>OX461809.1:100127169-100607169 GCA_949802685.1 Dicyrtomina minuta
TTGGACTTCGTTTGTTACATATTTAAATGTTTCATTGTTTGATAACTGCTGTCGATGTAAATTTAGAACATCTTTCGAAACTGTCTTCTGAGCAGCATATAAAACAGCGTTTGTTATTTCTGCTTTAAACGGACATCCAGAAAATCCAGCTTTATCGTATTTTGGACAGTCCAAGTACAAGTACAGATTGCTTCGTTTTAAAATAATCCGACATTCCGTCCCACTTGGAATATATCTGTTCTGGTTGAAAAAGTTTCCAAGCAGAGATCCAAGTTAATAAAACTGTGTAGAGTTTTGAGTCAATTGATATCTTGCATTAAATCCAGCGTCAGTGACTGCTCATGTATAAGCCGTAGTATTTAGATACCAAATTTCATCTTTCAAGTATCCATCTTTTTCTAGTCGACTCGTCCCTAATGCTCATTGCAAGTATAGTGACCATATATAAAAATTAGATGTATCCAGTACCAGCTGTTCATTCAAATACAATTGTACATTTGAAAACAGCGCATTGAAAAACAAGTTGTTTGGAGCCACAACGTAAGATGCTTCGCATGTGGTACCGTCTTTTTTGACAATTCGTACGCCCAAACTTAGCATAGATTCTTGTAGCAAACCGTAGTTGTCATATATCCATCTGAGCTCAAGTGAGTTGTAGCTATTCTTAGTACTTAGTGAGGACAAGCATTGAATAATATAGTCTGTAGTCGTAAGTTCACTTATATTTGTAGGGGGCAGTTCCACTAAATTTATTTTTGAACTCAATGACTTTTGAGATGTTTTGTAGATTGTTGGTTTTTCTTTAAAAACATTGCTAAAATAAATGATAAGAGATGTGTTCACCTTGAAAGTTGGTCTATAAGTAAACAAAAAGCTCAATTTATACTATTTTCTGTGTTTCAACGATGACACTTTTGTTTCTTAGCAGTGTCTTTCCTTGTATAAAAACTGATTTCTTCCCAAAGCCAGTAAATTTTGTCTCATGCGACATAGCTTGTGCACGACCCACGTACGTTTGTACAGGACAATTGTGTACATATTCATAATGTGCACGACAGAGCTTAGAGCTCTGCCCAGTGCAGCAGCGAGCTCCCCCCAGGGCAGCGGCAGAGCCTCGAGCGGCGGGTCTCAGGCAGCGGTAGAGCCCAATCAATATAACTGATCCCTCAACTCATCTTTTGCCATAGGGTACATGCATATATCATGCACACTACATATTAGAGCTACCCCATCCATCTTACATTAGCATATACATACATTATATGAGTCGTAAATATGATTTTATGCAACAACCCCTGCCACCCTTAAACACACGTCATTTATGCATGCTCCCTCTTCTTAATATGGCTCTTGCTATATCAATAACATGAGTCAGTCTAATGTAAGTAATGTACTTTCAGAATACCATGTATCTGCCATTATATCAATGCTTTATCAAAGTAGGGGCCGTGGGGTGGGGAAATGTCAATTCTCCGTAAGTATTGGTCCTATTGATCTCGGACTACTTCTAATGACCCTAGAAAAATAAGACTTACCCTGTTCAGTCTTAGTCAAAACCGCATTAGTTACTATAATGACATTCAAAATTTCAAAACTGATTTTTAAATTTTGAAAAATTTTGAAAAATTTTGAAAAAAAAGTAAAACTTTTCTCAAATCAACTAAAAATGAATTTGATGGGATATTTGGTCTTGCTAAGTACATATATCACATTTCCACATCAGAATTATTGATTTGAAACACAACTTGTCAATCAACTTATCAATTTAGGCATATTATATAGCATATATATAGCATATTTTATAGCATATAGCATATTATATAGCATATTTTATAGCATATAGCATATTTTATAGCACATGGCATATTATATAGCATATTTTATAGCAAATAGCATATTATATAGCAAAATTAGTATATAATACATCTCAAGGCTTACCTAAGCATCTCAAGGCATTTCCCAGCATCTCAAGGCGCTCCTGAGCATCTCATGATCCAGAAAACTTCTCAAGACCAAAGTCGTACCCTACTTTCTCAAGATCCACGTCTTACCCTACCTTCTTAAGACCCAATCAGCGTCTTTCCCTAGCATCTCAAGACACTCACCAACCCTATCTACTTAAGACCTTAACATCTCAAGACACCAACCAACGTCTTATCCCTATTATCTTAAGACATCCCCTCACAACTCACATCCCGCCCCCACGGCCGCCATTTTAATTTTGAATCAAATTCGGCAAAACAATTTTCTGATAAACATGTGTTTTTATATTCTTTAGATAAAGCTTATAATTACTAAAAAATTGTTATAGTTTATTGATTATAAAATATTATTTTGGATTCTAGAGCTTTAAAAACATATTGCGTCAACTAGCAATAATTTAGCATTACAGACCTTATAATGTCTTCGTTTCTCATAAGTGAGCTGTTAACAGATACGTTTCTTGGTTTATCGAGTTCATTTTCCAGTTCTGCTGCACTGTGAGGTGCTTGTATTGGTGTTGGTAATTGTATTCTGAAAGTTGACCGAAGAATTAGGTAACATATTTGTACTGTAAATATGTAGTATAGTAGAAAATAGTAGTGTATTAGTAAGAATATTCAATACTAATGTAAAGGACAATCCATAAAACAGCATGTTGTAGAACATAATGTCTCGTTAATACAAGGTAATGATATTAAGGTGGAAGTAGATTTTAGCTTGTAGTACATAGGTGCCATTAAAATTGATGCTTTTGACATTTTGAAGAGTTATTTATGCCAAAAGGCAAATGGATTTAGCCATTGGTGTTCTTACTTATATCAAAAGTAATATATAATAATTTGTTTAAGAAACGCAAACCAAAATACAAAATGCATGTGTATGTACTTGTGCTCTGGTATTGTAAAGCTTAAATAAAGCATGAAAAAAACAAAGTTAAGAATTGAAAACGGTTTCGTAGATTTAATGTATTTAGAAAATTATGTAAATAGGTAGGAAATCTTACCCTAAATGATCACACATAATCTTGAGAATGTGATCATTACTGCTTTCTTCGAGCGCAACAATCAGTTTAGAAACACAATTCTTTTTAATACATATGCGATACAGGAATTCGTTTTTATCCTCATCTGTTTTTTGGTTCTGAAAATAAAAAGCAATGAAATAAATTAGATGGCCATAGATTTGGCTAAATAATTCTAAAGAACACAACTACTGAATAGCGAAAGTACATTACATAGAGCGTGAATGACATGCGGTTACAATAAGTAAAATGAAAGGAAACAACTAGAAAATTAATATACATGCAAAAATGTCTGATATATCAAAATGTGATATGAAAAAACAAAATTGTATCTATTTGCCTGACTTTAAATGATTCATAATCCTTTATTTGCAAGTTTTTTAAAAGTTCAAAATATTTGTTTTTCCCTACTACGATTTTAGGATCCTGGCATTTCACTGTTTTGTTTGTAGACCAATGCATTTTTTTGTACATGAAATAAATGGACATAGTTTTAATTCTAATTATACTGGATAAAGCCTAAACTGCTTTTTTGCAATATTAGGTATATTAACTGATTGTGAGTGTAATTACTTAGAATAAATTAATAATTCTGTTTTGTTATTACGCATTCCTGTTTCTGACTATCGTTGATGACACCTAACGAATATAATTTTACAGGAAAGTTGGAAGCGATCGTTTGTTTATATAGTACAACTGCAAGGGGTTGAATTAATAATTTTTCGATATTCAGTTCGAGATTTTTCTGTACTACATGACTAAATAAACAACGTCCAATCTTCGTGGTTGGCGTCCTGTCCATCTTTGCCGTTAAGATTAAATTAGAAACTATAATGATTGCGAATAAAGTAGAATTGTCAGGACAGCCTTTACTGTAGAAAACGTTTTAGTTAAATAAAATAGTTAATTGACTTTAAAACTTTCACAGTCGCACCACATTAATTCTCATATAACGCAAATTACTACATACAGTATACAGTATAACATTTAATACTACGCGGGTCCCTAAAATTGGGTGGGTGTGCGGTAGTACGCGGAGGTATTAAGTATTGTAAACTGACGTGGAGCGATCATTGCCTTGATCAATTAACTTTATATTTTATGCAACTACAACACGTTTCTCACAACACGTAACACTTTTGTTCGATAATAAATCTGAATATTTCTGATCTTTCCCTTGAGTTTTTAAAATTTTAAGGAAGTTTGATGTTTTTGAATTTGAACAGTTCGCGATCCTCCAGCTCTCAATCAGTACATTTAGTGACTTTTTTCAGTTTAATAATTGTAGTAAGGTAATTATATGTCTCTCATGTGAGTGTGCTGATCACAAAAATTATAAAAATGTTTACTGCGTTCTTAATAATGGATCTAAAAATCCTTCGTGTCAATAATTATTAGAGGATGTTTTCACATATTTTCCGTGGAAATCAAAACTGAAGTTCTCTTATCATTGAAGCGGATTTCAAAACACTGAATTAACTTTAACATCATGTTACTTTTAGAAAGCTAAACTCATATTCTTATCGAACTAACTGCGTATTGTATTAACTGCATTGAAAATGAAATCTCTCCTGTTTTCCGTTGAGATTCATTGTGGAATGAACAGCCAATTTAATACATAGGACATAGTGACAACTTAAATGATTCTTGTTCATATAGTCATTATGTTTATTTTTATTACTGATCTAAAATTTAATAAATTTAATAATATGAATGTGTTTTATGAAAAACGTTTATCACACACTCTTATCGTACAAACTACAATTAAAAGGGTTGGAAAATTGACAAGTATGATAAAGGTAGAGGCAAACTAGTATTTAATTTACAATTAAATTCCTTGTTGCCAGCCTCCGCTGGATGAAAGAACCATCATCTAATCATTTGGTGACCGGATTGGCTGTCAATCATCAAACTACAATCAGTTTTTATACTTATTTTTGAGGCAGGCAAAATTATCTTTTTACTGATAGTGCACATACCGTATTTCCTGCAATAGTGGACGGGATTCCAAAAATAGACGGGCTTGAAATTGTAAACTGGTCTGTAATTAAACATGGAGCTATGATTATATGTGTAGGTCGTTATGTTGTATGTATATTATTTGGTTGCTTAGTTAATTAAAAATGAAGTTTCACCTGTCACGTAAATTCTCCAAATTATTATATTTGAGTATTTAAGGCACAACAAATAAATTCCAGCGTTCGCGATATTGAATGTCTCTATTTTTACTGCCGGCTCAACTATGTAGTCCTGTAGTTTCTATGTATAAACCGAATATGTTTAATTGAAAAATGACAAAAAATGGTTATTACAGTGAAGGAGCTGAATTGCGAGGTCTTTTAATCGGGTTACATTAAGAAACCTGAAACGCAGTCGTTTCTTTTTAAAGAGTTTGACACATGCTAGGTGCTATTCACATCAGTCATCAATACAAATGTGTGAATTTAAACTACACATCGCCGGTGAAGAGGCATTTTCGCCCAAGTCCAGTCAAGAACTAAAAGCATTACTGCTCAAGTCTTTACGCTTGTGCCTGTGGTGAACGCCCTTAGGCAACTGTGTTCACCAGTGCATCGTTCATGAGCGGCTGCTTTGTGACCCAGTATTGCCTCAATCATGAGTGACATGTTATTTTGTAGAGAAATTGGTTGGCTTTATGTCCCACGTTATTGAAGTTTTTTAGTGACTAATTCCTGACGCAGTTCATGATTTTCCAACACCAGCTCCATATAAAAAAAATGCTAAAAAAAGTGACTCGATGAGATGGGTTATGACCTCAGTCCCTTGTGCTATTGTAAATCTGGGATCAATGACCAAAGTGATTGTTCCAAGTAGTAAAAGCAATAGCTCTAATAGTGGACTTTCCAGAAGCATTATTTTTATCCATTGAGTCAAAACTTATGCATCTTTGAATATGAAAACCCGTAAAGGGAATCTTTCAATAAAACGTCTTTCTTGGTGTTTATTAAATTGTGTAGTAATCCCTTGAGGGGTCAACCAAAGCTTGGGCTGTGGACAACGTACTAATAATACTAATGCACATAACGTAACAAGTCGTTGAGTTTCAACAACAAAATAATCAATTTGCTGAATTATTCGTACGCAAGAGGAAACTGGACTCAAAATCATCCTGATTGTGAGTCTATTTCAGGAAACAATACTGTATGCATATACGTACTAGTCATGACTTAAAGTTAGTCAGTGACGTACATTTAGCCGTAATGTAAATCTAATGGTATAATTATTAATGGCGCAATAATCATTATACTACATAGTAAAACAGGGTCAAACATGACCCTGGTTTAATGGCGTTTTGAACTTCAAAATCTTGCAGTTTGAATTTGCCGCCAAATCTTAACTGCCAATTTACAGCCTGTAAATTAGATGGTAAGGTAGCCGTAAATGGTTAGCTTTGGCGATTTATATTAGGGCATTTGCAAAATCTCAACAAATGCCTCCGGTGAAGATGCTCTTTAATTTAAAATAGAAAAATACGTAGTGTTCAAATTCCAACCGATTTTTTAATAATACTATAAGCAAGATTAAAAAGTGACAACAAAAATGAGTAAAAGCGTATACACATGCCACGAGTTCGTGGGGACAATTAGAACTTCAATTAAAAATTTCAAAAAAAATAGATTACAAAACAATTATTAAAAAAAAGTTTTCAAATTCAAATTTCATGTATTGCAACAGTCACAAATACTTTTTGTCTGTTAAGCATTGAAAAACGCATGCCACCTGGCTTCATTTATTAGAATTGTTATTTACACTTTACATTCACATCGTAGTAGAAAAAAAGTTACGGAAAGTTTTGGGTAAACAAGCTAATTCAACTGATGAGCTAGTGACGTCATAGAGTTGCTACAAACAAACTGATCACAGCAATACATATTTGTGACGCACGTCAAATCTCGAGAAAGCTATAGCCATTTTGCATATTTTGCATTCGCGAACCAAGAGAAGAGTAAGAGCTGCGATAGTTTTACTACTATTATGGGATAAGGGAGCGTGCATAAATTACGGGATATAAAATCGGAAATTTTAACCCCTCCTCCTCCGATTTTAGTATGTATGTCCATGTAAAAGGGTAGGCAGAATAATCCCCTACCCATTCCTCCAACGTGTAACATGTAATTTATGAACGCTACCTAATAAAACTAATATTTCTTTTATTACTTGGAAAAGGGTCGTCCATTAATGATGTCATCGAAAGATCCACATTTCTAGGACCCTATAATCCCCCTGTCATCAGCTTAATAATATGGCTTACATTGCTATTATTAAATTGGGATGTACTCAGTATCCAAGTGGACCTGTTGCCCCTACCCGTGAAATCATTTATGGATGATCCCTTTCGCTATTTTACGCTGTGTTACGATCCCCTATGTTAAAAGCTTTTTGATGGTTTTTAGATGCTGAGCTTTAGCTCATAGAGCATCTAATAAAATGGTTTTGTCCGTCCGTCCCCCTTTTTCTCTGCCTGTCCTCCATTCCGTTGTCCGACGCCACAGGTAACATTTTTGAACTACATGGATTGAAATAAATTTTATACTCTCAGAAATGCGATGTAGATGAGCTGTATAGTTTTTGGTTATGATCTACTCATTAGATGTTTTGGAATTAGCAGTTAAATGGACCAACTCTCAAAATTTTTTACACTTTATTTTTTTCCAGGACAAAAACCAGGTCTCAGCTCGCTTTAAGTTACATTCACGTACATATAAAGCTAGCTCCAAATCCTCTATGCACTTGCCTTGGTTCAAACACACCGGGTGTAAAATCTATGGGCATCCAACAACCAATCACATTATTTATAGAGACATTCACGTGATTGGCGGCCGAATGACATACAAGTGTGAACTTCTCTTGTTTATTCCTACCCAAGTGCCACTTTGTGTATATCAACGCAAGTATTAGTCTAGATATTAGGTCGACATATATCCTAACATAGGATTTTACTAGGGGTCTTCCATAAATGACGTCATACAAATTTTTTATATTTTAGGGATCCCCACTGTCATAAGTTTAGAAATTCGGTTGACATAATATATATTTAACATAGGATTTTACTAGTATGCATGCAGGGATCGTCCATGAATGACGTCATAAAATTTTATACTATTTTAGGGATCCCCACTGTCATAAGTTTAAAAATTCGGTTGACATATATCCTTAACATAGGATTTTACTAGTATGCATGCAGGGATCGTCCATAAATGACGTTATACAAATTTTACTATTTTTGGGATCCTGACTGTCAACAGTCCAGAAATTAGGTTGACATATATCCTTAACATAGGATTTTTTCAATTTGATCGGACTAGTCATTTCTTTACAATTAACAGTTAATTGGACCCATGTCAAAACTCAGAAAAGTGAGCTTTCCAAAAAGCGAACCATGCGTGTAAACAAATAGAGAATTCATGTACATACCCCGTAATTTTAAAGCTCTGCGCGGCGAATACAAACATATGTTATAGTACAGACCAAGACAACCTCAGCTACAGTATTCAATGGCAATGGCATGTAGTCTGATTGTCTGATGCAGGGGTGACGCGCAAATGACGTCACGTGAAAATTTCTTTTAAACACCCCCACCTAGCTGCTGTGGCATTCACATTAGGTAAGCAGGGTAGGGGTGATGCGCAAATGACGTCACGTGAGAATTTCTTTTAGACAACCCCACCCAGCTGCTATCGCATTAACATTAGGTATTATTATTATTAAATGACAGGGGTTTGGTCCCAAAGAGACCAACGCCGCCGAGGCCTTTATAATTATGGCCTATTGCAGACTCCCCCTCAAAAAAAAAAGCAGAAAAAGAAAAACAAGATCAAATCGCAGAGAAGGACGAATCAGATGGAAAAAGGAAGAAGCTTTAAACTTTCAGCTCAAACTCAAAATAAACAGCAAAAATCTTGATTTTGGCAAGTGCAACTATGCAGATCTGCACAATCTGATCTACGAAACAGCCAACCAAACTAAAATGTGCCAAACACTCCCAAGTGACAGTAGAAAAAACTTCGGCCCAAAGTGGTTTGATAATAAGTGCAGTGTTGCTAAAAAGAAAACACTCTCCTCCCTACATTGCTACAGAAATAACCAGCGTTACAGTAGATCCACTTCTGAAAGTCTCACGGCTTACATAGAAGATAAAAGATTCTACCGCCGCCTCTGTTGTGACAAAAAGAAAACCTTCTATAGCAACATCACACACGAAATTCATCACAGCAAAGACTCAGCTGGATACTGGAAGGCTATCAACATGTGTAGAGATAAGAAATACAGTTACATATCAAACGATATTGCTATAAACGAATGGGACGTGCATTTTCGGAACGTTTTTGAAGACGTCAGCATTGATGAAGTCGAAGTCCTAGACCTCAACCACAAACCACCCGAAAAGAGCTCAGAAATCTTGGACTGCGAGATATCAACAATTGAACTACACAGAGCTGCCAAGAATCTTAGCAGTAATAAATCCCCAGGAGCAGATGGTATTCCTAACGAAGTTTGGAAAACACTAGACACCACAACTTACGATTACTTACTTACCCTGCTCAACAAAGTCTGGAAAGAGACACTGCCCGAGTGCTAATTATAACAGCTCCAATATACAAAAAAGGTGACTCAAATTAACCCGCTAATTACAGACCAATTGCTCTCATCAACACCATAACGAAGCTGCTTACATGCATTATGTCCAATAGACTTAACCGTTTTTGCCAGAACAATAACACTATCTCAGAAAATCAAGCGGCATACAGAAAAGGGCGAGGGTGTACAGATCATATATTTGCACTCTATACCTGTATACTTAAACAGCTAAACAAGCCAGCATTCAAGAAAAGAGGTAAACTTTTTGCCCTGTTCGTAGACCTTAGTCAGGCATTTGACTCAATCAAAAGAAGTAAGCTATGGACTAGACTTAAAGAAGCGGTGCTGAGCAATCACTTTGTAGCAAAAATCAAAGAGCTGTATGATCTAGCAAAGACAAAAATCAGGTGCAAGAAAGGGTTTACAGACATGATCAAAGTAATGGGGGGAGTCTTACAAGGGGAAACATTGTCCCCAACTCTCTTTACCATCTACATTGACAAAATAACGGAAATACTCCGCACTAGTGGCATCCAAGGAATACAGATGTTCACGCTTGAAATTCTGATTCTACTATATGCCGATGATATTATTCTTCTTGCATTTAATGAACTAGACTTACAGAGGCAAATCAACACCCTTAGCACTTTTTTTAAAGACAACGACCTTAAAGTGAACCTATCTAAGACGAAAGTGATGATTTTTCGAAAAGGCAATAAGCTCAGTAACTCAACAAAATTTAAGTGGGAAAATGCGCCGCTGGAAATAGTCAACAAATATGTTTACTTAGGAGTCCCATTTACACAAAGCGGAATTTTTAATGAAGCCAAAAACCACTTTTTTAGCAAAGCAAGAGCAGCACAGGAAAAGTTGTTTGAGCTGTTCTACCGGGCTAAAATAAAGGACATTAAGATACACCTTAAGCTTTTTCAGTCCCTAGTCAGCTCAATACTGATGTATGCAGCCCCTATATGGGGGCTCCGTTACTGTGAAGAACTTGAAACTTTTCAAACCATGTTCCTTCGACGCCTAACAGGGAGCTCAAACTTGACACCAGGATTTTTTCTTCGCCTAGAAAAAGGAGCTGATAACATTAAGCTGCAACTCTTTAAAGCCTTGATGGGATTTTTAGACAAAGCTACTAATGCAGAAGACAGTAGCATTACAAAGAATTGTTATCTTGAAGCTCTGAAGACAAAAACAACAGACCCTAGGTACAACTGGAAGCTGCAAGTATACAATCTGTTTGCTGAAGCTTCACTCGAACTTGATCTCGAGAATCTAAGTACGGAATATCTAACTAACCACAAAGCTGAAATGATTGAAAAGTACAGACTCAGCTGTATTAACAACGATGTGTGCAGGATGCAAAACAGCAACACACTGAAACACTTTGCCTGCATAAAGACTAGAGCTCTAAGATCCGAATATTTTGACTTATACTTGCCCTGGAACCTGACAAAGTTCGTGCTAAATCTAAGAACAGGCCTACCAAGAATCGTGATTAGAGGAAAAGTGAGCAACCTCAATGGCATGTACAAAGTATGGAAGCGTACAGAAGCAACTGAATGTGACCTATGTGGAAGGGAGGTGGAGGATGTCTTTCACATAATGCTCAACTGCCCGCAATATATACCGCCAAGGACCAAATTCTTGAAAAGACTCTCTAAGTCCAAACCGACGAGAGATAGCCTAGTACCTGAGATATTCAAACGATATCATGACACTGAAGGATTTGGACTAATCTTTAACTTCTGGGACGAAGCTATTAAAATTCGGAACTTCTTCTATAACTGTATTGATGAATAGTAAAGTTTCAAGTCTGAGTCTGCAACTAACTATCAAGTAATACGTTATATAAACATTATCGATGGCTTCAGTAATTATATGACAATCTTCGGTGTTCAGTGATTGTGCTTCAATATTTCCTCTGTAACTAGCTATGCTTGGTACTTGTGTTTCAGTATTGCCCCCGTACCCCTCTCTCTTCTCAGTGCCTCTGTATCGCCCCCGTAACTCCATCTGCTCAGTGCCTCAATATTGCCCCCGTAACTCTATCTGCTCCGTGCTTTAGTATTGCCCCCGTAACTCGCTCCACTCAGTGCTCCAATACTGCCCCCGTAAAACTCTCTCTGCTCAGTGCCTGTGCTTATGTACTGCCCCCGTAATTCGCTCTGCTCTGCGCTTGTGCTTCAGAGCTGCTCCCCTGTATCTTTGGTTTATACGCGTAGCGTTCTCAATGGGTGTTTTACTAAAACTTTGCACTGGTGGTTTGATATAAATTATTCTATAATTCAATAATTGATGACCAAAAAGGCAAATGATCTTGACGGAAAGCGGTTTTGTTCGAGTGTTTGCGGCCAAGAGAAGCTGAATCGCCGTCCGAAGCTTAACACTTTATCATTGAATACATGCTTGTCAATATTTTTAACAATTTAAGTATACATGTTTGCCATTGTTGTATTTAAATCTTAAATCATGATCTACTTTTTAAGCATTACATAAACTAAAATACCTACCACATAAACTGTTTAAAATAACTGTTTGTCATATTAACATATTTTACCTTTACCCGACAAGGTCTAACCAAGGACCAACAATAATTTTTGTAAATCTCTAATTGTATATACCTAAACAATGTTGTATGGGCTGCGGCCAAATCGACAAAATGAATAAATTATTATTATTATTATTAAATCGCAAGCCTGCCAGTAGAGCGCGAAAACGCCACTAACTGAGCCACCGACGCCTGACCCAACATATCCAATGATATAAGACACCCCCCAAGATAGAGGTTTCTCACAAGTACAAAGGCTGGGCACACAGTCAAATAGTGAATTGGTGTATCATCCTCCTTCCCACAGTGCACGCACGTAGGGGAGTCCAACACTCCAATCCTCCAACCGTGAGCTCCCCAAGCCCCATGCCCTGTCACTAGTCCAATCAACCATCTTAATTGATCTCTGGGATAACGCACCAACGACGCATTGCCGTAAAGTGGTGCCGATATCCAGAGCTTGGCCTGCCTACAGTTGCGTAGTCCAGTCCATTGTCTTTCATGCTCACGCCTAGCCCATTGCGCAATTGCGCAGTGAACAGCGGAGAGTGGAACTGGAACAATTGGTCTTGGACCAAACTGCCTACCGCAACTCCCATCATACGAAGCCTTCGCCAGCCTATCCGCCTCCTCATTACCCCTGAAACCCGAGTGTGCAGGGATCCATACTAACACAACCTCACAACCCCTCTCAGCGAGTCTGTTGAGGTTAGTGTCACAGTCCCACACGACACTTGAGACAGTGTAAGGCCTGTACAGTGCTCGCAAAGAACTCTGACTATCACTGAATACTCTAACCGTGAGATCCTCAGTACCATTTTCCAGCAACCAATGGGCCGCCAAGGAGATACCAAGGATCTCACACTGGAATACAGAAGCATCAGCACCAAGATACACAGACGAAGCCATAAGAGTTACTCCCTGGTTTCTGTCCTCAATCACAACTCCACAGCCAGCATTATCACCATCACGTGAGCCATCAGTAAAGCAAACAACCCCAACCCCCAGAAGAGATAGATCACCAGCCCAATCCACCCGCGATCCAAGTTCAACAGTGAACCTCCGATTCTCCAGGCTCTTATACATCCAGTCCACTGGCATCTGAAGAATGGGAACAAAGGAGCCCCACCTCTCACAAATCACAGTATGACTGGTTGAGCCCCCAAACCAAGGATTTTTTGTCCACAAATCCCTCGTTTTCAGCCTATGCATAGACCTAACAGCCACCGCCTTTAGACAGATGTCCAGAGGCGTGAGGCCAATAAGACACTCCATCGCCGCCCTAGGCGTCGATCGAAGCCCACCCGTAATCATAAGGCACGCTTGATGCTGTACCCTACCCAACAAACTGACATAAGAGCTTTTCTCCAGTGCAGGAGCCCAAGCCAGAAACCCCATACTCCATCACTGGACGGACAAGGGCAGTATAAGTCCATCTAGCCACGGTGGGAGATAGACCCCATTTCCTTCCAACCATGCGTTTGCATCTGGCCAAGGTCACCTGCAACCTGCTCTCCACTGACTTGCAGTGTGGCATCCAGGTCAAGTGCTTGTCCAGTACAACGCCTAAGTACCTAACTGTTCGCCGGATATCCAAGCTCACTCCCCTGTACCTAACAGAAGCAGGACAAAGCCTAGTGTTCCTGGTGAACAGAATCAACTCGGTCTTCTCAGCATTAAGGTTTAATCCCACCTCTACACACCAGTCACTGATAATATCTAGACCATCAGTGACCCGATGTGTGAGTGTGCGGAGCACTATGCCGCTTTGAAGCACCCCTGTGTCATCGGCATACCCCTGTGACAGAGTAGACGACGCCCTTTGACCAAGATTAGTCAAAAGACCATCCATAACTAAGTTCCACAAGAGAGGTGAAATAACCCCACCTTGCGGACACCCTCTGTCCACCTTTCGTTACCTAGAACAACCACTAATCTCAGACACCACCCTCCTATGTCTAAGACTAAAGTCGATCCACCTTTTCAACAAAGAGCAAATACCAATTCTATCCAATGCTGAAGTTATAGCACTGAATAATACATTGTTGAAGGCCCCTTCAATGTCAGCAAAGGCACCTAGAACCATCAGTCCCGACTCAAGGGCCCTCTCCACATACGCTACTATTCTATGAATAGCCGCATCCGTGGAAAGACCCCTCAAGTACGCAAACTGATGATTAGCCCTGAGCCTGCTCTCCAACTCAGGTGTTTTGATGTGCCCGTCCACCAGTCTTTCCAGGACCTTCAACAAAACAGGAGCTAGCTGTATAGGCCTCCACGAAGAGGCCTTACAGTAGTCTCCCCTACCCGGCTTAGGTAGAAATACTACCCTAGCCACCCTCCAGCACAGCGGTACAGTGCCCAATGCCAGGCAAGCCTGATAAAGAGCAACTAACCGCCCCAAAATCACCGGTAGACTTCTCTGCAATAGCACAGGTTAAATACCGTCAGCCCCCGCAGACTTGTATGGACTAAAACTCCAAACAGCATTCTGCACCTTCCTCTCAGTGATGATCTCTGAGCAGCCATCGAATTCCAGGGAACGCATACCATGATCCATGATAGGTCGCTCCCCACTATCCAGCCTAGGAAAGTGATACCTAAGAAGGGCATCCAGAGTCTCATTCATTGACGTCGTTGACCGATCTGTCACAGCATCATAAATTGACCCCGTAATCCTCGTCACATTCCCCTCAAGGCTCCTAAGACACTTTACAGCGTCTCCATACTTACTTACACCACCACAAAAGTCGGTCCATGACCTTCGTTTTGCACATCGAACAGCTGACAAATAGACATTGCGAGCTTCCTTTTACTCTTGCCAAATTACAGGGTCACGTCCGTGACGACCCACTCTCTTAAAGAGGGTGGTTACACCCACTCGAAGAGCTGTGAGCTCATTTGTCCACCACGACGCCACCCTGTCCCTTCGTTTATATGTCCTTAAAGGGCATACCTCATCAAGAGATTTCATCATGGCCTCGCCGATAGCATCCGCCTCAGCATTAACATCTTCAACACTGCGCAGCTGCCCATCAGACACCATGTGAACTCTCTCCCTTAAACAAGCAGAGTATCTGCTCCAATCCACTTTCCTAATGTTTCGACAACGAACAGCCACTGGCAAGCCAGCCGAGACGCGGAAACGAATGTACCTGTGATCAGACCCCGATTCCTCGTCTGACACAGCCCATCCGTCAACCCATGACTCAGCCAATCTATTAGCCAGCGTGATGTCGATTACCTCACTCCTGTTAGCTACAACAAACGTAGGAGCACTACCCTGATTCACTACCGAAAGATCAGTAGACATAAAGTAGTCGAACAGTACCTCACCTCTGCGATTAGTGTCGGTGCTGCCCCATACCCGGTTATGTGCATTAGCATCAGCACCTATGATAAGGGGCAGTTTATTGACCTGGCAGTAGTCAACTAGCTTGCGCACGCGATCCTCGGCAGGATCAGTTGCTTCACCTGGCATATACACAGAAGCAAAGACTATCGGACCCTTACCCCACCAAGTTACAACAGAGACTACATCTCTGCTCGTAAACTCTATCAGCAATTGAGCTCTCACATTCCTCGAAATCAAAACACATGCACGCGGAGTAGCATGCAAGTCAGACACAAAGAGTTTATCAGCCTTACCTAAACCCCTCACAGCTCCTTTATAACAGTACGGTTCTTGAATGAGACAGATATGCGAGCAAACCGGGCGATTACGGGCGGCGGCAGCATTAAGGTGATGTTCACGTCGCACCACTTCATCGCGAAGACCACATAAGTTCATAGCCCCCGCTTTGGAGTGGTGCATATTAATTTGGGTCAGGTCAATACTTGATAGGGCCATGGAAGAGACCCCACCAGGCTGTTGACCCAACCCGATGTTAAAAGTCATCTCCTTTTAGCACCACCACCCGTAATACCCGTTCTGCCCATAATCTCAAACAAAACCGTACCCAAGCCATTTGCTCCCACCATACGTGCCTAACAACGGCCCGTATCCAAAGTACCCATACATTGCAATACATTAGCGAATACAACAGTATCACCCCCGTATGCATGGGTAATACATTAGGGGTACCAATACAGCAGTACCTAGCAACATACTCAATCCTTATCCATGCACATATGTTTGTAGCATATGTGTGCACCCAGTTCCTATTTTCAATTATTGGCCACTAATAACACACGATCATTGTGTACTGGGTTCCTCCGTAGCGAAAACAAATAAACCATATCCAGCAGGAGTGAAAAATAATTAAAAATACAAACTCACTCCTGCTAAATAACAATCGACTAAAAACAAAATTGCTAACAATGTCATTTATAGCCCTACGACGCCATCTATCCACCAATTTTGGAACTAAAGCGTAAACAAAATTCTCAATAGGGGTACTAGGGAGGGAAAATATTGTAGCTCCTAAGTACATCCTAAGCAAAAAAACTTGTCCACCTTCCCAACCACAAATATTTAATAAATAATAAAAATAAAAAATATCCCCCCCGTTCCTAGGAAGATTCCGGCTCTCGGAATGATTGCATCTTACCGAAAACTGGATTACCCGTATCCGAATACTCCGGTAAGTTCGCCATCCTTCCTCAGCTTCCTCCCACAAAACACAAACACACAAAAACAGAAAAAAACTTATTTTGTTTTCCGACAAAACACACGCACTACTTCTCGTTGCCGAGTCTGACGTGGAATGTAACATTAGGTAAGCAGGCTAGGGGTGACGCAGGAATGACGTCACGTGAAAATTTCTTTTAGACAGCCCCACTCAGCTGCTATCGCATTCACATAAGGTAAGCAGGTTAGGGGTGACGCGCAACTGACGTAAGGCAAAAATTTCTCTTAGACACCCCCACCAAGATGTAATCGTATTCTTATGAAGTAAGCAGGTTAAGGGTGTCGCGCAAATGATGTCACGTGAAAATTTCTTCTACATGTCACGGACTGACCTATATGTGTTATAGATGTTCAGAGATCGTCCATGATAACGTCCTTCAAATACCATAGTTTTTAGTATCCCAAGTCTCAACTTTAAATTTGTTTCCATCCTATTTTACCTTCATGTCACGTACTTACCTATAAGCGTAACAGATATTCAGGGATTGTCCACAATGACGTTATTTGTGAATGGTGCAATTTATAAAAAAATTTCAGCTATATTAAACTACAAGCTTCGAACATTGGTATATGTCTTATTGATTGTAGGGGAGCTTCGATAAATCTTATATCATCTTTTAGCGTAACATAAATTGTCTTGCGCCTTTGTTGAAGCTCAGCATCTACTTCGGGCCAGCCCACGGTCGACAAATCCGGCGCGAAGCGCCGGATTTTTTGATAATAAGTCAGAGGAGGAGAAAGGTGAGGTAATAAAATGCTAATGATAACAAGTAATAAGTAATAAAGTATTATAAGTAACTGTATTTTTCTATTAAGGCCACAAACTAACTATTTTCTATGAACCGCTAATGTGTTTTGCATCTGAAAATGATAGATAGTATAAGATTTAAGTATTTAAGAGCATTAAGATATCGCAGTAATATCTTATTAACCTTTCTGAAAGCAACCACGAAATCAGGGGAGAGTGTAGTTGTCATAGCTGCTAAAAGATATGGTTCTCTATAATATAAAGAAGCAGTCATGACAGATCGTAAATGAAATGCAGTCTAAGTGGTCTCCGTAGTGATTTTAAAATATTCGATTACGATTTTAGAAGACTGAAAAAATAACAGATGAAGCATTACGGGGAAATGATATTTAATTTAAGAATACATTAAATATACAATTTATTCAATGTATACAAACCAACTTACAGCAATTACATTACTATGAAATGCTAAATATATCAGGTTTTTCATAATCTGAAGCAAGAAGTGAATGTCGGCTTCACTAAAACTACTCTGCAGGATTAGTGCATCTATTTGGCCAGGTTTAGAAAGAGACCACTGACTCCAGTCATACTTGATGGTGGTGGTGACGGTGAGGTTAACTGGGAGCTGCTTTGATTGCGACAGGAGGTCGGTGAGGAGCGCAGCGTGGACAGATTTGAGCTGGAAGAAAACTGTGTATGGCTCTGCATTGTCCACGATGTACAGATCATCTGGGGAGCTACTCATTTTTAATGTAAAAAGGTCAGTCGCATTTTCATTTTTTTCAGTTACCTTAGTCCAAGGTTCATTTCGAGACTTGACGGCCTACACGAAGTAGTTAAGTTTAGTGGCAAAAATAAATAAAAATTCATTATGATTAATCAGTTCCAATTTCTATAAAAGTACTTGATCAGAATACAAACGCTTATAGTAGTCAAAAGTTTTGTTTTAAAGGCATAGGTAAAGATTGTGTACTTACTTGCTTTATAAAGTCTAATTTTTTATTGTCACGGATTCTAGAGAATGTGACTGATTAGTATCTTTATAATATGCTGGTTCCCACTTTTTTCGAGTGTAACAAGAAAATAAAATTTGTAGTACAATTCCTTTTTTTATGACATCGTACAATTGTTTGTTTCTACCCAGACTTGATCCATCAGATTCCTGCAGATACATAGTATAATAAATAAAGCCAAAAATATGTACTGCTCTTAAAGGTCTCTAATCTTCTCTAATTTTGGCTTGTGAAGACATGTTGTTCTGACTGAATATAGAAATGAACTGAGAAAAAAGACCTAACAACCGCCTTGCTATTGCGTAAACCCATTTAAATTGACATTTGCTTTCCCGTGATGCATAAGTTATGCTAAACGTGTGATTGGGAATAAACATTTTCAATACTGCCGATAGCCCCAAAAAAGAACAATTTTGTGAGTTTTATTACAGTTTTCGACTGTACTGCCTATTGGCTTACGCATAAGTAACTGTCAGGTTACTTACTGCCTATTGCCTTTATGCCCTTTTAATTTGCATAGAAACAGTTATAATGCGACAAAAAGTTTAGATCCGGCGCTTACTTGAGACCCTGGCGTTTAATAAATATTTTGAACTGATAGTCTACCGCTTATTTGAGCCCCAGCGGTTATTTGCGTTCCGCTCATTTTCGGTAAGTATGTATTACCCAAATACCTGAATCATCTACGCATGAGTCCATGTAAAAGTTATTTAATATAATAGCTAGCAAATTAACATAAACATATGTGCCTACCTACCTCATCACATCCCCTGCTAAAATTATCATCACAGTACTTTGAAATTGTATACAATTAAAATTGATAATTGTATTGAAATGATTATTGGCGGATTGTTTTATTATCTTGCGGCTTGCACTAGAAAGATATAGCGCTATAGCTGCTGCCGCTATAAATTTTATCCATTCCACTTTCACGTATGGTGTGTATTGCCCAAGACTTATAGCATTACAAGACCAAGCATTATATAATAATAATAATAATAATAATAATAATTTATTCATTTAGTCGATTTGGCGTCAGCCCATACAACATTTAGTTTTTACAAAATGGTTATTTACAAATTGATCAAAATTGATCAAAAATCCTTCGTAATTACTAATAATTTCTGGATAAAACGTTTCTTCCTTGTGTCTTGCTTGGTTGTTCTGTAATGAAAAGGTGTCAAAAGCTGCGTTTCGAAAAATAATCATATCATTATACTCTAGCATTATATATATTGGGCCATTAAGTAATATACATACATACATATTTTATGCATGTACATTTATTATATATTTTATACAACATTTGAATAGTAAATTTCATAAAAATCTTTGTAATAATTCGTCGTCGTCGTCGTCAGCTATCTTGCAAGAATGTTTCTAAATAAATTTTTTTAAAGTCTATTGTTTTTACAGAAAAATACACTCAACGAAACAAGTCCATTTTAAAGATTAAATATATATGATGCAGTTTTTTAATGGAAAGCACCAACAAAAAAATAAAGTATCGTTACGTTTCGCGGACTGAAGTAGCCACTAATTTGTTAGCGAATACTCGTCCGTGAGTGACTTGTAACTTTACCGTCCGCAATTTGAGTTTAGGAGATTTAAAAAAAAAATATAATATAATACTTTATAGGCTCTATCTTATCGTATGTTGGCCGTACAATAAGGACATGCATGTGTAAGTGAATTTGTAAGCACATTAACCTAAGGAATTATTTCACGAGATTTTCAACGTAAAGTGTAAATAACAAATGCTGCTAATGTAAGGCAGGTTGCATTGGTTTTTCTATAATAAGAGATATATTTGTATGCCCGAGAATTAAATGAAAACAAGTACTGCTATCCATATTAAAATATTTGATACGTACGTATCATGATGTTTTAGTTTTTGTCTGTACTCATAAAATAGATCTGGGTATGGGTCCACGGAATTGTTAATTATCAAAAACTGCTTACTCCGAATATAAAAAATCAATATTAGTTTCTTACAGTTTTCGGTTTGCAAATAAAGATGGGGTTTTACGCTAATACATAACTGGATTTGAAAAATATTTGCATGAATTTTTTTAATTAGATAATAAAATAAAATAAATCACAGTGTCTATTTACTTATACAGTATCTATAAAAACATATGGCATTACCGCAATAAATCGTGAGTTACCTATAACGTAAATACCTATACATACCTACAAAAATTGTTCACCCCACAGAGAACTTTGGTAGGATGTAAGAGATTTAAGATACAACTGAAAATTGAGAGAGAAAGTAAATATTTATTAACAACTGGCGTCTCTATTACGCTTGCTATTTAGACACAGTAAGAACAAAACAAAACGTCAAAATTCATATTATATAAATGATTATAGGCGATTCAGTTAATACAATGCTTGCAACTATTTTGAACGATCCTATCGTTAATTATATAATAATAGTGCACTTAAATTAATTTACAAGCATTTACATCGATTCACCTATTGAGAACAAACTCCGTTTCTTAAAAAAAAATTATTATTAATTCTAAACATCTTGACAGGTTGACAGTTGACAAGTCAACCGCGAACAGTTGTGTGACACAATGCAAAGCAAAGTTAGGCAGCTAATATAATAATAACAATTAATTAGTTAAAATATGATAGTCATTTCCTAAGGGAGTAACTTCCCCACCTATTGTACAGAGCTGACTCTTACCACTGTCTAAATGTTTCCAATTGTCCAGCAACAATTGAGTGTCCATTCCTTCACATACTAAGTTAGTTGAAATAAGATTTAAATTTGGACTTGCAAAACTTAAACTTATGACTGTTTTGACGTTGGATCTTAAACTAGAGGCCAAACCGTTAAAATAGATGTGTGCTATTTCCAGTTTATGAAATGACCATTTTTTGTTATCGTAAAATAGGTCACACGTCGCACACAAAGCTGCTTGAATGAACTGAATATTCTTCAAATTGTACTGGTTTCTGAGTAAGAACCCCTCAAAGTACTCTTTATTGGTCGCGACAACATAAGGGTGGTCAAATGTTATCCTTTTTAAATTTGGGAAGTGAAGTGTGCTCAAGGATTTGTAGAGGTGGTCACACTCACCGCCAACTGTTGATATGTAAGTTTCCTCGATATTCTCATAAATCAAAAGAGGCTTGAATTTAGTCGGAGCTAATTCCAGACGCTGGCCGACTTTTTCTTGTGCAAGATCAGCAGGTTCAGGATCCTTAAAGGCCTCACAGAGACAAGGACTGCAAGATTTTGAGAGGTTAAGCGTCGTCAGATTTGTGAGTGTGTTAAGAAAGTGGTGAATGCCCGCCTCACTGAGACATCCCTCGAGGGTGAGTATCTTTATTTGCTGTGGGCGGGAAGGAGACCATTGTGACCAGTCGTAGTTGACAGTGGTTGTGATTTTTAAGTGAATCGGAAGATATTTTGATGTTGACACTAAATTTGTGGGAAGTGCTGATTGGACAGAGTTAATATGTAAGCGCACAATGATTGGGTGAGCGTAGTCTACGCTGTACGTAAATTCTGGAACATTAGTCATTTTAGCCTTGACAAGGTCGGTCTCATTTTGATTCGTTACAGTTGCTGTATTATTGCCAATCTCATTTCTTGATTCCTTGGCCCATGCGGGGTAGAGAAATTGAAAGGCAATAATGAGCATGAGGGTGAAGGTGAGAATAGGGATGCTCCAAAAACACTTCTTCTTGATTTCTATCAGTAATAGTAACAAACAGCTTAATTTGTTTAAATGTGATTCATGGCTTTATTAATTCAATTATTTTGATACACATGGATAGTTGTAATATAGGTAAACATTAATTATACACTTATAAACCATACCATAAGGGTCTATGAAATCTGTAAATTCTGAACCCAAGAGGGAGCAGGTGCCGTCTTGTTCAATATTATCGTAATGAAAACGAGTGGAGACGCGAGTGAAATCAGTAAATCTATTCGGATTCGTGTAAGGGTCTAAGGGTCTGTAAGGGCCACTAATGAGGGTGCCGTCTTCTATAATATTATCGTAATGGAAACGAGTGGAGACGCGAGTGAGGTTTGGTCTTATTAAATCCACCGAGTTCTTGCTACTTTGTGGTGCTACTTTTTCTGGTATTTGGAAAATTAAATATTTTCCAGACTTTGTACTTGGAAGACATGTAGTCTTCTCCATGATTTAACGTTGAACAGCGATAATATAGGAACTTTAAAGAGGTAGAGATTTTACTGTATAATTAATTTATGAATTTTGAAAGAATTAACAGAATTCTGTTCATTTATTCGGAATAAAGATTATTTTTAATAGTTTCACGTTCACTATAAGGCATAACCTTGTAATATTTCTATTACGTCGAAGTAGCATTCATGTGTTCAACATGTATTTTGGTCGGAAAATAGGGCTCATAGAATTACAATATCTTATCGTACTGCCAATTTGCGATAAGCTATATGAGTTTTGAGTTTTAGAACCTATCGCAGTTGTGTCTCTCTATCAATTGCTCTACGATGTACCTCCTGTTGGGCATGTATGAACGTGTCACTCATTTTCCAAATCCTATATTCTTATCCTTAAAATGGGTATGTGCATACTTAGTTAGGACCAAATGTCATCAAATTTGTGGATTGTACTCCTCTACAGGAGATATAGCATGCGTTTTGCTGGAAGCAGAGAAATTAAGAATAGGTAACTACACTAAATCGTCTTGAGCCGCCAAGTCAAGAGTAGAAAGGAATCCGCCAGTACTCAACACCCACCAACCACAACTCAATGCAAAAGTTATTTGGAGATAACCCCTGTAGCTGCAGAGCAGATAGAGTAGGAATGAATGTATTGAACTAAATAAAACATGCAGTGAAAGGCAGTAGGTACCTACATTAGGCAATCCAACATCTCTGTTTCAGAGAGTAGAGCGGTCACAGATAAATGTCAGGAAAGCACCCACTCACTTTAAATCTCTCCAAACCGCGTCTCTCTCCCCAGCCATCAATCAGGGGAAATCAACAACATCTAAATCCAATTCCGACCGGGACCGACTTACGATCAGTAGTATAATCATGTCGTTGCATCTTTAAACCACCGAGTTGGGTTAATGTGCGATAAGATAGTGTATATGAAGTGCTACGTATTAGTATATGGTGTTTGTTTAATTCAATGGCAATTCAATTTTTCAATTTAATTCAATGTTATCCTGTTTGTTTGAAGCTACGTCAATCCCACGGACCAGAGATCCTCACCAAACTTTCTAAAATAAGAAATCGTCCATAAATGATATCATTCAAATATTTATATTTCAAGGACCATATGATTCTCCCTGCCCTTCCTTCTGTCTTTAGCTAAGCCATTGCGTAAATGGCTATCTTTAACATAGAATGTCATGAGTATTTAAGTCTGCTCACCAACCCTACCCTTAACTTCATTTATGGACGATCCCTATGTAAACAGCATTTTGGGCCCATTGTTTTTTTATGGGATTAACTTTTATGATAAGTGGTAGTAATCTAAATTGAAGTGGTGCACGTCTAACGTTCAGTGAAATTAAATTATTTTTGCAGTGGACTTTTTAGGCTTCGCAGTCACAAAAATCAGTTGACAATTAAAAAATGATTTAATATGCAGTAAGATTAGACGAAAAAAAATTGATTAAATTCTCAGTAAAAATTATGCTTAAATTATTACTTAATTCTTCGGTGAACGAATAATGCAACTATAAACAAATAAAGAATAATAAATTAAGATGAATTACAAAAGTAATAAAATATTTATACAACATAAGACATTAAGTTAATCTTTAGACTTCAGATCCTCTTGTGTAATCGGATCTCGTATTCGGATCGAAATTCGTAGTTATGTGTCTTTTGTTGTTAATGGCAAGATGCTTTCTACTACAAAGGGTGTAATATCATTGTCTGGCACTTCTGATTTCGTTTTAATCCACTCCTTTAGCTCGCCAACATTCATCCCAGCGCTTACTAATTTTGATTTCTCTCTTCGCACAAAATTTCTTACTTGCATCACAGCGGTAGTCGGTGCGACAATATAAATAGACTTCATACAAAAAGTGCATACATAGAGAATTTAAAGTACGCATCTAATTGTAAGTAACGAAATCAAAGTGATCTGCAACTAATTTGGATGCATGCTTTTCGGAGTGCATCACATCACATTATTTGGTACCGCCATTAGATGTCCCCTCGTTTCTTGCACCTTTGTAGTGCCTGTCTATAATTACTTTATCTGCTACAGTCCTGTCGACTCATTCCTTTTCTTCTTCAGTCAGTTCATCCCAGTTGTATCACAGTCTGTTTGAAAATTCGATTTAAAAATTTTCATTGTTTTGTGGGCCTCAAATGTACTCATTTCTTGAATTTTTTTCAAAAAATAAAAATTTTCGAATTTTGTAAAATCCTAAAATTGTTTTTCAGTAAAAAACTTAAGGATCTCAAAAAACAAAATTTCATCAAAATCGGACAAGAACTTAATTATATGTTTGTATTGAGTATAGAGTTTTTAACTTTCCAAGTTGTTTCACTCACTCTATATACAATTTTACTGTATGATTTGAAGATCCCGCGATATAGTATTTTACTATATATTAGCCCGAGGATCGAGCTTTGCATCGCTAATGTGTATTTATATCGATAGTTGCGCACTTACTGCAGACCTGATTGGACAGATAGATTACGCTGCGTCACCGCCTGCCGATTTGTTTCCGGCGTAGCTGCGGACCGCTGAAAGGTTACATCGTAATAGCTGAGGGGTGTCAATTCCCTCCTCTAGCACGAATTCAACTAACCAGCTTCCCGGCCTGCCCCTGCAATGTTAGAGAGAGTGAACCAGAGAAACGACTATGAGAAGAGCAATTCAGAAACAGATGGTGAGGGGATAGGTATATACAAATTGTACGTGGCATGGCTACAGAATATATCTGTATTAAGGCATATATATCTCCGTCTCTTGCACAAGGCCACGGATTAAGATACAAACCACCAGTCCACTTATACCATCTCCCTTCCCCAAACTGAATCCTTCTCACTGCATCCAAGCCCTGTCTCAACTCGTTCACAATCCAATTGTGGGGCGGACTCCCCTGACTCCGCAATCCAGTAGTCAGACCACTGAACTGCCAAGCCGGGATTAAAATCGGACAAGAACTGTAGAAGTACAAGGGTCGCCAAATAATTAAATTTGAATTTTTTAAAACTTTGGCGGGCCACTATGACCAAGCAACTCAAAATGCAGTCAAGTTGCTTGAGGTCTGTACTATTTAAAAGTAGCCTGATTTTTTGAATGGGTGATTTTAAAATCTGGGTGTACCACTTGGCGTGGTTCCCGTGTAAGACGTTTGTTTTAATTTATATCCATATCCCATTCAATTATTGTATACGGCCTGATCCTATTTGTAAAACGGTAAACACCCAGAAAATAAAATATGCTTCACTAACAGTTTCTCTTCAATCGACTTAATAAACGCATGATTGAACCGCGGGAGAAGGATCAAATCCGTGTCGTTCCACTTTTCGCTGAAAGCATATCCGCTTCCCTCCGTTTTACCTTAAAAACAAATCCTTGTCCTCCCACTTTTAATATAAATAAGCGTTTTAGCTGACCAATTCATAATAATATTGTTATGAAAAGTGCAAATCGCTCTAATTCCATATTCTAAAACACAAAAAGTTCTAACTACATGGATTTTAAAGTTGTAAATGGTTCTAACTGCATGGATTTTAAAACTGTAAATGGTTCTTACTACATAATTTCAAACGCAAATTGTTCTAACTACATAGTTTTAAGTTGCAAAGAAGTCTAGCTACATGGTTTTAAGTTGCAAAGTAGTCTAGCTACATGGTTTTAAGTGGCAAACTGGTCTAACAACATGATTAAAGATATTGCAACATGGTTTAACTACATGTCTCTAAGTTGCAAACTAGTATAAACATATAATTTTTAAAAGTGCAAAATGTTCTTATTACATGATTTTAAATATTACATGTAGTTAGAGCTTTTTGCAGTTCTCGAACGTTGCATTACGTGCATTTTGCATTTGTAATATTTTGTATCTAGAACATTTTAAAATTTTCAAAACATGCAATTGAAATATTTTGCACTTTTAAAAATCATCAGTAGTTAGTTTTGATTAATTTTGGATCATTTGAGTCAAAAAAAGTGCATGCCTGCGCCATCTAGCGGATTTTTTTGGAACTAAAGTTTTTAAAAGTTACCGTAAGGTGGCGTGTTAACCTAACCTCTAGTTCCGAAAGTTGCTGTAAGGTGGCGCCACCACCTAACCTAACCTAACCTAAACTAAGCTAACCTAACCTGACCCACTAACCTAACCTAACCCAGTAACCTAACCCAAGTCGCGCTGGTGTCTAACCTAACCCACTATCCTAACCTAATGGCGCTACTGTCGCATGGCGTTGGTTTCGGTATGATATTGGTCCTGTGGCGCTAGTGTCGCTTGGTGTTGGCATGTGTTGGTTCCGGTATGTTATCGATCGGGCGCTCCGGACTGGTGTTGGTTCCGGTATGATATCGATCGGGCGCACCGGACTGGTGTTGGTTCCGGTATGATATTGATTGTTTGGCGTTAGTTTTGCAGTAAAGTTGACAGTCTGTGTTGTCTAGTTGACGGTAAAGTTTGAATTCAATAAAAAATCAATAAAAATTTAGGTTTTTTCTGAAAATCAATACTAAATTCTTGCATTTTCTTTAAAAATCAATGGTAAATGTAGGTTTTTCCTGGAAATCAATACAACATTATGCATTTTCTACGATAAATATTACAAAATTCTTGCATTTTATCTAAAAATCAATAGTAAATTTAGTTTTTTTCTGAAACTCAATACAGAATTCTTGCATTTTCTCTAAAAATCAATAAAAAATTTAGGTTTTATCTGGAAATCAATACAACATTATGCATTTTCTGCGAAAATTAATACAAAATTCACTGTAGCTGCAGGCGATGGGGCGTGTGCCGCAGCCCCTACCTCGCCGCTCGGGGCTCTACCGCTGCCCTGGGCCCGCCGTCGGTCTGAGGGGAGTCTGCCTCCACCCTAGGTGGAGCTCGCTGCTGCAGTAGGCAGGGCTTTAAGCTCTATCGTGCACATTAGGTACACAATTGTCATGTGTGAAACATAATATAGTATAAATAGAGCTTGTGTGTACCCACGCCGCTCATTTGAAGACCAACCTTCAAGGTGAACACATCTCTCATCATGGATGTCAACAATATTTTTGAGGAAGAACCAACCGTTAACGACTCGTCTGAACAGTCAGAGGGTTCAAACTTGAATTTAGTAGAGCTACCGCCTACTAATATAAGTGAACTTGCAAGTACAGACTATATCCAATGCTTGTCCTTACTAAGTACTAAGGATAGCTTCAACCCTCTTGAGTTCAGATGGATATATGACAACTACGGATCGCTACAAGAATCTATGCTAGGTTTAGACGTGAGAATTGTCAAGCAAGACGGTACGAGTTGCGAAGCAACTGACGTCGTGGCTCCAACCAACTTGTTTTTCCATGCGCTGTTTTCAAATCTGCAATTGTATTTGAACGGAAAGCTGGTACTGGATACATCTAATTTTTATCCATGGACAGCCTACTTGCAAAAAACTTTGGGAACAAGTCAACTTGAAAAAGATGGATACTTGAAAGATGAGATGTGGTATCCAAATACTACGCCTAATACGTTTGCAGTCACTGACGCTGGATTTAATACAAGATATCAATTGACACATAACTCCACACAGTTCTATTTGTTGGGATCTCTGCTTGGAAACTTTTTCAACCAGAACAGATATATTCCAAGTGGGACAGAGTGTCGGATTTTCTTGAAACGAAGCGATCCATACTTGTTTTTGGATTGCGCACAAAACGATAAAGCTGGATTTTCTGGATGTCCGTATAAATCAGAAATTATAAACGCTGTTTTTTATGCTGCTCAGAAGACAATTTCGCAAAATGTTGTGGATTTACATCAAGAACAGTTATCAGACGATGAGACATTTAAATATGTAACAAACTAAGTTCAAATGAAAGCCATTTCAGTACAAAAAGGAATGACATCGGTAACTTCTGGTGGATTTGTTATTGGAAAAATACCAAAAGTAATGGTATTCTGCATGTTAGATACTGAAGCTTTCAATGGAAATATGACAAAATCAGCATTTAATTTTGAAGATTCCAATATAAGTAAGCTGAATGTCACTTGGAATGGAGAAAATCGTGTTATTCCATACAGTTTTAAAGGTGATGACGCGACAGCTGGTGACAACTTTTTGCTTGCTCTAAGAACGTTGCGGAAGACAGTCCTATTTCAAACGTTGGGAAATGAAATCTCGAGAGATAATTATCTCAAAAGTAAAGTATAACAAACACATTTGATACTTAATAGCATAGCTAGCGCACACGCAGCCTAGCCGTAGCCTAGCATAGCTAGCATAGCATAGCTAGCTTAGCATAGCTAGTATAGCATAGCTAGTATAGCATAGCTGTATAATTTATGTGTTTGTACTTTACAGGTAATGTATTCACTGCTGTGGAACTTTCGCCACACTTTAAAAATGCCCGGTCTGTAAATCAAAAAGGTCAAGTAAAAATTGGATTGAAATTCAAAAAACCATCGGACAAAGCCATAACCGTACTCGTCTATTGCTTGTACCAAGGAGTGTTTGAACTGGATAGCCACAAACAAATTCATTTCGAGCATTCCATGGATTAGATGTAAACACATACTATCCAAACAACAATAACCTAAACTTTATTTTACTGTTTACACATAAGACAATTAAAACGTTTTTTTAAAAACACTTTGTTAAATTAAAGAAGTAACAAAACAATTTAAATATAATTAGGTTTGAACAAAGATTAAACAAAAACAAAGTTTGTAAAACAAAATAGTTTGTAAACAAATAATATAGTAAAACATTTTGTTAACAAAAAAGTATAAAAGTAAACAAAAAAAAATTTAGTTTGTAAAAAAATATTTAGGTTTGTAAAACATAATAACTTTTTAAAACAAAGTAAAAATGATTTAGTTTGTAAAACAAATAATTTGTAAACATTTGTAAAAAAATATTTAAGTTTGTAAAACATAATAACTTTTTAAAACCAAGTAAAAATTATTTAGTTTGTAAAAAAATAATTTGTATGAAAATAATTTGTAAACATTTATAAATTGTAAACAAAATTTTAAAACTGTAATAAAAAACAATTGGCATTTTTGTAACATTAAATGATAGTTTATTTAAAAAAACATTTTCATTGCTCAGACAAATTTCATATATAAAGCATACAAAAGTCAAACGAAACTCCAAAGCATTGGCACGCGCGACAGACTCCCCTAGGGCAGCAGCGAGCTCCACCTAGGGTGGAGGCAGACTCCCCTCAGACCGACGGCGGGCCCAGGGCAGCGGTAGAGCCCCGAGCGGCGAGGTAGGGGCTGCGGCACACGCCACATCGCCTGCAGCTACAGTGAATTTTGTATTAATTTTCGCAGAAAATGCATAATGTTGTATTGATTTTCAGATAAAATCTAAATTTTTTATTGATTTTTAGAGAAAATGCAAGAATTCTGTATTGAGTTTCAGAAAAAAACTAAATTTTCTATTGATTTTTAGATAAAATGCAAGAATTTTGTAATATTTATCGTAGAAAATGCATGATGTTGTATTGATTTCCAGGAAAAACCTACATTTACCATTGATTTTTAAAGAAAATGCAAGAATTTTTTATTGATTTTCAGAAAAAACCTAAATTTTTATTGATTTTTTATTGAATTCAAACTTTACCGTCAACTAGACAACACAGACTGTCAACTTTACTGCGAAACTAACGCCAAACAATCAATATCATACCGGAACCAACACCAGTCCGGTGCGCCCGATCGATATCATACCGGAACCAACACCAGTCCGGAGCGCCCGATCGATAACATACCGGAACCAACACCTGCCAACACCAAGCGACACTAGCGCCACAGGACCAATATCATACCAAAACCAACGCCATGCGACAGTAGCGCCATTGGGTTAGGATAGTGGGTTAGGTTAGACACCAGCGCCACTTGGGTTAGGTTACTGGGTTAGGTTAGGTTAGTGGGTTAGGTTAGGTGGTGGCGCCACCTTACAGCAACTTTCGGAACTGTGGGTTAGGTTAAAGCGACACCAGCGCCACCTTACGGCAACCAACGGAACTAGAGGTTAGGTTAACACGCCACCTTACGGTAACTTAAAAACTTTAGTTCCAAAAAAATATGCTAGATGGCGCAGGCATTCGATTTTTTTGACTCAAATGATCCAAAATTAATGAAAACCAACTACTATCATCTAGTTAGAACAGTTTGCACTTACAACCATTTAGTTACAATAATTTGCGTTTTAATATCATATAGTTAGAATTTAGTTAGTTTTGCACTTTTTGAAACTATGTAGTTCGATTAGTTTGCAAATTAAAACCATGTAGTTGGAACATTTCGTATTTTTTTAATCACGTAGTTAGAGCAACTTAAACCCAAGTAGTTAGATTAGTTTGCAACTTAAAACTATGTAGTTAGAACCATTTACAGTTTTAAAATTCATGTAGTTAGAACGTTTTGCGTTTTAGAATATGGAATTAGAGCAATTTGCACTTTTCATTACCATGTTATCATGAATTGGTAAGCGTTTGCTTTTAAGGTAAAGTGAAAGAACACGAATTTGATCCTTCGCCCACTGTATTCTTTGTAGCATTTCAATTCGCGGAACTATATCAATTTTTAATAGAAACATGTTTCAGTAACTATTGAAAATTACAGTGTGTTTTAGATCCGTATAAATTCCAATTTTTAGCTTATCAGAAGATTGTGCATAATCAATACAAATACTTTGATTGTCAGGGAATTGAAATAGCTAACTAATTGAGTATGTCTACTACAGACAGGGCACGACGGCAGGTGATTAGTTATGAAACTGCTCAAAATTCAATTTGAACCTTCAAAATCTATTTAGTAGCCGTGTGCAAAACATTTTAGTCAGGACTCACAATCAGCAATAATATCTTGAAATATCGAGTGTGAGTCATGTATGAGAATTTTGTAATTGTCACAAATATAAATATATATCAAATAGCATCATGCATATTGTTTATATATAACTATTATGCATCTATCTGCGTCTGTTAAGTATGTGTCCCTATATTCTTATTTCACACATATTAACTTTAAAAATCCAGCCAAACTACAAACTTGTAGCATAGAGTCGTTTCAATTAGGAATCGAAGTAAAATATTAAGAATCGACACAATTTAGCACCCACCAAGAAACAGAAATCGTCAACTAATGCGATCAGTCTCTGTACTGTGTTACAATCTGGATTCTATAAGCTTCAGTATAACCCACTATAGAAAACAGTACGTTTCATCGGAATAGGCACGGTATTGATTAGGAGCAGTTATGACAGAAAAATAGTCTCCGCAGTGATTTAATATATTTTATTATGATTTTACTGATGATTATGAATGATAAAATACCCGGGATGATAAAGAAAAAACGTTACGAGGGAATGCTACCTTTAAGTAATAATTTCATATGATTTATTTACTTCAAGAATATACATTAAGGTTTGCAATACAACTAATTTATACCAACGAACAGCAGCTGCAATGTTATTAAAATTAAAATTATTCACGTTTCAAAATTCCGTATCACGCGTTTATTTTTTAGTATTTATAAAGCTTACTTCAGTTTATGCACATACATACTCAGACAAATTATATCAATACTCACGAGGGAAGGTTCAGAAGTGGTCACGCCAAATCAGCTCCATATATTATTTTTTGAAAAGAGCATGTGAAAAGAAGTAGATTTGCTTAAGAATATGATGCGAATGGGTATTTTCGCCAGTTGAGTGAGATTTTTGAAAGTATAAATTTTGGTTATGGTAATTACACGGACGCCATATTTAGTTGACCCGAAAATGAATTTTTGTTTCTTGGAACACAGTAGCTCTTACAGTTTTCAAATATTCGTCCGATTTAAACAAAATGTATAGTTTAGTAATTCGCATAATGATATCTAAAGAGTAATTTCTGGGTTTTTAGAATGTCAAAAAATTATTTTTTCCCCCATGAAAATAGGGTGCCTTTTGCGGTCTCATTTAATACGAATAACATTCGATCAATATCATGACAACAAAATAAAATTTCAATAATAATTTCTAAACTGCCAATCAAGTTAAGTCGACTGTCCCTTTAAATACTTTACAATAGTGTTAGTTTGTACAAATGCATCGTTTCTACCTAGCAGATAGACAAAGTATAATTATAAGGATTTATTTTGACACAAATTGCTTTTGTTCCTTAAATGCCACCAGTTCGATTTGAGAACGTCCACACTCACAACATCACATCCGACATTACTCGAATATTCAGTGAGTATACGGCTTGCCCTGCTTAAGTTAACAATTGTTTTCCCAGCAGCTGAAGAGTGGGTGTATGAGGAATCAAAGTTAAGACTTGCCTTTGCTAAATAAGGAAAGGAAAGTTTTTCATCGCCAAACAACTCGCACCCCTCACATAGTCTTACATTTGTGAGTGTCATTGTGATCAACGAGTATTTATGCTTTGTGAAAAATAAGTCGAGCATAGCAAAGTTATTAGACGTGACAAACATGTTTTCAAATAGGGTATGCATCAGAATTGGGAAGTGAATCTGCGTTGCTAAGAAACTGTAGAGTAGGTCACAGTCGGAATCCGATTCGGATTTTTTGGAAATGGAGAGGCGTTCCAGACTCTCGTGCACTGTTTCCCGTGCAAGACTAGCAATGTCGCGTTCAGGATTGGTGAGGGCGTCACAGAGACGAGAGCTGTTTGTGTGTGAAATTGTTAAATGTTTGAGGTTTTTCATAATTTGAAGGAAGTAGTGAATGTCCGCTTCAGTGAAACTACCCCGGAGGGTAAGTGCCTCTATTTGCCCGGGGTCGGAAAGCAACCATTGGCTCCAGTCAAACATAATAGTGGTGGTGACGGTGAGGTTAATCGGGAGCTGCTTGGATTTTAAAAGGAGGTCGGTGGGGAGTGCAGCATGGACAGATTCGAGCTGGAGGCGAACAATATTTGGTTCGGCATAGTCTACGCTGTACAGATTATCTGGGGAGGTAGTGACTTTTACCATAACAAAGTTAGGTGAATTTTTATTAGTTTGAGTTTCTTCGGTCCCATGCTCATTTTGGGACTCGGTGACCCATGCATAGTACAATAATATAGAGCCGCTAATTAGCGTAAGAATGGAGATCAACAAGGAAATTCTTCTAATTTCTACTCAACAAAACAAAATAATAAACGCTTGCTTAGACTCAGCATTCCCATTTCTACGAATGTGCATAACAAAAGTAATTAGAATACAAATGCTAATAGATATCAGAATGTTGTACTTATTTATACTCACAAGTGAGGATCACCAGCCCAAAAATGACTTACTTGATGTGTGCGTTACATAACAGTTCCTCTTGGGGGTCTCTTCAAAATCTAGAAATTGTGCTTTATGCCCGGATTCAAAATGGTCACTGGCGTCATGGATACCAGAAATGTTATTGATTAGGGTCTTTATTATATGCTGGTTCCCACTATTTTCGAGTGCAACAATAAAATTTGAGGAACAATTCAGTTTTGTTATGATATCGTACAATCGCTCGTTTCTAACCCAATTTGTTCTTCCAAATATCTACAGATACATAATATAAAAAGTAAAGTCAAAAATATGTATAGCTCTTGAGGGACTCTAATATTTAGTACAATGCACAGAGGCCCAAGGAACCTTAAACTTGCTCAAAAATTTTCGACTAGTTTTTTCAAAAAAATCATGTACATATGGAATTTACTCGCAAAGGGTCGGACACAAGTGGCGTCACCCAAGTTAAGAGTAGGTTATTTAAAAAAATAAGACATCCTCTCAGAGGATTCCTTTGTTAAAGATTGTCGTTTAACCCTTCCGTCTACACAATAGTTAAGATTGAATAATTAACCAGTCTGGGACTTTGATTGCATACATAATTAGTTTGCAATTAACAATGTAATTAAATCCCTAGACATTCTATAGTTACTTATATGTTATGTTTTCACTTACAATTTCGTCGTACTGAACGAGGCTGATAACTTCCAATTCATACAAAGCTATTGCAAGTTGGTTGGGCTGTGTTTCATTGTATAGTTCTGTTATTATCGGTCTTATGAAATGTTCCAAAACCTGACCCTTTTTCTGGATGAGATGATTTAAATGTTTCCCAGACGCTGTTCGCGGTAGAATCTAATAATTTTACAATCCTATTATTACATAATGTAAGTTCTGTAAGGAATTAAAAATGCCATCTCGTTAAAGACGCCTTGTTCGCGAGGCATCGTCCACCCTTTCAGCCAGCATTTGTCTTACACTGATTGAAACTGAAAAAAATAAAGTAGGAAAATAAAAGTGATATGTCTTATTTGTTTTTACACTCCAAAATTTTGGCTTCTGGCTCTTCTGCGTGACATCCATTTCAGGTTCAGTCAAATCTAATAATTTACGAGTTTTGACATCGCTACTAAAGCACATGCTGTACAAAATTATTCAAGTATATAATTTTAAATACTTATTTTAAATGTGGCAGCTAACCATTTTGATGTATGTGCATATTATTGTGTGAGCAAATTAATTAAAGTGTATTATTAATATGCATACAATACATAAAAATACAAAAAATATATCGTTCTTACTCCAAATCTAAATGATCACGTAGTTTCTGCAGAATGTGACAGTTATCGCTTTGTTGAAGTGCAAGAATGAGCTCTGTGGAGGAGTTCCTTCGGATAATAATATCGTACAAGAACTCGTTCCTTCTCCAATTATCGCTTTTAGATTCCTTTGATTAATTAAATAGTCAATTAAATTAACAGTTTTAGAAATATTTATGCAATGACTACATATACAACTTTAAGCTGTAATTATTTAAAATCTAGAGACAGACACTCATTCGTGAATGTAAAAAAAATGGACTCACACATTCTTGTTTTTCACTGAAAGAAATGCAATTCAATGAGTACAGAGCTATCGCAAACTCGTTAGAAGACGTTGTTGCACATATATTTTTATAATTTGGTCTAATTAACTTCTCCATGTCCCAACAATTCTTTCTGATGGCTTGACTCAAATATTTCCCAGTCTCTGTGAAATATTTTTCTGGGGCTGCAGTAATCCCAATCTTGTTCTTGTTCTCGTTGAGTGCAACAGGGGCTGTTCCTAGATATGGGTGCCTATTTTGATAATGTTCCTGGAAATTGCCATTGTTGTAAGATAGGCCGCTTAGTGATTTCATTTTAAAACAAATGCCATTTTTTGGATAGGGTCTCTGGTCTTTCTCAGAAGTTATAAACGGATTAGATTGCCTTTCATCAGAAGGTATCAACGGTGTCTCCGTGACACTGTCATACTTCCTATAGGAGATTTTAATGCAAAATAAGTATTATTTTATTATTGTACGTGGTTTTGAATTTATGGGAATAATATTAAAAATTAAAATATTTACATGCAACTACAAATACAATTTTAAAAACGATCTTACTCTAAATGAGCCAGCAGCTTGTCCAAGATGTGGCCATTATTGCTATCTTCGAGTGCAACAATACATTTGTTAGTGCAATTCTTTTGGCAAATGATATCGTACAAAAAACTATTCCTTTCGAGATCATTGCTTTTAGATTCCTTTAGAATAATCATATTAAATAAATTGTGATTCCGCAATCGATGTAGCATACACCAGATTATTTAAATGTGTTATTTGAAATAAGAAAAACATAATGATTAAATTAAACTGACAAATACTCCCTTCTGAGCCCTGTTGATGACACGCAAGGCGTACAACTCAAGTCCAAAATCATCAGAAATTGTGTTACTGCATAGTTCCATTAAATTAAGTTGGATTAACTCTTCGATGTTCTGACATTTCGATGGAATAGCACGACTTAAATATTTTCCAGTCTCCGTCTTTGGCTTTTTTATTATCTCCATGATTTACACAACAGTATTATCAACAATGAACTTGTAAATGAATAAAATAATTTCTCTTAACCCAATAATTTATTAAATTAGTAAATTGAACGAAGTTTATCGAACGTAGTTGCAATGAGCTATGTATGTTTTCACTTGTATATTGGTTAAAAGGTGATAGAAAGAGGCTCTTTATTTAGATTCTGGAATGAACAGCCGATTTAATACATAGGACATAGTGAGAACTTAAATGATTTGTGTTCATATATTTGCTACGTTTATCTTTTATGATTTATCTAAAACATTATAAGTTTAATCATAATGTGTTTAATTAATGAGAAATGTTTATCTCATACTCTTATCGTACAAACTGCGTTTGGACGTTTGGAGGGGTTGAAAAAATGCCAAGTATGATAAAGGAAAGGGCGGACCAAAGCAGAGTCTTTTCTTTGGGCTTGGGAAATTACAAGTTTGGCGATCAGGGGGCCCACACTCGGCCGACGAACTTGAAGCTCCAATATTTGTAATGTGTAGGAAACAGGAGGCTCATATAGGGAATTTCCCCTTATTGCCAGCTTAGCCGCCCCTGGATAAATGGTGAAACAACATATTTATTGTTTTGCTGACCTCATCGACTGCCAATCATCTAGCTATAATCTGTTTATTACAATTATTATTTTAGCAGACAACATAACGTTTTTACTGATTGTTCATATACCGTATTTCCTGCTATAGTGGACGGGTCTACATTAATAGACGAGGCTACAATAGTAGACGGGATTGTAACTGTAAACTGCTTTGTAATTAAACATGAAGCTATGATTATATAGGTCGGTATATTTTAGGTTAGTGGGTATTTAATTATTTCTACCTGCCACGAAAATTTTAGAAATTCGATACTTAAGCAGTAATTAAGCACATAAAACAAATTTCAGCTTGAAGCGATTGTTGTAAATTCAAATGTTTAACACTTTAAATATGTTAAAAATGTTAAATACACCAATTTCTTACCAAAACTTTACAGTGAGGATCGTCTTAAAACGACTTCATAGAAAAATCCCCATTTTTAGGACACCCCGTCATCACGTTAACCATGTTGCCTAAATTGCAATATCACATCACATGGATGGAATGTTAAAATAGAAAAATGCAAAAAATATTAAAGTAAAATCAGCAGGACTTTAGCTCAACGGCAACTGCATTGCGAATGATGATACTGTGGTGTAGTATAGTTTAGGTCTAAGTTATGCCTATTTTAACGTAATGCAACGTGTGTAGAATGTCGTTATTTTATAACGATTGTCATTCTATAGTTAGACAATACAAGAAAATCAATAATACAGTGAGTGATATTGCCAGGGCTTATTAACGATACTAGAATGACTTGTGGTAGCGATATATTACTATTACCGCAATTTTATAATTTGTCACTATCCGAAAATATGCGTTACGTATGTACCATTTTAGACGGTTTTATGTCAACGTCATTTTATAGTTTATTTATTACGAAAACGAATTTTAACACTCCTGAACGGTTGCTAGATCACACGAAAACGATAGTTTTGCATTGAAGTGTTTCTCGAGAAATAGACTCACTTCATTGTTTTCTCAAATACTTTTGAACCCAATGGATCAAAAATTTCTAAAATGCAGATAAGTAATTGTTATTGTGCTCGCCCAATGAAATTGTACTCTAAAAAACCCCTTCACATGTGATGTGGACCACTCTAAGCTTACCATCAGTGATATCGAATGTTAAGTTTTTTACTGCTGGCTCAACTATGTAGTACATTGCTCAGTTTCCCACGAAACGTGAAAACGTGTTTAATATGTATCACTACAGTGAACAAACGGAATCGGGCTACAATCTGAAATGCATGTAACCCGATTCTTTTCCCTCTTCTTTTTGAAGAGCTTAATACATGCTGGGTGCCAATTCAAATCAATCAAATAAGACTGTGAATTAAAATGCAAATGTAGTAATTCTAAATGTAATATTTCAATTTAGTCATTTAACAATATTAATTACGGAATATAAACTCGAGTTTATGTTTGAGATTTGGCTCACATTATTATTAGTCTGTAGTATTGAATTGATTTTTATTAGACTAGAAAACTGGCTTCACGATTTTTACACTAAAATGACGTCCTGTAGTTGATGTCACCCTCAATTTGTTAAATTTTCTTCTTTATTTAAATGAAATCCTATTAAAAGATTATAGAGAACCTTGATACTCTGTAAGAACACGCATTAATTCTCATTTGGAGAATGAGAAAACTGATATCTATACTAGAAACAACGTTCGTCCGTTTTCCTATTCCTATTTTTATGTTCTTGATGATTTCAGAAATCATTTTCTTACTTTACTATAATTTTTTTTCATATTCAACCTTTTTCTTCAACATTTTGATTTAATTTTAGAAAAATAACTTTTGGCGAAATCAGGTAAAAATATTTGTAACGATAACAATAATTTGTATGTGAATAGGTATATACATATATTTCAGTAACCTTTTGAACATTTATTTAAATTAAAACAAAATTAATCAATTGTTAAGCCGTCGTCAATGAAAAAATGTTTGCCCTTGATCATGGAGACGAGGCGCAAGAACTGAGCAGAAATAAAACAAAGTCAGTCACTTTCTCCATTTTGAAGAGTCAGTCAATGGGTCAGATGACAGCTTGACGGACCATCTTGTTGTCGAAAATAGTTTGGCCATGTCCTTATTGACCATCACAGGGCAAATCAAGATGATCCGGATCCAAGGTCGACCCATCTCAAGCAAGCACTCACAGACAGTTGCTCTTCTCCACCCCAGTAAAAAAAATTAAAAGCTTTAGACTACGAAATTGCATTATTTTAAATAATTACAAGTATACACCAAATCAGAATCACATAACTTTGCAGAAAGTTTACAAAATAATGGCAAGTAGCTCACCCTATACTTTTTTGTCTTTAAATTATTTTAAAATAAATATCAGAGAGCATCAGTCATGTTATATTACTTGAACTGTTTTATAGCTTATAGCATGTAGTATACCTCAAAAGTTTAGTAGGTAGGTAATTCACATTTTTTTGAATGTATGTTAGAAACCTACTCCAATATATGTGTCATTATATAATTATTTGCTATGAGTTATTATTTTTAATGTTACCTAGGGCTGAGAGCTAAAGTTCTATTCGATATTATATAGGCCCATTATATTGAGCATTAGTGAGCGTGTTGTGCTATCAATCAAACTGATAAAAGGGTTAAAGTGACATGATTATTCTACATTACAGATTACGTACTGCTGCATTTTGACCACAGTAGAGTGATCTAACTAAAACACATTCAACTACTTGTGTAAAAATTAGTTCCAGTTTTGAATTATTCATATGTATTTAAATTCCTGTTTAGCTTTCATTAGGTCATTATCTTTATGCTTTCCTCTAAACATCGTTATTAATTTTTCTGACCTTCCGCATTTATAAATTACGCTAACTTTGGTTTTTAGTTTTTATCGTCTGTCTTACTTTTAGTTTAAATTTGAAAGGAAACTGATTCCGATACTATCTAATCATCAATTTGTGTAATTTGTGTTTAATATTTAATAACAGCTGAAGTTCACATCAAGTCGTCATTCACAAATCCAAATCAAGGGAGAAAACAAAATTATACAAAAAATTTCGGTCGTAAGGATTTTTTATTTATGTTGATTTTTGAATTTGTCCGTCTTTCTAACTAGTATGCAACTGTATTTATCATAAAAATTTTATTACCGCGTTTCTAAGTATAATTCAATGTCTTTAATTGTAATAATATTACATACTAATCGAATTTTACACACACGCAGTTACAACTACAACAACAGCTGCTATATTAGTATTCACGTTTAAATAAATAGTAATACTGCATAAATGATAATTATGATTGGATAAAAATAATCATATAGATTTTGCTTAAGTACTAAAAAGTCCGATTTTTAGAATTGAAAAAACTATAGAAAACCAGGATACGGACAAGGCTGTGAAATCTTTTGTGTTTTCTTTTTTATGGACTTTTCAAAGCATCCTCAATAGAAAGTTTTTTGCAAAACCATTTTGAAACTTGATATTCTTGTGAGTTCAAATAATTGATTGGTGTTTTACTTTCCTTAATTTATAATTTATTGCTTGCATTAAATTACAAAAAAAGCCGCTATTTGCATATTTTTGCCTAAAAGTTCTGTATAAATAATTTTAATGCTATTTTCTATGTCAACTAAAAGTATTTTTGGTTTTCTAGGAAACTCACATCAACTTCAAAGAGATGTGGCATCACGTCAACGAGAAATGTGTATTCTGGAAATTCGTTTAAGGCAATAAAAAAACTAAAATAATTCAATTTGAAAGCTTTTGAATTCTTTTAGCTGTTTTAGTGATTTTAAAATACACTGCCCTCCCCCTCCCCCGCTGCCGGGAGAATGACCACAAAAATAAATTATCAGGGATCGTCCATAAATGATGTCACTATAATATTTCCATCTTTAAGACCATATGATCCTCCTGTCGAATCAGCTTAATGAATGTGTGATTAATCGCCATCTTAAAAATTTGATGTCATCAATATCCCACAGGACCCATTTACCCTAAACATGACGTGATTTATGGACGATCGCTAAACATTGTTTTAGCAGGCGCTTTGATCCGCTCTGTATCTGCTGACATTTTGGTAATAGTCATTGCAAGTATCTTAATCGCTAAATAAATTCAAGAATTTACGAAGAAGTCTGCACTTTACATAATTAAATCATAATTTCTTAATTTCCAGACAGGTCCAACTGCCCGACTGGTGAAACGAATGTAAATGGAAAAGGATGTGATTTTACACAAGTTGGGATCGTCCATTAATGATGTTTTGGGTAAAGCGAATAAGTCTGCTTGGATAGTGATGACATCTTATGTTTAAGATGGCCATCTACGCAATGCTTAAGCTGATGTCAGGAGGGCAGGATAATGAAAGGATAGGGGTCCAAGAAATTTAACTATTTCGATGACATCACTTACAGACAACCTCATATATGCCAAATCATGGACTTGCTAACACCATAACCACTACCAGCAAATCCCAAACAATTCCGCCAGTACCACCACGAACAACAACAACAACAAACGCTTGTTGCTGCCCACTGATTGCTACCATTCGAGGCTCAAGTCGTATTGCTCATAATCATCTATACAATATGAATGTATCTAATAGCTAATTTTTGCAAATTGTACTATTGAAAAAATTTTTGTATCCTTTTAAAACCATTTACTTTCTATTAAAATTGTATGTTGTTCTTACTGTGTCCTTGTGGCAAGCTTAATTATTGCGCCAGTTGTAAATAAATATTTACCTTCTCTCATGGGTGACAGGTAATAGTGGTGTGCTTAATTTTTATTAATTAAAAATAGTCGTTTGTTAATAATACACAAAAAAATGGGTAAATTTTCCACCCGCCGGCATAATTGCATCTTCGCAGAAATTACAAAATGGGAAGACCCACATGTTAATCCGAACCGAAATCCATAGATGCCCCAGCCTCAATATCCAAAATTACAAGATCCAAGCAACTTTCTTATTTGACCTCTGGTATGATCACTGTGATGCATTACTTTGGCTCTGATATTTATCTATAATGGAATCTGCCTCCAGCAAAGCTCTGCGATTCAGCAAATTACATCGTATGTAATTCCTACGTCTATTTCAGCCCAGCCGACGTTGCACGCCAAACCCTGCATAAATATATAATAAATATATAAATATACATATATATATATATCTTATATTATATATCCCTAGTCGTCAAGCATCTCGCGAACAGGATAAGAACAATAAAAAGATCTGCATTTCTCAAAAATCACATTTGAATCTATGTAAAGCTGGAAATATTGCTTGATCATACAGGAGAACCTCCGTTGTAGATGCTAAGGATGCTTTGCAAGAGGGGTTAAAGCCCCCCCCCCCCTAAAAGGGAATTTTTAACACTGTGGAAATAGGAGCCGCTTAACATTGTTATATCCCCCCACATGAACAAATCCAGGATCCGCCCCTGCCGTGAAGTGTACTTTAGCATCCAAAAATATCAATCTAATCATACTGACTGTACTTTGAATGGCTTAAACTATTTAATTATTAATTGAAAATCGTATCTTGAAAGTTTATCTATTTGTAATTTTTCGTACCATTTTACCATTTTGAAGTTGTAATGCTGGTGCAGTCCACTCTACAAGACATTTTAGTTCTATCAAAATAAGCATGCTAGATTAGGTAGGTATAACACTTGTATTTTGCATATGTGTATACGTATCTATTACTATCTATATAGTCAATGTACTGGGCAAGTATAGTTGGTGGATGCTGGTATGCTAATAATTATACACCACGCAATCCACAATACTTATCATGTCTACCAACATGATCCGATTTGAACTTGAACAAGTTTTGTTTCTACCTATTTACATAATTTAGATAGTTTTTGTAGCAATTTTGAATTACTTAAGCGATTTTGTCGAGTGATAGCTCATTTTAAAGCCCATGAAAAAATAAGAATCCGATTTTTTTTAATTACTTCTGGCCCATACAACACTTTTTATTACGATTTTTCGAAAAACAAAATCGGTTATTCCATTTTATTCGAAAATTGTTGAAATAACACGCTGTGAACTCGATCATAATTAGATTCTGCTAATCATTGCCGTTCTAACGATGTATTACTTGTATCGAAATTTTATGAGTATCCGGGCAAAATATCAAATTTTGTGTTTCAAAAATATTTGAGCGGGAAATACAAACTCTTTCATTTTATACGGCTGATAAAGGGTCGGACATCCATGGTGCCACTAACTTTGAGGGTGGGTCAGCTGCAAATAAATAATACCCTATCATACACATTGTCGTTTTTTATGTTAGGCTTCAGAGGGTGACGCTGGAGGTGGGTGGGCCCCAAAATATGCTTAAGTTTGCTAGCGTCATTTGTGTCCGGCCCCTAATTTTATGCGGCAAAAGTTTTTTCAGTTTCTTACGCAGTAGACACAGTAAGTTAAAGTCAAACCTCCCGTCTACACAATTGTTATTTCTACCTATTCACATAATTTAGTACATTGTTGAAGTACTGGGCTATGATTTGGACGAGTTACAGCTTAGTTTAAAGCCCTTAAAGCAGAATAAAAAAATTACAAAAGCATATAACACTATTTACGACATATTACTGCTCCATACTACTGTTATGGCTGCCCTTAAACAAGGGGCTTCGCCCCTTGTTTTTCTCAGTATTTTTATACAAGTTGTCAATAAAACATGTGATAAAACTCTGACACCTTGCAATAAAAAGTCTTAATTTAACATGGGATTTTAACGTAATAGTTTTATACTTATTTAGCTATCTACATTGTAATTCAGTTTGGGTTTTAAAACAAATCAGAAATGTCAAAAAAAAATCTACGCACCCTGCATTTTGGTGTCTGCACATTACGCATTGTTTTGATATAAATATCAGTGAGTATCAGTCATCTAATATTACTTCAAACTGTTTTATAGCATGCAGTATGCCGTAAATGTTTTGTACGTTGAAAGTTTGCTATAAACTTACTCGAATAATTATGTCATTACATAATTATTTACTGCGAGTTACTACCATCTATAATTATATTACCCAGGGCTCAGGGCTCAGAGCTACAGCTCTTTCCGAGGTTAAAGGCGCAACATATTGAACAGTGAACTTTTTTTGCTATCAACAGAACTGGTAAAAAGGTTAAAGTGGCATGATAATTCTATATTGCAGATTTTACAGATTATTACAGATTACGTACTTCTGCATTTTGACCGCAGTAGAGTGATCTAACTAAAATACATTCAACTACTTGTGTAAAAATTAAGCCCAGTTTTAAATTATTCATATGTATTTAAATTTCTGTTTAGCTTTCATTAAGTCATTATATTTATGTTTTCCTCTCAACATCGTTATTACTTTTCCCTTTTCTGACCTTTCGCATTTCATAAATTACGCCAACTTTGGTTTTTAGTTTTTATCGTCTGTCTTACTTTTACTTTGAATTTGAATGGAAACTAATTCTGACATATAATAATCAATTTGTACAATTTTTGTTCTCTTTAATTACGGCTAAAGTTCCCACCAAGTCGCCATTCACAAATCCAAATAAAGGGAAAAACAAAATTATACAAACATTTCGGTCGTAAGGATTTTTTATTTTTGTTTTTGTAACATGACTTTTGAATTTACTGGTCTTTCTAACTAGTAACTGTATTTATCATACAAACTTTATTAACACGCTTCTTGGTATAATTCTATGTCTTTAACTGTATTTATATTAAATACTAATCGAATTTTACATAAATACAATTACAACTACAATTCCGCCACTACCACCACCACTACCAACAACAACAACAACAACAACAAACACTAGAATTCCAACAAAACTTCTCTTGCAACAAACACTAATAACATTAATATCGTAACAATTGAATTCAGGTTACTTTTTAACGCCACATAGTCCATAAATGAAGTCATTTAAATTATGAATCCATGAGGACACTCCTACCACATTGGAATCGGACTTAAACATTACACAAACGGTTATTTTAAATATGACGCGTTATCAGTACCCAACTAGGTTTATTGACTCCACTGAAGACATCATCTGTGGAAGATCCCAAGTACATGATACGAACTAGCTACATTTTTTCGCTTTACATAGTGACCACGTATTAAAATTCAAAATTTTTTAAACTTTGGTGGATCACGATTATTAACCGAAAAAAGTAAAATGCACTCGACTTACTTTTTTGCTTTTTTTGGAATGAGTATTTTTGAAATCTGAGTCTTACGTGTGTCGTCTCGTACCCTTGCATGTTATCATGAAATTTCAGATTTTGTAGATACTGCCTTTTTATTGTCACTAAAACTGGAAATGAGTTATTTGAAGTCTTCTAAAGTTGAGAATTATGAATTAATTCTAAAGATTTTTAAAGAAAATTTTAACAAATTATATTTGATTTTTGATACCTTTTTAAACGCATGTTTTATTTTTAGATTTGAAAATAAAAAATGTATATTGTATTATACTTTAAATGTTTTTAAATTTCAAAATACACTATTTAAGCTCATTTTAAAACTCTTAAGGTGCTCTATTGCCAATATGCTTTAGTAAAACGCAAAATATTTTTTAATATATATTTTGTAATGTGCAAATTATTTTAATTGCATATATTTTAAAATTGTCAAAATTTCTATTTAATGCTTTTATGAACATAATATAATATCACCTTTGTAGACTGTGCATTTTGTAATTAGCTAAAAGCAGATACAATTCATTTTGATTCTTCACTCATGATGTCTACGCTAGTATTAGTAATTTGTGCGACCTAACTAGTAACTTAGTTTTCGTAGAATCAAAAAATTCTGTAATTCTAGCTTTAGTTTCCATATATATGTCAATGAGTTGGCTGTAAAATTGTGCTGTAAAATTTTCTACCAAAATGTGAGGAGAGAAATTGGATTACTTAAAGGAAAGTAAATGGAAAAAAACTATAATAATAAATCAAAATTTCATGAATTATAATGAGACACAAATAAATCTATGTAATTGCACATGGAACATAAAATCATAGTCGTTTACAATCGCACATTGGCTGTAGTTGCTACATAGCAACCACACACACAATAATCAGAAGGAAAAATAACATGGTGCGATGTGTAGAGCTAAATAGAATAAAAGTCACAATAGACCGTAAGCTTAATATTATAGCCAAGAATAAAATATTGTAAAAGTGCGGCTCTACAGAGATTTACTTATCAAGCTTAAGCGAATGCGTCGGCGGCCTTTTTTGAAATAAGCCCAACCGCATTTGACAAACAATAATCTATAATTATTTTGCTGTGTCGCTATTGTGTTTGTAGAATGGCACAGTAAATTGAAAAATAGTATATTACATACATAGTAAATATTATATACACAAATTTTATCAATAAAAATAATAAAAAAATGTTTAAAATTAAGATTTACAAATCTTAACAATTCGATTTATCAATGGAAAGGTCTAGAAACATAACAGGCTTTTTTAAACTCACAGAATTGAGTTACGTTCACTTTGGTTTAATACTGCAGTGATCAAAAATTAGCAATTTACATTTGAATCTGAATATTATTAGACTCATTTTTTTTATTTTTTCAGTTAATTTTAACAAAGATTGTGAGTCACGAGCTCAGCCCAATGTATTAAAAATGTTACTCAAAATAAATAAACAGAAAAGAATTTCTAAAACTTCGAACATAAATGCCAAAATCTTATTAGCTTGTCTCCTAATAGGCTCACTAAATGTGGCAAGCGGTGCAAAAATATTATTTTTTCTAGGATTCTCGAGCCACAGTCATCGAGTAGCACTTCAACCATTGGCCACCAAACTATCTGAAAATGGCCATGAGGTCCATTTCCTGTCACCTGTTAAACCGGCGGTGGTGAATCCCAACATAACCGAATTTTGTCCTCAATTACTACGTGATGTTCACAGAAAGACGCTTAAATATATGTCAAGTGATGCGCTCGTTCTCGCCAGACTAAACAACAGGCACTTTAATGCAATTTTACGTAGTGGCACTGCCTTCGGAGCTGAAACGTATGATATGTGTCAGAGTTTTAATGAAGCCACAGTTACCAGTCCTGACTTCCAAGATTGGCTTCAAAATATTCGAAATCCCCAAGCAAAGCAATTTGACCTGGTTATAACAGAACATCCGACGAAGGAAATAGCATTTTGCTTGGCTTATCACTTAAAGGCCAAAGTTATTGGAATATCCCCCTCACCGACGTTTGCGTTTATGGCTGACATGTTCGGCTGGTTACCAGAAATGTCCTGGCTCCCGGACATGACTCTTGATGCCCTAGATACAAGTAGATGGCCATTTGCATTTTTCCCGGAACATTTTCTAAGAGAATTTAATGAAATTATGTGGTACTTCAACTACAAATGGAACTATCTACCAAAAGTGGATGCATTAGCTAAACAAGTTTTCAAGGATGAGGCCATGCCACCCGTTGAGGAGTTGATTAAAAATATGCACCTTTATCTACTCAACGTTCATTTTTCTGTGGACTATGCCACGTCTTTACCTCCTTTTGCGGTGTCAGTCGCAGGAATGCACGCAAAGGGTGCAAACGAAATCCAACCACTCGACCAGGTCCACATTTTCAGTTGTTTTTGGGTTTTTATAATTTAGGAGGCAGCTTCACATCTAATTTTTTTCAAAATCCTGTTACAAGTGGCTTACACTTTAAAAATAACTTGATTTCTTTTTTTTTGCAGAATATTGAAGATTTCATTAAAGCAAAGGGAAGTGCAGGCTTCGTTTATGTGAGTCTTGGAAGCTACATCAGACTCTCCGCATTGCCTCCATCGCTTCGAAAAGACATGTTCAATGCCTTTGCAAGTTTCGGAATAAAGAATATTGCATTTTTTATAAAATTAACTGAAGAGCGACCAGACGACATGCCAGAAAACGTGTTCTCCTATAAGTGGTTCCCCCAGCAAGATGTCCTAGGTGAGAATAACTTGTTTAATTATAGTTAAACGAATTAAACTATTTAATTGGTACTGACCTCGAAACCTACCAGAATTAAACCTTTTCCATTTCAGTTTGAATGGTATATAATATATCATGCCATTTATTTATATCGTAGCTCACCCCAAGTGCCGTGGATTTGTGAGTCAAGGAGGTTTAATGAGCTTTCAGGAGGCAACGTATCATGGAATCCCACTAATTATAATTCCCGTTCTTGGGGATCAGCCTTTTAATGCGCAAACTGCCGTGAGACTTGGGACCGGAATTTACATTGAACTTGCTGATCTGTCATTTGACACTTTTTCAGAAGCAATCCAGCAGATACTGTACAACACATCGTAAGTTGTAATGAAATGTTTTCTTAAAATTGCATACCTAAGAAAGGCCTAGTGTCTCAAATACCATCAAGTATTTATCACTAACTAAGCATAGGGATTTACTCGTGTTTTTATTCCAGATACAAAAACAAGGCGCAGGAAGTAGTCCAGCGATTTAAAGACCGTCCGATGACGCCCTTGGACACTGCAGTTTGGTGGACAGAGTACGTTCTACGTCACAACGACACGTCTGGACTTAAACCTATGGGAATTCATCAGGAATGGTGGCAACGACGCCTTTTAGACTTTTGGGCTGTTATATTCACTATAACTGTTGTATTTATATTTGCATTGATTCAGATTGTGCGTGGAATTCGCGCTCTGTTTAGAAAATCGGTTGAAAAAGTAAAAAGTGACTAGAATATCCTACATTCTAATTAAGTTAGTGAAAAGGACAGTGCTTTAAGCCGAAGAAAAAATTAGTGTATTACAATAGCTAATTATACGCATTTCATCATGAACTGTGTACAATTCGACAGATAATTTAAAGAATAGATTACGACTTTATACATAAAAGAAGTGTGTATGCTTTCTTTAATGCCAGTTTTTAACCTATTTCCTTTAACCTACTTTCACTTGACCACAAATGCGGCTAGGCGAGTCTGTATTACCTTTTAAATGCCACCAGGCTATTTGGTTTTACACAAGTAAGAAATTAGTCTATGTCAAACTGTATGCAAATAAAATAGAGCACAAACGGAGGAAATACATGTACTCACATACAATTCATATACAAAATATTTATGGTCATATGTATTTATTTGATTGTTACGTATCCAGCGACTTATTCTTGGTTGTGTCAACTCCATACTCCATATTCCATAATTCCATACACTCTTAGCCTGTAGGTAGTAGGTAGGTACTTAGGTAGTAGTAGAGTGGAAAGGGAAAAAATCTACAGGTAGACAAAATATTTTCCGTCCTTCAAGACGGCCGGGAGGTGAAAACGCGCTTTTATGAGCTTTCAGGGACCCACCTGAGCTTTGAGTCCGTTTCAAAGCTCAAAAAATGCCATAAGCCCCTTTTTTTGGGCTCCCAAAAGGAACAAAGCTCATATGAGCTTTAGTGAACGAAAAGGAACTTTTTTTCTCAGACTGCCCATTAATGATGTCAAACAATATATTACTACATAGGTACAGCTCCACTCTCGTGTAACTTTAACTCAGGGATGATTCGGAAACAATTTCGACTAGGTTATCACTGTTTTAGTACCGCCTAACTTCCATGTTATCGCTATAGCCCCGGGATCGTTCATAAATGATTTCAACCTAGGGTAGGCCCTTTCAAAATTCAGAATTTGGGGAATTTTGAAAATAGGGAATTTGGGCAAAATTCCCTGTGTATGAAGTACTAGGAATTTTCAATATTCCGGGAACTTTTAGTCAGGGAATTTTGGGAAATTGCAATGCTCCGGGAATTTTCAAACAAAGAATTTCGCGAATTTTCAATATTCCGGGAATTTTCAAACAGGGAATTATGGGAACTTTGGGAATTTTCAATGTTCCAGGAATTTTCAAACAGGGAATTTTAGAAACTTCAGGCATTTTAATATTCCGGCAATTTTTTAACCGGGAATGTTTGAATTATTAAATAAAACTTTCCAAAATTTCCAACATTTCCAAAATTCCCATTGTTGCGGCGGCAACACTTTGATAGCTCAAATATGGATGATGACAGACAAAAAATCGGATCCCGGATGGTCAAATGTAAAATAAATACACTGCACGCAAGTCACATTTACTTTAGTGTAAATAGCTTAATACTGTATTTATTCTACTGTTCAATTCATTTCACAAAAATATTAGCCCAAGGTAAAGCCCATACAATAAGGCAGAATGTGGAATCACTATAAAACTATGAGCACAATAATCCAAAATACAAATGACTCAAAGTCCTGCCGTAGTCAGGCACTCCACTTCTAGTATATTGCACACTGAAGACAAAAGTGTATGTTAAATAAATGTATCGGTACAATCCATTAAATGACACTATATAGTAAATGGAGACACAATTTCCGCCACTAGCGCCACTTTGTCCGTACTATTTTAAATTTAACACTCAAATACTAAAATATATGACAATTACTTCACAATAATATACAGTATACGTACTATGAGAATAGTAATGACTGATACTGACTTCTCACTACTAGTACTATGTATGTGAAAAATAAATTCTGGTTCTGTCTGAGTTTTACTGCTCTCTCAACTGGTTGTCCAGAGACTGAGACTGCAGTCCTTGGCTCGGCCTTTTTATACGACAGCAAAGACCGGAATGGACAAAAATCAAAGCTTCGAAACATTCATTGAATCCCCGCGAAGGTATACGACGTTTTCAGGACTATAGTCGAATTCCCAAGACTACAGTCGAAGCCTCTGGACCACACTGGACAATTCGAACAAATTCCATATTTCATATAACACAGTGCCACAACAAGCATATGGAATTTTCGACTATACTACATAGACTATTCTACATCTAATTAAAACTTCGAATGACATTTTGACAACTTGGGGGTGATCCAAAACAACGTCAGACAAATTCATTAAATAAATTAAGACCTCAATGAACAGCTAGACTCACTGGCTTAACTAATGAAATCATTTATGGAAACCCCTATTAGTACATACAAGTCAAAAGTACTTACTTCTTTCTATAGCTAACTTAAACTATGTCTTCATGCTTTATTACTACAAACTACCATAGGATTTTAAACTAACTTAACTATTAGAATTTAATCTCAATTTACGGTTCGCGCTAGTCATTCAAATTTTCCCGAGTTCCCCCAACACTTACTGTACTCGGCGACACCCATAATTCCCTAGGGAGTTTTAGGAATTTAGGGGAATTTTGAAAACTGGGAATTTAACTGGAAATTTTGCCAAAATTCCCTTCCCTTGGGAACTTTGAGCTGGGAGGGAATGAAACGCAGGGAATTTTGAATTAGCCATCTCTATTTCAACCAAATTAACGCCCTTGTAGTATATCCCAACTTTGTTGTCGTTAATATACGTCATGGATCGTTCATAACTGATGTCAACAAAAGTAATACTCATTCAGTGCCGCCATTTCCATGTCATAACTTCAACCCATTCGTTCACCAAACGTTTACCAGCACCGTTCATTATCGTAGTAGGTTATTTATGGTCACTAATGGGAAAAATGAAACATTTATGCTGGCGGGTTATTCATAGGATTCAAGTGGACAATCTAGGCATGTTGGTGACGAATTTATTTATGGGTTTTGAGCAGGCAAATTATAAACTATGAGGGATAGAGGCGGTTATTTATAACTTTTAAGAGGACTAAAATCACGCAAGTGGTGGTAAGTTATTTAAGGTCTTCAAGGGTACAACATGCAATTGCTTTTCTGTTACTCGTATTTTTTCGAGGGTTTCCCTCGTGAGGTTATTTATGTGTTTCACAGTTAAGAATGCTGGTTTTGATTGAGGATTTGCGCTGAATGCCCTGTTTGTGATCAAAGCAATGGTGATAATGCAATCTGTTGCATGTATTTCATGTTGAAAAAATATATCTAGTTTGTATTGCGTCAAAAGTCAAAAGTCAAAAGTCATCAAAAATAATAGTTTCGTTATCAGTAGTATTTTGTTTCAGTATTCTCTCGTATTTTTTAGTGTGCTCGATTCAAGTTGTAAATCATGATTATTGATCATATCATAATTAGTATCAAATCAGTGAAATATTCCGTCGCATCATTATTTCCTCGTAATTAGAAATAAATTCTAATTATTTTATAAAATAAAAAAATAATATTGGTAGTTAAGAAACAGCCATCTTTAAACTGCAGCCATAGCAGTAAACACCATAAGAATCTCCAACAATACTTAATACTCGTGCTGGGCATAAATTTGCCTGGAAAGGCATAGGAAATTTGGTGGTGCGGACGACAAAGCAGCCAACAGTTGGATTTTGACACAGTTTCCTAAAATCTGTGAACTTTACCGTCCAGACTAAATATATAATTAATGCAATACATAAATTTTAGCAATTCTTTCTAGCGCAGGCAAACACTAATGAAACTGTATTTTATAATATTTATAGCATAAGCCTAAATTTGAGTTCTAACAAAACTAATGCAAAGCAAACCAACATAACAGACTATTTTAGGCAATCATCATAAGTACCTACCTACAATATTTATCTTTTAATTCAAGCAAAAACTTAATTAGCGTAAAGGTATTTTCTTTGAACTAGGACTGTTTTTCTTTTACTTTCTAATAATTAACTTGGAAACCGCAATAAGGAAATGAAAATGACCTCCTTTGATACGAGAAAAACAACGACAAACTACAAGCCCGAATATTGTAGTTAAGTTTGTAAACAGTACGAAACTGCAACATGCGACTGACTAGTGAGATCAAAAACTTCGTTGAAAAGGAAGTGCCGATTTGAATCTGAATGACTGAGATTTTGGATTCTCGGTCTAAAAACGCACTCTAGAGACGCATCTTCTATGTTCGGTTCCCTAATTTCTAAATGATGGCTGGGATTTCTCCTTGCAAGTGAATTTGACGACTAAATCACGTGAGGATTGCAAATTCTTCACAAAATCCTGCTTTTGTAGGATTTCCTAGAGGTCGTTAATAATTCTTTCAAAATTCTCACCCAAGTATTGATGTCCACATTTAATAGAGAAAACGGTTGAAAAGAAACCGAAAACGGTAATGAAACTGATAATAAATTGATGCTAAAGAAATGACACGCAATTAAAGGTTTTAACTAATTTAATTTCGGTTTAATATTTTAAAATAATTTAATTATTCGCGATTCAAAATATTAAAGCAATAATACGCACATTTAAATATTTCAAAACAACAAATTGGAGTTTACCAAAAGACAATTTATCTCATCACGAATGAACATACTGTTAACGACGATAAATTACAGTTGTCGTCACTAAGAAGGGAATAGATTCCACGACACTCGCTCCCACAGGTTCTCCCCAGATCTTCCAGACAGCATCGGCGATCTGACAGAAAAGGAGAGAGACCCATTCAAACAGATAATCAAAAGAAGATACAACTAGCGATCCTTCAATCCTACGCCTATCAACCAAAGGATGAATTAAGAGAAGACGCTGCCACGCGGTCGAAGATGCATCTCGAGGAAAAAGAAGCGAGGAAGAAGGAGAGCTCAGCATGCTTCTTCAGTTGGTCTTGATCCGTTAAGCACGATGGAGGTTGGAAATTCTACTTCGGCCAGGACTGAAGTGGGATTCTGCTCTTCAAGCACCACTCCACGAACGACTCCATATTGATCTTTATTAATTTCTGTTTCATAATAATTATATTCAGTTTTTCGAAATGAGAAATACTCATCAGAAGGGAATGGAGAACATGGAAACACCAAAAGGCTTTAGACGATTAAAAGGGGATTGCCCCGATTCCGTATGTTGGTACAATCATAAAATGAAGGAAAAGAAACAGAGTTTTTATAGTGAAAATTTCCATATCATAGTTTTTCTGTGCCTCGTGTTTTCCATCTTCACCGCTCCCCTCTGTGAGTTTATATTAAGCTTATTCTGATTGTACTTCAGGGTCAAAAAGACCATAAGTTAATATGATAAAAGAAACATCAAAAGAATAATTAATAGTTGTGAATTACCTGTATCACCATTGGATCTGGATCTGGAAACTGTAAGCACTGCCTCGGCAGTGCTCGTAAGAAATCATTGTAAACCATTTGAATCATAATTATTGTATGGACGTAAACCTAAAAGAAAAAGAAAAACTGAGATTAATTTTCTAATATTTTGAATCCTTAATGTTTTGGCTCCCAGCCCTAAGCTGAAAGGAGAAGATCGTATCATTTCATTTTTCACATTAAAATTCGTTTGCTTTCCTAATTAAATTAACTTAATATTAACGATAATATTACCTTTTTCTCTTCGATCGTTCGTGTCTTTATTTCATTGGCGAAATATCCTTGATTCTCATCAATTGGCATTCCTAGAATTAAGGAAAATAAGAATTAATTAATAATATCATCTGAATAAATCTATATAATGAAAATCACTGTCATATAAATTAGACGTCAGGTGTAGTTCCGAGGGACTCCCCGTACGTAATTATAAGGACTTGCCCCATTCATAAAAATGTGAAAAATACTGTAAACTTAAAATGAGCGTAAAAGTAAATAGCTTAAAATCAAATAAGCTTAACTTACCTTCTTAACTGTATTTGAGATTCTTGGCTGACCGCGGCAGCCGAGCTTCTCCCCCTTTCATAGGTCTCCGACCTTCATCGGAGTGGTGGACCCCCCTTTATAAACTAAATCTCTACCATCTGACATTAACTAAATAATCTAAGTAATAATTAAAAATAAAAATATGGGTGTAAAAATAATAAATAATAATTGTATAATTAATGAGGGAGAATAAATCCCTTGCCATTAATGGGGTTATAAACATGAGGAGGTAAGGTAAACTCGGGAATGGCCTCCCATCCGCTCTTCAAACCGGGGGAGTATACCATTCTCGTTTTACAAGGTGCGGGGTATGGCTTAGCCATACCCCTCCTCGTCAACCCTATCAAAATCTCCGAAAAATTTCGTCCAGGAACGATTTTCGGTGAAATAATACATGAAAAATTGAAAACATAGTTGCATCATTGGTCTTTCTCACCGTGCCTATGCCGTAGTTCAAAAATAAATTCTGTGGCTGACTCCTGTGGTTCAAAACACAGGGGTCGCGCCACCTATTTATTTGACATGGGAAATAAGCGAAAGGCGTCCCAAACTAGTACACAGTAGCAAAATAGACTACAGCGTGTCCCCAGTATAGTGTACAGTAGCAAATAGACTACAGCGTGCCCCGTCAGGATTCGCGGAAGGCGTTTCCAGTATAGTACACAGTAACAAAATAGACTACAGCGTGTCCCCAGTATAGTGCACAGTAGCAAATAGACTACAGCGTGCCCCGTCAGGATTCGCGGAAGGCGTTCCAATATAGTACACAGTAGCAAAATAGACTACAGCGTGTCCCCAGTATAGTGCACAGTAGCAAATAGACTACAGCGTGCCCCGTCAGGATTCGCGGAAGGCGTTCCAATATAGTACACAGTAGCAAAATAGACTACAGCGTGTCCCGTCAGAATAAGCAAGTCGACCCTAAATGAAGTCCGCACTCTGCAGGGAAGCTGCGGTGAACAAGGCCAAGTTCGCCACGTTGCCATTCTTCAGGATGGTAACACAGCATCTCCGTGTGGAATAACTCCTGAAGTTCGCGTTACGCCGGCTCTAATATGAGCGTGCATACGCAGTTTAAACAGGAGAGCGAACAAGAGATAACCAAGGAGCCGTCTCTATTCGCCCGAAGTAAATTTGACAACGTAGCGTGCCATTACTATTACCACTGGTACGACTGATTTGTTTTAGAGCAGCTAGGTAAAACACCGCACCAATTACGTGTTTATCCTCGCTCTGTAAGAAGCAAGTTCTGTAAGCTCCAAATTTCCACGTGAAAGTTTTGGAAAATTTCATCAAAAAGTTCAGGTTGTCAAGGAAAATAAAGAAAAATAGGGAGAATATCCCCTCAGTTCATTTTCCACAGTTCAGTTTTTGAGTTAAAAGTTAACTCCCGAAATCCCAGTAGCGATTTCGTGGAGCCATTGCCTAGAAGAAAGGCAGGGACTTCTTTGTCAAGCATAAAAGCAAATACGCAGTTCATCATAAGATCGAAAAATAATATAGTCAGTGACCATAGGTCAACGGGGAGCACCCCAATTATTTCGAAATATCAAACAAAGATCCGTCGAGCCATCCGGGAAATCGGGAATTTTCCATTTCCGCAATTTTCATCAGTTGCCGTGCCGAGGCATCAGCCTCCCTCGTCCAAAGTTCCATCAAACCAGGTACGTAATTTTGTGTTGCCCTTAGTTCGCCCTAGGGACAGAATTTTCGTATTCGGGATTCCATGATACGTAATGCCGGGAGTTCGCCCCCCGGACGTGTCGTGGAACCCCTAGGAAGCGAAACTATTATGCCGATAGTTAGCTCTTCGGGTAGTGACGCTTCGGGACGATTGGTATTGGTATTCTGGCAAAATTCAGCGGATGGAAATCCCATTTTCTGGTGGCATCAAAGTTTATTTTTTTTGCGTGAATTTCATCCCTTGACAGTCACAATTCCCTAAGGGGAATTATCCTAAAACAGAAGGGAAGACGACGGACCCTTCCTCAATACAGAGTCAAAAGGATTGAATAGTGGAAATCGTCAACTTCCTACTCACCAACTCGACCGCCACGGATTAGAGAAATCCAGTATTCAGTTCCCATCGAGGGAAAAATTAATCAGTCACAAGAAGATAGAAGACAACGGACCGGGATTCCACATCCAAGGAAACCACCCACTGGAAATCGTAAGTCCGCTTTATAAAGTTAAGAAAATATACCTAAGTAATATAAGAATTATTGGATAAGAATTATTCCATTCTCATAAATATCTTCTCAAAAATCTTCTTAAGGAAGTTGTAAGGTCCAAGATCTTCCTTCCCCACCAAAATACATTCTAGCTTTCCAATAACTCCATTTAGAGTGTCAAAATCAAAAGGAGAAAGTCAAACCATTAACCATTGCCAAACTCTGTATGTCTGACCAGAGTCAGACCATAATTTATCATCAAGTTGATCGATCCATCAGATACTGGTACCCAATTCTCGGTCACCGATTTCTATCCGAGATACAAGTATCAATCCTCATAAATTATATTTGCAACGGACTGAGTATTAGTCCGGTAACTGAATTTCCACCAAACCTCCCTGAAATTAAAGTCATATTCCACAACTTCGCAGGTCAACTCAACTGCATAGTGAAGCAGTGGCATTCAGAGGTAGGTTTTCCATACCTATCCATAGGTCAATTACAAGTATTCATTGCCTCCACACAAATTAGTGGAAACAATATAAATTCCCAATTATAATAACTACTGTTAGTTTTCTCCAGAGCGAAGATATTAAATCATTATCGAAAATAATCACCTCTTTTGCCATTCTTTTTCCCACCATACTCAGACCCTTTCGTTTCCCTTAAGAATTAATAAATCTCACCGTTTAGTACTATCAGTTAACAGTTCCACATGCATAGCATCAGAAAAACTCATACTGCCCGTCAAGTCGTCCAAAGCATAGTACTGTGGTACCGACAACACGGACGTGGACATCTAACTCGACTTCAATTATTCGGTTTTCTTGTCTTTGTGTTAAATTACATTAGGGAACAGTGCATCGGAAGGGAGCGTTCAAACGCATTCATTAGAACACACTGGGAAAGAATGTGGACTGAAATAAAAATAAAAGCCCTAGGTCTTAGACCTCTTCACCGTCAACTCCGTTGAAAGAGTGACCCTCCTCAAAATAGTCCTCTCCTCTGAATTCAAAGGGATATTATTAATTATAATTATTATAATTAATAATAATTAATTAATTAATCATAATTTTTGTAGTTGCAGCTTTTGAAATTCGGGAGACGAACAGCTTCTCGAATCTCAACTACACCGATCTTCGTAGGAAGCAATTAGAAAAATCCGGGACGCAAATAGCGGCTCGTACCGTACCACGATCCATAGGTCAAATAAACCCAATGGACAGGCCAAATAACCATTAGAAATATTGAGAGGTTAAAAACTAAAATAATTTTTCTTGTTTTAAGTCAATTTTATGTAGCATTACTGCCAATCGTACCAAAAGAACAGTACTACGCTTTTGCGACTGACGCCATAGATGAGTTCTACCAAAGAGGTCGAACCATAACCACTCTCGACTACCGATTTTATGGTCATTATTATATCTTACGCCGTCTGACACGGTGCATGAATTCTTCCCGAAATTAGCCATCCAGGACCTAAATAAATCCTTGGTTCATTTTGGATTTTGGAAATAACAAAAGGGGAGCTTCGCGCCTCCTAAATTCACCACCGAAACTCCAAGAATTTAAACAAGGTATTCCCGATTCCCTAAAGGGAAAGACAATAAAATTATTACATACATATATAAATACAAATAAAATTCCTATTGTTGATAAAATTGAACTTCCACTAATCCGTACTCCCAAAATTGTGAGAACAGGTGGAGGTCCGCGAAAAGCTATAAGCCGTCTCCGGCCTCATCACTAACTTGCGAGTGTTTCTACAGACACCCATCCTCATTAATCCGTTCTCACAACCGGAGGAAAATTCGGACAAGTATATTTTTCAACTTTTCTTTTAAAAGAAAACAGCCCGAAGCGCACGGATTCTAAGAAATCCGACACTCACGGACTGATTCTTTCACACCCACTCCCCAACTTACAAGTACCAAACAAGCTACAACCTATAACTCAATAAATAGAGATACAGATAGTTAGAAAAAGTAAAATAATTAATCAATAGGTGAATAACTATTTACGACTCCCACTTCACAATGGCTGAAGCAAGGGATAACGAAATTTCATTAGCGGATCTAAATAAGACTGACCCTGAGGGGGAGTCTTTCAACGTCCACACTTCACGAAGTCGGTCCCAGATAAATGCCCACATGAGCCACTGGTATCAACACCGACTTGTACCCCAAATGCAAATCGACCTCATGCTAAACGCATTGGACGATAAATTCTATAAGGGCATATTGAGGTTTGCTCATAGCCAAAATTGTTCCTTATATATAGCTGTGAGTAATTACTTACACACCCCACAAAATCAAACAGCAGTAATGGAAACTACGACAACTCTCTCCGGGTATAAAATTTGGCCTAAAGAGCGAGTAAGGAACGATTCCACGACATCCTTCCGACCGCATTCAACGTTCACAGAAACAGGCAACTGTAGTGAATATTCTAAAACAAAAATAATACGGGAGACTGGACAACGGCGCCAAATACGGGCACCTCCTCCAATCTCTCCAACCTTGCAACAGCAGCTTCGAGCTGCGCTTGCATCTGTAAATCTTGGGGAAACCCAACCCTCACAGAGAAAGAGCCGCAGGCCTTCTCACTTCATACGACTACCATGCGCTTAAACAAGGGTAACACACCCTATACAATACACGGGAACAGCGAAAAGCTCAAGTTCTTTTACTGCGAACAGGGAAAATTTCGAAATGATCGAACCCTCGCAACCGTCTCTCCATTCTTCTGCGTTACCCGCAGAACAAATGAATCAAGTCCGAAATCAATTCGGCATGTTAGTACCCGTTTACACGTTACCTGATTTCTCCAATTTAACGGAGGAAACTGCTCAATGCATGCAGGAAAATCCACCCAGAGTGGATTTACAATCATCAAGAAGCGATGATTCCGACGACGATGTTGCATTCAATTTTGAATTCATCAACAGTGATGACATCATCACAAATGATGACATTTTTACGATCCCCGATGAGGGATCCCTACAATATGTACGTACTTTTACTAAAAAGGAAATGGAAATCCGCAGGATTTTCCCAGCTAAAAATAGAAACGGATGCGATATCGACGTCAAAGCTCTCATTGACACGGAAGCCACCATTAGCACAGTGAGTCCAAGTACTCTCCATAAATTAGATCTTCATTTAAAAATCCGACCATGTGCGCCCATAAGGGCTATCCTATCAATTAAAGATGGGAAAAAGCACATAATTAAGAAATTTGCGTTCCTCATAATTTATATCACAGAATTTAAAAAGTGGATCAGGTGGGGATTCTTCGTCATCGACATAGCCAGTGACCACCTGGTCTTTGGCATGGATCTCCTGAGGGAGAATCGTGCACACATCATATGTCATGAGGGTAGAGTCCTTTTCACACCTCATGACCACGATGAAGAAAACTCACCCCCACTCCCAAACCTCAACAGTCTTGTTCCCTCTTACCTACGAACGACCAAAGCTAAGAGATTCAAGGTTATGAATTAACCTCAAATAATAATAAGTTTTTTTATATAACTAATCTAATATTCAAAATAACAATTCAATAACGCGAACAGTTCGTATTGATACGGAATCAAATATCAATTCCGGTTTATTACTAATCCTTAACCCGATAGAATAAGCCTGAGGGCTTCCATGAAACTGTCAGAAGGACCTCTTAAAGGGGAAAGTTAAAAAAATAATGCATAAGTGGTTCATTATAAACCATAATAAGCACACCACCCAGGATCCATAATCCTACAGTCATATCTCAAAGAGTTCCCATGTATAATAGAACGAGAGACTCTGGCAGGTTTGGCATGGCACGGCATTGAGGAATGCGAGAATTTAATAAGAATCCCACTTATAAGTGTAACGAAAGGAGCCAACGATGGGTATCCAGAAATAGAATATCGAGACGAAAAGAAAAGGGTAAAGTCTACAGCAGCTCCCATACCCTTACTTAAATAGCTTACTTTCAAAATTGTTTTGAATGCGCTCATTCATGTAATGTAAATATAGTAGATTCCTAATAACAGATTGGAGTCTGTAAACCTGATCGAAATTTTCAAGCCTATATAAACCATATGGGAGTCTTGCAACCCCTTCGACTTCCGTGTGGGTATTTGAATTCGAGTACTTGTTTCCAACAAGTCATAAATAAAATTCGGTGTCCTTTATTATGTGAACTTCTAGTCTCATACGTCGATGACACAAGCTTCGAGGGCTCAAGCTTTAGCCGGATGCTTGAGAGGCTGGAACAGGTTCTTCACATTTGTTTAAAAGCGAACATAAAAATAAAACACTCCAAATGTTTCTTTGAGTAACCTTCCATTATTTTTCTGGGACATAGGGTTAGCGCCAAAGGTATAGCAATAAACCGTGAGAGAGTTAAGGTCATAGCAGAGTATCCAAATCCCAGGAACACTACCGAAATTCGGAGGTTCATAGGTATCTCCAACTTCTTCCGCCGCATGATTAACGGGTATTCTCACGTGGCTCGACCTCTCTACAAACTTCTCATGAAGAATGCTCCGTTCGACTTTGACTAAAGATGTCGAAATACTATCGACAGAATCAAATAGCTTATCATTGACGCCCCTCTATTAGCCTTTCCAGTTCCTCGTGGTAAATTGGAACTCTGGTCAGACGCCAGCAATTATTGCGTCGGTTCTTGTCCTGTTTAAAATATTTTATGGGTTTACAGGGCCGCTTGCCCTCAACCCACAACTACTTACCGGTCCGCAGTTAACATGGTCCACTCCCCAGGAGGAGTGCTAAGCAACCATACATGGTCTTTCCAAACAACGCGCATTAGTGTTGAGTAGAACCATCAATGTCTTCAAGGACCATTCTGCGTCGACATCAATCCTCACAATCTCGGAAACTCATCCGAGACTGATACGCGGGAGCTTCAAAATTGAGCTCATACAATGTAAAAATTTATCATATCAAAGGCAAGAATAAAGAGATGGCTGGTGGTCTGAGCAGACCACCCAGAGATATCCTTACTCAGGCATCGAGGGACCAGAACCTGATACCACCGTCAGTATTCGTAGTCTTCGGGACGCGGAACTGGGTCATCCAAACCTCGCTACCCTTGACTTAGATCATAAAATATTCCAAAAACCAAAAGCGAGAACCCAAATGTCTTAAGATTTGTGAATCATTAGAAAAAAATTGGGCAAATAACCACGACGGCGAAAATAAATTTCGAACAGACTACCAGCTCACTGACGAAGGTCTTTTACAACGTATTAACAATCATCCTACCGGTCCGATGTGGCTAACTGTACTTCCATATCCTTTGTCGGAGGAAGCAGCCCAGGACTTCCAACAAATATCTCACGTAGGTAACGATAAGAGTTTACAATTCGAGAAAAATAATTCTTGATTTTTCCACATGCCCCGCATAATCCTCAATGTCTGCCGTTTAGGCAAAACTTGTCTGAGGCTTTAGTGAAGCAACCGTCTGAAAATAGGGCCCCTTTATGTAATAATAACCCTGCAGATTCCATTTCATAGGTTTTCGGTAGATCATATGGGTCCTCTTAATAAGACTTTCCGAAGTCATAAATACACCCTAGCTATAATAGATAAATGCATTAGGTACCTATGGCTATTTCCATGTAAATCTACTAGTTGGAACAACTTCCAGAAACTCATGTTATTTGTACAGGAGCAACATCCTCGTAGTATAGCTTCAGACAATGGTGGAGCCTCCGTGGCAAATGAGTACATCAAATTCTGCCTACCAAATCCAAATGTGGGTCACGTAAAGTTTATAGTGTGAATGAAAATATTCATTCATATTTTTTATGTACACACACCGAAGACATTAATGTCTTCTTACCGGAGCGATTGCTCCGAATGACCCATCATCATAATTCATATCAATATGTTGTTCTAGTAGCTCCTCATATTTACCCCACACTAGCAATCGAGGGACAGACGGTTCACATTCCTCTTGGAATGTCCGTACTCCATTACCCACTAGACAAGAAGCAGATACTGCCCCTCCACAATTTGGACCCTCGCGTCCATCTTTTGTGAACATGTCGGCGTTTAGTAAAACGCCTGGGGGTGTAGTCAGGGATGGTCTGATTTTCAAAAATTTTAAAAATCCAAAAGAATGGACACATCGGGTCTCAGAATCAGAACAATCCTCGGCCTCGTCCTCAGAAACCCCTACAAGATTAGACAAAATAAACAACCCCCCCCAACCGAACTTAAGGCACAAATACGGCCACGGTCGGGGAAATATATTTCAACTCAAGGGATTCCACAGGAAGTACATACGCACCCCATAAAACCCTTTAATCCAACCAACGAAATTTAAGTTAAATCATGTAAACCTCAAGTTCAAGAGCTTAATACACGAGTTGAACAACTACCAAATAATAATACAAGTAACAATCCTTGTATCCCTTGAAAGGGAGAAAATGGTCCAGTTGCACCATTTAACTCTCCCTCCTTCCTAAATCAGTTAGAAAATAGTCACCTTAGCGTAGGTGAAAGAAGTCGTGAGCCCAACGGCTCCGAATCAATCCAAATAGTTAAGTGCATGGGAAACATGCATACAAACATTTCCAAATTAATTCCGACTCTCTCAGACTCGGAATAATAATTTCTAAAAACAACCTTAATACCAGAATTAAAAGGGGATTCACGACCTTGGTTTTCTTGTCAGTACCGAATCCCTATCTAATTCTGTCATGGTCACCTATAAAGCACATTCAGCTCCCGACTCTCAAGAAGAATTTCTTGAGTGTTCCCCAGGTTAATCTCTATGAACGCCGGAGATCCGATTTCCCCAGGCTCCTACCACCGAATCAATCCCACAAAACAAGCTTCTGATGGTTTTGCCTGAAGCAAGATTCGGCTCCCGGATTAAGGAGAATTCCTTAAATCCCCAGGAAAATGTTTATGAACACCGAACACCGAAAATCCCCTAGGCTCCGATCGCTGAATCATTTCCCCAAGCTAGCTCCAATAACGGTATGACCATGATAGGAAAAGCATTTCGCTGGGAAACCAATACTCACGTGAGGAATCTCGGCCGTGAACCTCCTTTCCATCCCCCACCATGAAATAATGTTAAGAAAATCAAAGGAATTATAAAAATTAAGGATATATGAAAAATTTAGCTCAAAATTCTAGGCAGGATGTAAGCTTAATTCCCATAAAATAATTTCACGCAGTAACCGATGGAGATTTTCCTCAACATCCGTATTTGCCCGAAAGGCTCCTTCGTCTCTCATCCGCCAAAGGCAAAGCCAACGGGCGACCAAAGACTTACGGTGACGGGGTCATTAAGTTAAAATATAAATTTAACAATAATACATGCCCTATTAGCATAGGACATGAATTAAAAAAGGATATTAGGCAATACTTAGGGAGATTGCCCCCTTTTTAAGCATCCTAAGAAAAAGCAAATTAACAAAAATTCACAGTTCAAAGTCTAGATTTTAAAACGAAAAATCAAAAATCCCACTTTAACTTTTCGAAAACGGAAAATTTCTGTCAGATTCCTTCAGAATCTGACCATGAATAACCAAAACCATAGAAATGAAAATTAACGTAAAACCAAAAATATAATTTTAAAATGAAAAATGTGCTTCATACGCTAACATTCAGTGCTTCACGCAGGGAGAAAGAACTTTCAGTGATCAAAAGTGAAGAATTCTATTACACATGACTTTCTCTTTCCCCCTCTCTTTGAACAGATGTCTTTGTCCTCTTCTTTAGAAAACGAGGGTGAGCAAAACAGAACCCCAACTCAAATTCCTATGTCGACTTCGAAGCGAGGTCGACCCAGGGGACGTTACTACAAGAATCGCCCCGATCCACCGGTTGAAACCGATCCAAATTTCACTTGGGAATAGGGACTTCCCCCGAAGATTTCCGATGAAGAATCTCTTTGCCGTAAAATCGAGTATGATTAACGACGCCGTGAAAATCCAGAATGAAAAGCCCCATCCTGCGGGAGGTCAGCTTGTTGCTGGAACCGTGTCCCAGTACTTCGTTCAACAGATTTAGAACCAATTGCAAAAACCCGTCCTCCGTTCGCCCCCACAGGAAGTTCATCTCGATGCTCCGAAAATCACGATAAAACAAGTCCGAAGAGCCATAGCGTCGGCCAGTAACCCTCAGTCTTCCGTTTCGTATTTGCTTGAATCCGGATCAAAGACTACTAGCCTCTAAGAATCCAGGGGCTCAAGACAAGGATCTATTGGTTCCGACACGATTTCTCACCAATCCTAAACCGGAGCCTTCAAAATTTAGCGATCCGCCGCCTCGTTCACTTCCACTGAAACCGGCAAAGGCAGGTAAAGACTTTTCCTCCACTAAGGAACACCACAATGGGCATAAAACAATTCGACAACGACATCCATTTAACTTGCGGCTCCCGGATGATTTCCTGAAGACGGGAATTCGCCTCATTCATCTTGGAGCCATGCCCCAAATTGGCAAACAAGTTCGTATTCAGGGTATGAGTCAAATATTTCGTTATCCTCCGAAACAGGAAAACGTCCCGTTAGGATCAGGGAAAGATCCGACGACTTCTAGCCACTCAAAGCCATCGACTTTCGGCTCAATCCCAGAACCACCACCACATTACCCGAGAGCGATTGTAATCCGAATGCCAACAATTTCAGACACCGCCAGGCCTCAAGAGACTGGTACAGAAATGACCGCGGAAGGCATAAGACAAATGGAAATGGCCATGGCATACCAGGTCTTCCTACAGGAACAATTTCAAACGATAGTGGCGAATCCAGGAAGTCGTTTCCCTTACCGCATCCGCTTCAAATCCGACCCAGAATTCCGCTTATATATGTTACCAAGGTTCTTGAATCAACAGAACCCCACTTTGGGCATTTACCACTTCAGGAACCTCATGACGATGCATGTAAATAACCTAAATGCACGTCTCTCGTTCATACCAACTTACAGAAATGTGGTCCCACAGGAAGCACTGGTTATTTACGTCCTGATAATAATTCCCCGAATGCGGCTGGAACGGGAAGATCGTGAGAATGCACCACCAGGATTACTTCCACGACCACAACTGCACCATGTAGCTCCAGCCCAACTGCCAGATCAGCATCCAGAACAGATTCATCAAGCAGAAGCTGAAGAAGCACCCTCTTAAGAAAATCCCCAGGAGCCAGAAGAATCTCAAAGCTCCCAGTGAAGCACACCAAAAGAATGAATTATTCCCCATAAAGATTAAGTAACTACGTTAATAATAAATAACTTCGTAAACTATATAAAAATTATATCCGGTGAAAAGATAGTGTCACAAGACCCGGGATATCTACGTTAAAACTAAAAATATATCTTCGTAAATAACACGACTTCATAAAAAGTAACATTAATGAATTATGAAAGAAAAGCTCAAAAAGGAGCCGTATGGCCATGACGAAAGTATTATGTATCCCATTATCTACTCTGAATCTTTAAAACGCTTGAATTTTTTCACATTAGAACAGAGATAGACCGCTACGCATAGTGACTTAAGTCGTAGGGTTAACCAGTTTTTGATCCAAATAATTTTTGTTATTATTTCATTATCGTTTGATGTGTTCTGTAAAAGCTTAATTTAATCCTCGTCCCCAAATGGGAACTCTGCCTAGAAATGTCCGCATAAGACTGATTTCAGGATTAATCAAGACAACCAAGAATGTTCGCCTTACTTCGCATTAAAAACTAAGCCGCAGGAGATAAGCTAGGTTATAATTTTAATTAATCATATCCTTTTTGTTATGTTTCCGAGATATAATTTCATTTGACCCTGATTTCGACCCGGTTAGAGAAGGTCTGGTCGGAATCAAGTATGAACTTGACCACGATGATTAGGAATTTTTGTACATATTATTCATTATGCAATGAATTTCATTGATGCAATTTTGTTGAAAATAAACAGTTTTCGAAATAAATTAAGATTAGATCCAGAATTTAGCTTCTTTATTCATCAAAAATCAATCAAAAATCAGAACCAGTTTTCCGTAAATCATAAAATAAAAAGTTTAATATATGAAATGCGTGTCGTGTCTTCTATTCTGTTTTCCTTTAGCCACTCTCCGTGGGGACACGAAGAAATAAAAGGGGATTGTAAGAAGGAAATAGATTCCACGACACTCGCTCCCACAGGTTCTCCCCAGATCTTCTAGACAGCATCGGCGATCTGACAGAAAAGAAAAGAGACCCATTCAAACAGATAATCAAAAGAAGATACAACTAGCGATCCTTCAATCCTACGCCTATCAACCAAAGGATGAATTAGGAGAAGACGCTGCCACGCGGTCGAAGATGCATCTCGAGGAAAAAGAAGCGAGGAAGAAGGAGAGCTCAGCATGCTTCTTCAGTTGGTCTTGATCCGTTAAGCACGATGGAGGTTGGAAATTCTACTTCAGCCAGGACTGAAGTGGGATTCTGCTCTTCAAGCACCACTCCACGAACGACTCCATATCGATCTTTATTAATTTCTGTTTCATAATAATTATATTCAGTTTTTTGAAATGAGAAATACTCATCAGAAGGGAATGGAGAACATGGAAACACCAAAAGGCTTTAGACGATTAAAAGGGGATTGCCCCGATTCCGTATGTTGGTACAATCATAAAATGAAGGAAAAGAAACAGAGTTTTTATAGTGAAAATTTCTATATCATAGTTTTTCTGTGCCTCGTGTTTTCCATCTTCACCGCTCCCCTCTGTGAGTTTATATTAAGCTTATTCTGATTGTACTTCGGGGTCAAAAAGACCATAAGGTAATATTATAAAAGAAAAATCAAAAGAATAATTAATAGTTGTGAATTACCTGTATCACCATTGAATCTGGATCTGGAAACTGTAAGCACTGCCTCGGCAGTGCTCGTAAGAAATCATTGTAAACCATTTGAATCATAATTATTGTATGGACGTAAACCTAAAAGAAAAAGAAAAACTGAGATTAATATTCTAATATTTTGAATCCTTAATGTTTTGGCTCCCAGCCCTAAGCTGAAAGGAGAAGATCGTATCATTTCATTTTTCACATTATAATTCGTTTGCTTTCCTAATTAAATTAACTTAATATTAACGATAATATTACCTTTTTCTCTTCGATCGTTCGTGTCTTTATTTCATTGGCGAAATATCCTTGATTCTCATCAATTGGCATTCCTAGAATTAAGGAAAATAAGAATTAATTAATAATATCATCTGAATAAATCTATATAATGAAAATCACTGTCATATAAATTAGACGTCGGGTGTAGTTCCGAGGGACTCCCCGTACGTAATTATAGGGACTTGCCCCATTCATAAAAATGTGAAAAATACTGTAAACTTAAAATAAGCGTAAAAGTAAATAGCTTAAAATCAAATAAGCTTAACTTACCTTCGTAACTGTATTTGAGATTCTTGGCTGACCGCGGCAGCCGAGCTTCTCCCCCTTTCATAGGTCTCCGACCTTCATCGGAGTGGTGGACCCCTCTTTATAAACTAAATCTCTACCATCTGACATTAACTAAATAATCTAAGTAATAATTAAAAATAAAAATATGGGTGTAAAAATAATAAATAATAATTGTATAATTAATGAGGGAGAATAAATCCCTTGCCATTAATGGGGTTATAAACATGAGGAGGTAAGGTAAACTCGGGAATGGCCTCCCATCCGCTCTCCAAACCGGGGGAGTATACCATTCTCGTTTTATCACTGAAGTAAGTTTATGTTCAATAAATATTTCTTTAAATATCGGATTTTATATTACACGTCAGCAAACATTTTACACTCTCTTTCCTTTAGACTATAAATCAAGGCAAACACATGGATTTAAAATTTTTTAAATGCATTAAATGTCTATCAATCAATATTTTATAGTTAATTTAACTATTAATAATTATATTCTAGTGACTTGTTTTGCTCTTGCACAATCCTGAATAATTCGTGTAAGTAGAGTTGTGCACACTTGTGTATTTGGCAATGTCAAAAACATTTTGTTTCATTATTATCTTGATGATTGGAGCTGCTTTGTAATAATAAGCATGCCTGGATATTTTATGACAGATAAATATTATTTACAGCAAATTAAAGCAATATTTTATTCAATTGGAAAAACAACAATATTGCTCACTTTGAAAGACCAGATTTGAAACTTAAAAAAATTTGAAATACTGGCATTAATAGGAGACAGTACGACCCATGCATATGAACAGTGACAAATGAAGAGTTTTTTGGCAAAACGGGATAAGTCCATTTTTTCCAAAAATAAGATTATTTGTGTTATTTGTTTTATTTAGCTAGGTACATTACTGTGTTGAATGGTAAAGGTCAAAGTTCAACCAAAGCAATTTTATAAAATAGCCCAAATTTCGTTTTTCAGCATTTATAATTACCACTTTTATTCGTTTTTTGTTGTTTCTGTAAAATTTGCTTTGATAGACTTATCCCATTTTGCCTAAAAACTCTACAAATTTTTTAAGCATGCACATTATGCATTTCTTAAAAACTTTATTATTTGACAAGCTCACATGGGAACCTACCTTACTTGAACCTACATAGTGAAACGGAAATTTTTCGAATTTTCAAAAATCCGGAAACAACATTTTAGATAAACTTACAAAGATGTGTATTTCAAAAATTATGAAAATTGGACAACAACTGTGGGAGCTAGAACGCGGTGAAATTCGAAAACATCAATATTTTTTAATGTGCGCGCGCGAGAGGTCACTCATATGGGTAGTATACGTTCCGGGTAGTTTCGTTTCATTCTGTAGTTTCAAGTAAGGTAGGTTCCCTTGTCAGTGTACAAAACCCAACTGGAGCTACTGGAATTTTAATAATGCAACCTAATTATTAAACGCAAATGTTAAAAGCACTGTACCTTTCCATCCTACATACTGATGCAGGCATGGAAAGATTTTATATGATATTTTGTTAGTCGTATTTTATAAAAATTTAGATAGTCTCATGATTTAATTTTGGACCTAATTGGAGATTTTTTAAATTCGTTCTAGCTTAAAATAAAATGGCGTCACTAAAGAAAAGCAAAATATAATTAAAGCAGTAAAGTACCAAAGTAAATGGTTTTTACTTTTCTTTCTAGCAGTGGCAGTTATTTTATGTGACTTAACGAAACCACAACTGCTGTATCAAATTCTACCGGAAAACTTTAAATCCACATTTTTATTTGTAATCCGCGGATTTATATATAAAAACGGGATGGATTTGGCAAGGTTGTTACAAAGTCAAAATTATGTAAAAATGTGTACACACATTATATAAATGATGCAAAGTGAATGAGAATAAAACCCCGTAAAAATTCTTTGTTTTTTTTCATATCGTGATTTTATTTTCTGTAGTAGGCTCAACAGTTTGTTCCTGACTACTCAGTGCTTTGATATTTTGTAATTTTCTTTTGCATCTTTTCAAGCTCAATTTTTGACGATGACTTTGTCATTAAGGTGAGTGAAGGGATGGGGAATCTAATAAGGGAGTTATGCGGCAGCGGGACGGTTCAAAGCGAGAAGGGCAAAGTGACCTCCGACGACGGGTCTGCACTGGAATCCGACTTGGTTGGAAGTGGCTGTGACGTACCAATCGGAGAATGGGACACGGGATGGACTGTAGCGCAAGAAGCGGGCGAGAGCTTCGATGAGGTTCTTTCTTAAAGTGGGGTTGGCCTCTCCGAAAGCAGCTGCGGTCCACACTTCCCAGTCTACACAAAAAATAAAATGTCATTCATAAACCAAATTTGTATCAATCTATTCAAAAGTTCTACATTAGTAGTTGCAGTTTGGTACAATATTGGGAGTAAAGAACCAAAACTACTCATTTTCAATTCAAGCATGAATCAATCAATCAGAAAACACACTCAACGAGAGAGAATTTAATGCTTGACACGTTGGTTTTAGAACAATTTTAAAAAGTAAAATTCTTTTGTATTTAAATATTTTGGAAATTGTAAAAGGTCCCATTTACCTGCTTTTGAAAATTGCAAAGTGTTCTATTTACCTATTTTTCAAAATTGCAAACTGTTCTATTTACCTGCTTTTGAGAATTGTTAAATGTTTTATTTACCTGTTTTTCAAAATTGCAAAGTGTTCTATTTACCTATTTTTCAAAATTGCAAAATGTTCTATTTACCTGCTTTTGAGAATTGTTAAATGTTTTATTTACCTATTTTTCAAAATTGCAAAATGTCCTATTTACCTGTTTTTCAAAATTTGAAAATTTCCTGTTTACCTGTTTTTCAAAATTGCGAAATGTCCTGTTTTTAAATATTGCAACATGTCCTATTTACCTGCTTTTGAAAATTGCAAAATGTCCTATTTGACTGTTTTTCAAAATTGCAAACTGTCCTTTTTACCTGTTTCTCAAAATTCCAAAATTTCCTGTTTACCTGTTTTTCAAAATTGCAAAATGTCCTATTTACCTGTTTTTCTGCAAAATGTCCTATTTACCTGTTTTTCAAAATTGCAAAATGTTCATTTTACCTGTTTCTCAAAATTACGAAATGTCCTGTTTCCCTGTTTTTCAAAATTGCAAAATGTCCTATTTACCTGTTTTCCAAAATTGCAAAATGTTTATTTTACCTGTTTTTCCAAATTACAAAATTTCCTATACACCTGTTTCTCAAAATTGCAAAATGTTTATTTTACCTGTTTTCCAAAATTGCAAAATGTCCTATTTACCTGTTTTCCAAAATTGCAAAATGTTTATTTTACCTGTTTTTCCAAATTGCAAAATTTCCTATTTACCTGTTTTTCAAAATTGCAAAATGTCCTATTTACCTGTTTTCCAAAATTGCAAAATGTCCTATTTGCCTGTTATTCAAAATTGCAAAATGTCCTTTTTACCTGTTTTTTAAAATTGCAAAATGTTCTGTTTACCTGTTTTTCAAAATTGCAAAATGCCCTATTTACCTGTTTTTCAAAATTGCAATATTTCTTATTTACCTGTTTTTAAAAGTTGCAAAATGTCCTATTTACATGATTATGAAAAGTGCAAAACTACCTATGTAATAGTTTCTAAAAAGCTCAACAATATTCCCTTTGCATATAATTCGTAAGATATTTTCTTTTCTCAGATTTTGTAGATGCTACATTTAGGCGTTTAAGCTAAAAAAATGAAAATGGGCCGTTTTGCGTCTTCACTGGCAAAGACCAGAGTATTTTTTAGGCTATCATCCAAGGTGCTGAATAAGATGCGTAAATTGCGGGTAAATTGACGTGACATACCAGATTTGGTGTAGTCGTGGGTGCTGACGAAGGGGATGCCGTAGGGCTCCTCCTTAGTCAAGTAGTAGGCAGCCTCCTTGACGTAGATCTCCTCAGGAACGGCGCCGAGACTCAGCTGTTTGTCTTGGTAGGCATTGTACTTGAATTGGTAGCCGTTGGACACGTTGTACTCCATCTTCAAATGGGTTCCGTCCGCGTGGGTGGACTCCAAGATCCAAGTCTGGATGTAGGACTCGACGATGGCGTTGTAGAAGGCGGCGTTCTCGGTCTGACCAATGAGGGTGGAGATCTTGGCAAAAGCCTTGAGTCCGAGGATTCCCTTGAGGGCGAGTCCGGAGTTGAGCTCAGTGTGTCCAATGAAATCATCGGTGGTGAGTTGGTTCTCGGGGTAGAGGCAGTTGCGGAACAAGTAGTCGGCCCATTTGGTCATGATGGGGTAGTGCTTCTGGGCATAGGCCTTGGCGTCAGCAACGTTGGCATCGGGGTGGAACACGATGTTTCCAACCATCAGGATCATGTTGGCGGACTCTTCGACGGGCTGTTGGTTTTTTAGGACACAATTAAATATGTAAAATGATAATAAAAATAATACCGAATTTATTGAGCTTTTTCTACATTTTAAAATTAAAAACATTTTTTTAGTAACTGTAATAAAGCTGTTAAAAAGGTATTGACAACTAAAAATTATTAAATTTGGCATTTTTTGAATTTTAAAGTGTTAACCACAAACTATAGTTATGCGATGATTTACATTCTTTTTTAAAAGCATAAGATACTGTATTTAAACCGCGTTTTGAAAATGCAAAATATCTCTTTTATACTTTTTTAAAAAGGTACACACACCACTTTAACTGTCTTAAAAAACGTACTCAATTTACCTACTTTTAAAAATGTGCAAAATACACAATTTAGCCATTTCAAAAAGTGGAAACTGTGCTATTTACAGCCATTTCAAAAAGTGCAAAATCTGCTATTTACAGTAATTTCAAAAAGTGCAAAACGTGCTATTTACAGCTATTTTAAAAATTGCAAAATGTGCTATTTACAGTCATTTCAAAAAGGGCAAAATGTGCTATAATTATACAGCCATTTCAAAAATTGCAAAATGTGCTATATACAGTCATTTCGGAAAGTGCAAAATTTGCTATTTACAGCTATTCCAAAAATTGCAAAATGTGCTATATACAGTCATTTCAAAAAATGCAAAACTTGCTATATACAGCCATTTTAAGAAGTGCAAAATGTGCTATTTACAGTAATTTCAAAAAGTGCAAAACGTGCTATTTACACATTTCTAAAACGCATAAATTACTCTATCTAGCTTCTTTTAAAAAATGCGCAATAAAATAATCTATTTGAACTCATTCAAAAAAGTATCAAATACACTATTTACACGCTCTTTTAGAAAATTGCATAAAAATCCACTCGTTAAAAAAAATTAAAAAAAAACTGAAAAAGAAATTAAAAACAAATTGAAAGAAAATGTAACCAAAAAAAAAACAAAAAAAAAAAAAAAGATGTACCATATCTTCTTGGTTTCCATCATCGTGTCCGGTGGCGTTGGGGAAGTTGAATCCGATGTCGTGGATGGAATAGTCCTTGGGCCAGAAGGGGTTCTCCATTTGGTAGAAGAGGGGCTCAAGGAGGTACTCGAGGTTCTTGATGTTGAGGTAGTAGTGGACGGGGATTGCAGGGTACATGACGTCCACAGTCTGCATGTTTCCGTTGGAGGAGATCTCTTTCAAATAGAGGAGGGGGTGAGTCACATTTCCAGAGAATTCAAGAGCTCCATAAGCTTGACGGAGGGAGAGGGCAATGACGGTCGCGTAAGCATCTCCTTGAGTCTCGAAAGCATCGTTCAGAATCTTGACATCCAGAGCGTTGGAGCGGGCCAGGGCGTTGGCAACATCCCCGTAGAAGAATTCGATCATGTGAGCGGAGGACTGGAAGTAGTGAGTCCAGAGTGCCTTCTGGGCAACTTGTCTCAAGTTGATGTTATCCTCTCGAATATGTCCCACAACAAATTGGACAGACTTGGAGGCGGCAGCAGACACGCTTCCGAGATCCTGAGCGAATCCGAAAGTGGGCCAGTCACAGCTGACACAACGGAAGTTGTTGTCATTGGTATTTCCGAGGAGACCACGGGTGGCGAAGGTAGTTCTCACATTGATGTCACTGCCAGAGGCGTGGGTGGCAGCAGCGTCAGTGATGAAGACGGCAGAGCCCCACATGGGGTAGTCATTGTGCTGAGCAAACTTGTACTGAGTCTGGAGCTGAGTGGAGAAGATCTTGAGGTTGTTGGATGGGGATTGTTTGATGTCCCAAGTGACGACTTGAGAGTCATCGTTCGAACCCCATTCACCTGTTGTCCAAGCAGATCGAATCACAGAATTTTTTGGGTGAGTTATGTACAATTGAGTTAATATGTACAATTAATTTTTTTTTTACATAATATATGTAGTAGGTACAAAAGATATAATATTCTATTTTTGAGTTGTTTATAAAATCCCAAAATTCTAAATGGTGTTTTTTTTTAAAGCACACTGTTTATGTCGCATTTAAATTGTTGGTATTTGCATAATGCATATAGCATAAACGTAGACTTTCCTACACCCTCAAAAGAATGAGAAAAATTTGAATTTTTTAACTTTCATTTAAAGGTGTAGAAACTGTATGTAATTTACACTTTTAAAAGGTATACGAATTTGATTTATAACTTTCAAAAATGTGTGAAAATTTTAATTTTTACATTTACAAAATGTGTAAAAAATGCAATTTTAAAGTTTAGAAAATGTGTAAAAAATGAAATTTTAAAGTTTAGAAAATGTGTAAAAATGCAATTTGAACATTTCAAAATGTGTAAAAAATGGAACCCTAACATTAGGAAAATGTGTAAAACATGTAAATTTAACGTTTAAAAAATGTGTAAAAAATGCAATTTTAACGCTTAGAAAATGTGTAAAAAATGCAATTTTAAAGTTTAGAAAATGTGTAAAAATGCAATTTGAACATTTCAAAATGTGTAAAAAATGGAACCCTAACATAAGGAAAATGTGTAAAACATGTAAATTTAACGTTTAAAAAATGTGTAAAAAATGCAATTTTAACGCTTAGAAAATGTGTAAAAAATGCAATTTTAAATTTTAAAAATGTGTAAAAAATGCAATTTTAAATTTTAAAAATGTGTAAAAAATGCAATTTTAAATTTTAAAAATGTGTAAAAAATGCAATTTTAAATTTTAAAAATGTGTAAAAAATGCAATTTTAAAGTTTAGAAAATTTTTAAAAATGCAATTTTAACATTTAAAAATGTGTAAAAAATGGAACCTTAACGTTCAGAAAATGTGTCAAAATTGTTACTTCAATGTTTAAAAAGTAAGAAAAAAGGTAGTTTTAAAGTTTAGAAAATGTGTCCAAAAAATTATAACTTTAACGTTTAAAAAATGTATAAAAATGAAACTTTCCCATTCAAAAAACGCGTAAAAAACTGTAATTTTCAAAAAAGTGTAATAAATGGGATTTGTACTTTTATGAAAAAAGATGTAAAAATTCATTTTTAAAGCTTCAAAAAAAAGGTATGAAAAATTCTATTTTGAATCTAGAATCTAGACTTTGAAGCTCACTCATCGTCAGCTAAAAGCAGTAAATTCAAATTGGACTGTGGACTACATTCTACTGCATATTCATAGGCAATCAGCGTAGTGAATGGTAATTTTGTGAAGTGTATTAGCACATAAAAGTTAAGCATTTGGGCTATTTCAAATTTCAATGCATGACCTTGTATCTATAAACAGCAAAGTAGGTACCTTGGCTATATTCAACAAGACAGAAGAAAACATAAAAAATGGTGTATAGTACATAAGGGATCTTCCACAAATGACGTCGCTACAAAATCACAAATTTTATGACTCCCTTGCCATCAGATTAATCATTACGTTAATGTCAATCTTAAACATGGGGACATAGTGCCATATCAGAACCCATTGAGCCCACCGATGACGTCATTTGTGAACGATCCCAAGCGTACACAGTTTCTTATTAAATATGCCCGCCCACACATACCTGTGATATCCATGTAGACTTGGACATTGTGACTCGCACCGTCATTGGCCTTGGCCTCGACAAAGACGTAGGAGAGGGGGATGGACTGGAGTCTCGTGTCGTTGTACTCGACGGGGGACATGAAGGTGACGGTCAAGTTGAGGGGACCGGCGGTGATCTCGAAGATGGTCTGGGTGGGGGTGATGTAGGTCCCGGTTTGCTTAGCCACAGTCCCGATGGAGGAGCCGTTAGCGTGGAGGGGCTTTCCCATGAAGACGTGAGTGTTTCCGTCCACACGGACTAAACCGGTCCATCCCTTGGTGGCGCCAGTCCTGGGGAAAATCAAAGACAATTCATTAGCGCGGTGGTTCATTTTATGATCACAATAAATCTATGGTAAAATTTAGAGTTTTTTTTCTTACCAGAAAGCGGGCCAGCTGCCGGGGAGTTCATTGTGTGGGAGCCACATGGAGGCGTGAGGAACTCTCACAGCCAATGGGAAGGATGGAACACGGATTGTGGCGGCATGTTCTGGCACTGCAACGCAGTATCCTGTAATTTCCAAATAAAATTAATTAGTTAATTAATTAATTAATTAGGTAATTATTCAAAAAAAAAATTAAATATTCAAATTTTTTAAAGATTTTTTTTAAGGCACTCACCAGCAACAGCTGCAAGAACGAGAAGGATATTGAGGGAGTTCGTCATTTTGGATGATGATGAACTGTCGAAAGAGTCAAATCACAAAGTGGAGTGAACTGAAGAAATGGGAACAGTTTTATATCCGCAGCGTCCTCCGTCTCCCCAATGCTATCAGAATCACGGAAATTTGCAATTGAATTAGTTTAACAAATAATTACTATCAGATTATTACTATTATTAGCGAACCAGAGCCAGAACCCAGAACCAGCCTATCAACTTGACACTTGAGTCAAAAACAAATCCATCAATCAATCAATCAATCAAAAATGTAATTATGTCAGCTGACGAATTTCAATACCCGATTCCGGAGCATACACCTCGTGCATCAGGTCTTGGTCTCACTCAATTAGTAGTTATTTGTGCTGTCACATTTCTCAAGTGACTCATCAAATTTGAAAAGTTTAAAACCAGAACCAGAACCGCATCTGCACCTGACGACGACGACGACGACGACGGCTTGACACAGTGCCTCCGTGGTAATCATTTTTTGCGATTATTGTCAACAAGAAGTCAACACGGACCCAAGCACCGATGCCGATACCGATACCCATGTGATGTGATGTGCTGTGACAGATTTATCAGGAGGGAAGACTCAAAATGACCCATATCCATTTTAAGCTAAAAATAAAATGCAGTATGTACAAATAATTTAGATAGCATGATCTTTAATACATGTAAATGGATTTACACTTTCAAAGAAATTGTTAATAGAATATTTTGCACTTTTCAAAACCATGTAAATAGAATATTTTGCACTTTTCAAAACCACGTAGATAGAATATTTTGCACTTTTCAAAACCATGTAAATAGAATATTTTGCACTTTTCAAAACCATGTAAATAGAATATTTTGTCATTTCCAAATCATGTAAATAGAATATTTTGCAAAAAAAACCTTGTGAATAGAATATTTTGTCATTTCCAAATCATGTAAATAGAGTATTTTGCACTTTTCAAAACCATGTAGATAGAGTTTTTTGCACTTTTTAAAACCATGTAAAAAGAATATTTTGTCATTTCCAAATCATGTAAGTTGAATATTTTGCAAATTTTCAAACCTTGTAAATAGAATATTTTGTCATTTCCAAATCATGTAAGTTGAATATTTTGCAAATTTTCAAACCTTGTAAATAGAATATTTTGTCATTTCCAAATCATTTAAATGTAAATAGAATATTTTGCTATATTTTCAAACAACATATCATTGGAAAATTTTTAACTTTTCAAAAACATGTAAACAAAACTTTTTGCAATTTTTAAAAAGCGCGTATTTAGAACATTTAGTACTTTTTCCAAAGCTCGTAATTAACATTATACGCATCAATTTCATCTTGCTATTGTTTCTTAACACAGCTCATTTTAATTCTGCAGCTTCAATTGTAATAATTAATTAAATGGTCAGTTTAGATTCTTCACTCACGATATCGATATGACAGATGAGAATGTGTGGATTTAAATGGAATTACACAGGGATTAACACGTCCGTTGAGCAGAGCCGAGAATCGATGTGGACGTCCATGTCGAACTCAAGTGGTTGGTTGTTCAACAAGAAATAGAAACTGATAACATGGAACATGAGCCCATTCAAGAGGTGTACGTGAGGTACTTTTCAACAAATCCATCGTCATCGTCAAGTTATATACCCATATAGCATAAAACAAATTATATTATACAACTTTCCCACTTGATTTCCATAATTACTACTGTAAATTGCTAATTAGGAGGTAGTGCTTCAAGGCTTTATAGTTATGCAATTAAGCCACTTAAAAGTGGCAAATTTGACGGCACGGACACAACTCGTCCCAGTTCAACTCGTTTCTTTACGTTATGTCCCTGCACCATTCGTCTCTAACTCAATTACACTCGTCCCCATAGTATTATTCGCCCCTAAATTATCTCAATTCGTCTCCAGTTTTATTCGTTCCTTAATCAACTCAATTCGTCCTTAGTACACGCCTCTTCATCGGGGAAGCGGTAACCGAACAAACATGTAAAAACCGTCGTCCCACCGGCAAACCGATACCACCCGAAGCACCGCGCCAACCACCGGCTTGTTTGCGGCTGACTTTTAAATAGAACATTTTGCACTTTTCAAAAACATGTGAATAGAACATGTTTACACTTTTCATAAACATGTAGATATAAAATTTTGCACTTTTCAAAAACATGTAAATAGAACATTATGCACCTTTTCAAAAACATGTAAATAGAACATGTTTACACTTTTCATAAACATGTAGATATAAAATTTTGCACTTTTCAAAAACATGTAAATAGAACATTTTGCACCTTTTCAAAAACATGTAAATGGAACATTTTGCACCTTTTCAAAAACATGTAAATAGAACATTTTGCACTTTTCAAAAACATGTAAGTAGAACATTTTTACACATTTAAAAAACATGTAGATAGAACATTCTTACATTTTTCATAAACATGTAGATAGAACATTTTTACACATTTAAAAAACATGTAGATAGAACATTCTTACATTTCTTATAAACATGTAGATAGAACATTTTTACACATTTAAAAAACATGTAGATAGAACATTCTTACATTTTTCATAAACATGTAGATATAACATTTTTACACTTTTCAAAAACATGTAGATGGAACATTTTGCACTTTTCAAAAACATGTAGATAGAAAATTTTTGCACTTTTCAAAAACATGTAGATAGAAAATTTTTACACTTTGAAAAAACATGTAGATAGAACAATAAATGTAGGAATGTGCTAGAATAGAGTCAGCTATTTATACCGACGGCAAAATACCGTCGGTTTAGCTATCCGTTATTCACCGCATCGGTGGTTTGCATAAAACTTAATTATCAGGTCGGTAACCGTGGAGAGGCGTGCCTTAGTATTATTCGTCCCTGAATATACTCGACTCGTCCCCAGTATATTATTCTTCCCGATCTAGTGATGTAGCAGTTTTGAAGATTACTAAAAAATTACTCTTACCTATAATAAATTACCTCACTTACGTAGTACGACTATCACTGGGCTATATACCTAGTTGGGGGCGAATTAACTCCGGGGCGAATTATAAGGGGACGAGTGCTTCCGGGACAAATGGTCTCACAACCAAATTCGACATTGTGATATGTTGGGATACTATTTATATAGAATAATGTATTGTCTCCAGTGTAGTATGCATAAAGGACAGTCCATAATTGACGTCACGAATACAATTTACATTTTGGAAACCCTATGATATCCCATTCAGTCATCAGCTTAACCATTGCGTAACTGGCTAAGTTTTTAAAATGAAATGCCATCATTAGCCAAGTATACTCACTGACCGCATACCGATGACGTCATTTGTGGATTATCCCAATGTATGTGTTTATTGTAGGTCAGGTTTGTTTTCAAATTTTAAGTTGGTCTTTAAACTACATGAATTTTTGCAAGTGCAAAAATAATGCATGACTAAAATAATACAAGATGGGTTCATAAAGTAATTATATAACATGATAGTGAGCATGCTCAAGACATGACTGGGCCATAGGCCCGTGGTGAACTTTTTAGAATCGAAAGCACTAGTGGAATAGAAAGATGGACATAGAGTACAGGTTGAGTTCATTTAAGGTTTGGTGTAATAATTAATTACTAGCTTAATTAATTTAAGGAGATAATTTTATTAAAATTTATTTTCTCAATTATCTACTTAATGAGTATTTGATTAACAAATTGTTAATTACATTTTCAAGTATTCAAACGTGTATACACTTGAACCGTTCACTTCAATATATTCTTTCTCAAGTATAGGTATTTAAAAAATCACGAGTCCACAGTTGCAGATTTTACCAAGTTTTGGCATTAAAATGTGACTACATAATACAGTTATAGGTAATTCTCCAAAAAAAAAATTTTGCATTCAATTTTCTATTTAAATATTTATGAAAAGGGCAAATTATGTAATTTTATAAGTAAGAAGGAAATAGAATCCACAACACTCGCTTCCACAGGTTCTCCCCAGATCTTCCAGACAGCATCGTCCATCTGACAGAAAAGGAGCGAGACCCATGGGAGGAAATAATATGAAAATATTACTACATGCGATCCTTCTGCCCGATGCGAATTGACCAAAAGATGGATCAGAAAAGGGCGCTGCCCTGCAGCCAAAAATACATCTCGAGGAAAAAGAGGCGAGGAAGAAGGAGAGCTCAGCGTGCTTAGGCAGTTCGGCGAATGGATTGAAGAGCGAAGGAAGTTCCACGGCGGACTCCTGCAGAAGAGAAAAATTCAATTTGATCTTCACTATTTTCCTTTCCTAAAAATTATATTAAAATTTTAAAAATGAAGAATACTCATCAGAAGGAAAGGGAAAATATGGAAACTCCAAAAGGCATAAGGCGTTTACAAGATGATTGCTCCGATAACGTCTGTTGGTGTAATCTTAAAAAGAAAGAAAATAGAAAAAGTTACTGTAGTTAAAATCTTCATTTAATAATTTTCCTGTGCCTCGTTGTTTTCATATTCACCGCTCCCCTCTGCGAGTTTGCGTTAAGTTTATTATAATAATTATTTTGAGGTCAAGAGACCATAAGTTAAGAATATACAAATCAAAAAGAAAAATTAATATTTGTGAATTACCTGTACTTCAATCGGACCTGGATTCGGAAACAATAAGAACTGCTATCGCAGTGCGCGTAAGAAATCATTGTAAAAGTACCATTGTAAAATTATTCATGTGTGGACAAAAACCTAAAAGAAAAACAAAAATAATTATTATAAAATTTTGAATCAGTAATTCTTTAGCTCCCGGCCTTCTGCCGAAAGGAGAAAATCGTATCATTTCAGTTTTGATTATACTTTCATTTGCTTTTGAATTAATATAAAATTAATCTTAAACACTTACCTCTTCTCTTCGATCGTTCGTGTTCTCCTTCAATATGCGAATATCATTGATTCTCATCTCCTTGCATTCTAAACAATATAAATATAAGAAATTGGTCATAAATTCAATAGAACAGGATTGGCATAAAATTTAGACGTCAAGTGCAGTTCTTCGGGACTCCTTGCACGTAGAAATAGGGACTTGGCCACGTTCATAAAAATTGTGAAAAAGCACAAAAATGTAAGGCAAAATTAAAGAGAGAGCAAGGGAGCGAACCCGCGACTCTGACTAAATATTTTGGGGTTCTTTTTCTTCTTAAATCTCAATAGCTCGTCTGGACTTCAGATTGCATTTCTCTGCAGCAAGTTTGTCCACCATCAAGCCGCTCTCCTCAACTATCCTCATTAGCAAAATAAATAAAATTTAACTAAAATATTTATCCTAAACTAAAATTAAAATAAAAATATGAAATTATAAAAATTACCTAATTAGACATCAAAATTCAAGACATGTGGCTGTGCTGGAGCACGGGACTTGGCGCTGTGGCTGTCTGCTGAGGCTCCAGACTAATCAGACACGCACTGGCGTCTCCTCCTAGTCTCCGGGATAGGCGTGATTGCTGGAGCTGGCACCTTCAGCACCACGCCACATGTCCTCTTGAAATAAATGAATAAAAATAATTATAAAAATAAAACTAAAATTAAAATACTTACCTAATTAAAAATGCAAAATTGGGAACTAAGCTAATTGCTGGAACAGTTAAGCCGGCAATGAAGGGTGCTTACCATCTGAAGTGCTCAGCAACCCAAGCACCAGTTCCTGGCCTTTGACTTTCCTATCCGGCAGGGCTGGAGTCGTGGGTGGCTATACCTACGACCTTCACGCCGCTCTGTCCCTCAGTAAAAGTAAACAAAATTAAATAAACTTAAATAAAAATAATAAATTAATTTAAATAAAATTCAAAATTCAAGGCAAAGGCGTAGCGTTCTGCGTGAGGCTGGAGAGAGGGAGGTCCTTGTCACTTGGAACGCTCAGCAAGTCAAGGACCAGTTCCTGTTCTCTGTCCACCACGCACAACAGCAATGGATTCAAGGACGACCAGACCCTTGACCATTGCACCACCTTGCCTTCCTAAAAAAAAGTGAAAACTAAAACTAAATAAAATTAACTGCCCATTTAAATTGGCAAAACTCAATTGGCAAAATTTCCGTGGCAGACCGCATTTCCGAGGAACCTTGGTTGGGTCGTCGGCGTTTGCGTTGCTCCGTTTGCTCCCCACCGTCGACGGTCACCCGCCACTCCTCGGTTTTGCGGAAGCTCGTGGTGGCGAAGCCGGAAAAGTCGATACGTTTCTCGACACCTCGGCCTTTGCCACCGAGCCACTTGCCACTGGAAATCCTACGAGTAAATAATAACCTCAAATAGTGAGGAAAACGTGAACTGAGCATAAAATCAATGGCTTAAAATTAAAAAAATTATTATATTTACCATAATAGCCATTGGAGATACTTGGCAGTCTGCAGCAGCTGAGCTTCTCCCTCTTTTATAGGTCTCCGGCCTCCTCCGGAGTGGTGGACACCCCCTTCATAATCTATATCTACCGTCTGACATTAACTAATTAATTATTAAAATCTAAAATTATGGGTGTATTAATTTATATCATTTGGGTGTATTCATTAAAAAGGGAAAATAAATCCCTCAATGAGTTTTGATGCGAAAATGAGGAGGTAGGGTGAACTAAGGAATGGCCTTCCACCCGCTCTCCGAAGCAGGGGAAAATACCATTCTTGTTTTAATAAGTTTTGGAAACTTGCAAATTTTTTTATTTACATGTTTTTGAAAAGGGAAAAATGTTCTATTTTTGCACGTTTTAAAAAAGTGCAGAAATGACAAATGTCTAATTTACACAATGTTGAAAATTGCAATGTATTCTCAAATTTTAATTTGTGTTTTTTTTTGGAAAGTTCAAATTATTCTAATTTACGACATGTTTTTGGAAATTGCAAAATATTCTATTTCACAATTTTTTAAAAAGTGCAAATTATTCTAATTTATATTTTTTAGAAAGTGCAAAAATGTCTACTTCACACGATTTTTAAAGTTGCAATATATTCTTATTTACACGATTTTGGAAAGTGCAAAACATTTTGATTTACAATTTTGTAAACATTTCAAGAATATTCTACCTATATGTTTTTTAAAATTGCAAAAATAGCAATTTGTTTTGACTTGGTATTTTAGCATCAACATATTTTAAACTGATTATGCAGTTTGCCGATATTTGTGAATTTTGTTTTGAGTAAAAAACATTGATTAATTTTAGTCATTTTTTGGGCGTACAAAAGATGTTTTGTAAATTGAAAGAATTTATTATCAAAGGAGTTTTAACTTATTGTTTCAGTTAAAATTCGTGGGATTGAATTTATTTAGCCCCTCCCCGCGATCATAAATATAGCCACCTTAATTTAAAAAATATTTCTTATCTAGAACGCAATAAAAGTACTGAGTCTTTCGTAATGTTGTAATCCGACAACTTTCGGTCATCATCCAGCGTCTTCCCATCAAAGATGAGGTATTCATCATGTGCAGGGATTTTCTCTGAAATAATAACCCGAAAAAAATTATCTTTAACAAAATTATCCTTGTGTCGTCCATAAATGATTTATGGACGACATAAAATAATACGACGACTATAAGTTTATTTAATTTAAAAATTCACAACTACTTGATGTGGAACTTTGAAATACGACATATTGTGTGTACTTTAAGCTTTTGTAATTTTAATACAACGAAACTCATACCCTGCCGGTAAATTTTGTCCTTGACATTTTTAACAGTGTTTGACGATTTAACTTTCAGGTTAGTGATTCCCCCAGGAATAATATCGACAGTGATATCCATCTTACCATGTGAAATAATTTTGTATTAAAAAAAGATAATTTCTTTTATTAAATTATTTTCTGCTTTAATTTCAATTATTTTATTATTAGATTTTTAAAAAAATCACAAAAGGTTAATTAGTATTTTGTTTTAATTAATAGTAAAAAAAATGTGGTACAATAAATTGAATTCAACTAACAGGAAGTTCTTTATGTTCAAAAGCAGCAGAGCGACTTATTCTCTTGAGGAAACGTGAGGCGTCACAAAATGTCATGAGCGTCGCTAATAAAGGCACGACGAAGAAAACGCTTGTGTTGTAAGGCAAAAAAATGAATGCAACAAAAATTAGAAAATTATTTCATCCGTATTTCTTACTTACGATTAGTCAATTTTTTGAACGTAAGAAAATTAAAAAAAAAATAATTAGTAAGAAAAGCTTTGCTAAAATATTTTTAAAAAACTTACGTCAATGTGAACTTCATTTTGTAAAGAATGTAAAAAAAAAATGTATGGATCCACTAATGAATTTATAAACTTGTTGTTAGTATTGATTGTATTTTTGACTGACGAAGGAAAAGAAATTTAATAGTACTTTTAACACTTTTAAGACTGAACAATGAATTAATAAAAATATTACGATTATTCGTCTTTAAAATTTTATTTGCGTCGTTGTTTAAACATTAATTATCAAAATACGACATAGTTAATGCAATAATTATTGTAGACAGTAAAAATGTTTTAAAATAATCGACACTTTCCACCGGAACATTTTCCTACTTTCTTCCCCTCTTTACACAGTTTCCCCTCCTTTGAAGCACGATCACATTTCTGCGGAACAAAATATAGAGTTAGTTTCACAACATTTTGCATTAATTTTAAATAATTTTTCTGCTAGGGATCGTCCATAAATTATGTCATCGGAAGGATGGGTCAGAAGTTGATGAGACATGCCATGTTATATAAGGATAGCCGTGTTTACGCAATTTTAAAGTGATGGCATTAAAGTGGTAGGAGGCTCGTAAAAAAAATGAAAATTTGAATGACGTCATTTATTGACCGTCCCTAATTCGTAAATTATTAATTTTAATACATACATATTATAGGCATAAGAAACTTAGCAAAATAAAAATATTTTTTTTTTTTAATAAAAACCAAAGTAGAAGTACGTTTTCAGCTTACATCAGCATCATTTCCACTTCGAGTTCGAGCGGAGCGACTAATTCTCTGTAGTTTGTCATCTCGGTTGTAGACAAGTGAGGCGTCGCTTAGTGAGATTAAAGCTGCCAATAAGCACAGGATAGACAAAATGCTTCTGTGGTAAAATGCATAGTTAATAAAATTATTTTTTTAAAAATATTTCACGTCTTATAATTTCTTATTTAATAATCAACTTACACAGAAAAAAAATAAAACAAAACTAATTACAAATCTCGTCTTAATAATGTAAAATAAACCAAAGATTAAATTATTATGTTGCTAAATTGTAACTAACGTACGTTAATGTGAACTTCATTTTGTAAACTGTGTATGTGCTTCACTCAGCAGTTGACGACGAACATTTGAGACAGTAAAAAAATTTTGATTTAAAAATATTCTCGAGTTAGTATATTTAAATGAAGGGTAAAAATGGCAACAGAGACAACACAGACACTCGTATTACAATGAAAACAAAAAATGTACAAATTAAAATGCTGCGAATGACTAAAAATTCAATTGCATTTTAAACAATAAGACTTAACAATAAGCAATAAAAATTATTGCGTCCACAAAATATTAAAGTCATACGAAAATCTGCATGTGCAAAAAAATCATGTGTGTACAATCCCTCATATAGATTTTAATTCCTTCCTTGCTGCAATAAGAAAACATTATGCATTATGCTTCCAAATTCTGACCCATATTTTACTCCGATGTCATGTTAAATAACTATTTGTGTACACTGTTCATTTAAATTAAAGCATTTTTCGTTTTATAGTGTGATTTGTTTCTATTTAAAGTATGAGCATTATCAATGTTTATCAAAGATAATGTTTAGGAAAGAGAACTACAATTTTACAGTGTAAGACACGGAGCTGGTGACCGGTAGGACCGATCGCACTGACCAAAGCTCCGGTCAGTAAAATCGAAAATATAGCAGGCACGGGCAGGCTCATTTTTTTTCTCGAAGCTCATCGATGCTCAAATAGCGCAAAAAACTCAAACGCCCCGTAGAGTCATGAAATTTGATATCCGTAGTGGGGTATTTCAGCCCAAATGTTTAAGTGTGATCCATCTGTCTTTTTGGACTCATACTGTCATAAAAAATATCAGAGGTACTTAAATCAAAACGTATGTAAAAGAATGATAAAATATATTGTATACTATAATAATAATATATGCATCATACTGATCACACACCTACACCGACACCATAGCTGGCACTGGTAACTAGTAACAATAAGCTGAATTTAAATTTATATTAACAATTTAAAAAGTGTGTTTTCGTTGTGGAAATATTGTAATTAATAAAAATACGTGAAATATGACAACCAAAATGTGTGTATAAAGTATGTAATAGCACACAAACACATTATTAAAACGATTATTATTACACATAAACACCAACATTAACACCGTCACAGAGTGCCACACACAACATATGGCATTGTTAAAGTCCATAGTTACAGTTACTGATACTGACTTACAACAAGTTACTAGTTAAAATTTAAATAATGTATTTCTGTTTCGGCAACATAATTCATATTAATAATATAAATATGTAGAACATATTGCACTTTTTAAAATCATGTTCCTTTGTAGTTAGATTAGTTTTTGATTTCAAAGTTTATTGATATAACGTTTTTAACTTTTCAAAATTATGTACATAGTTAATATATTTTGGGTTTTAAAATAAGAAATTACAGCAATTGACACTTTTTATAGCCACGTTATTATAAATTAGTCAGCTAGAACGTCTATTTACATTAAAACTGGAACAACACGGATTTGCTTTCAGAAAAAAATAAAAAATAGAGAATTTGGTCTTTTTACGACGATATGCCACCAACGACCAAATCTAGTTCATTTGCAACTCCTAGATTGACAAAGTGAAATACATGCCAATTATGTAGAATGTTATAGATTGAAACCGTAGATCTGCGTCTGTTTAATAATAAATTGTTAACAATGCTGCTATAATAAAAAAAACAGTATTTTGCGAGCAAGTTAAACAACTGTTAAAATATCTCGCCGAACTCTAATGCAGTTTTATTTTTCTAATTATTGGCGTTTGAATGACGTAAATTTTGTATATTTTAATGACAATAATAGTGTTCAGCCCTAAATGTAGCTATAATGTAGGCTGTCTACATTTTAAGCTACGGTTTGCAAATTAAAAGTGTGTCGCCTAATTGTGTCAGGTATTTTAATGATAATTAGAATTTTCAGTTCCCACAAGATTTTTGCAGAAATAAACTGTCCTATATCACTTTTGTTTTATTTGAATGTGGGACCGAACACAAATGATGTTATTATTGTTGAGGGTATGTCGCATTAAAATAAACAGTACATGTTAAACATTGTTATTTAAGCAAAGTTTAAGAGGATCACTTGGGGGCGTGGGGTAGGACCCAAAACTTGCTAAAGTTGAGTATCTTTATTGGTGTCTGGTCCCTAATTAGAAACGACGAAGTTTCTTCAGTTTCCTAAAATGTAGGCACAGAATAGTAATAGTTAAGATTGTTGAGAGATTTTAGAAATATCACTAAGTTTTTTGTCATTATATTACTATATAATCCTTTGGTGCTAATAAATAAATAAAAATTATATAACAGCATGTGTGTTCGTACTGCCAGTGCTTCAACTGCACCCAAAGTGCACTATTGTGTTTGCAATTTACAACAAAACGCATTTTTGAGTAGTATATGTACAAGGGTAGGAAATATTCTGCGAAATTCGTCCTCATTATTTTGTTGATATTTAACTTGGAACGCAAAGGCAACTTCGAACTCTTGCTACACCCTCTTCTATAGCAAAGCAGAGTGTAATCAGTAGAGTGCAGCTTTAAGTTCTGTGTTCCATCCTCCACTCTATAAGTTTAAACACCATTCAACAACTACTGTTGCTGTTGCAACACCACCAATCATATTTATAACTAACGATACAATCACATTCCAATTACTAGAAAGTATTACAAAATGCAAAGCGACAGCAGATCAGAAAGTAGCAGCCTCTGCCTTTGCAATCCTCTGTGCCGTGTGGTCCGCGATTCAGACGCAATATTACTTGATTAGGTTTTATTATGCAGGATGCGCCATGCATGCGTATGCACTTTTCAGGCAGTGTATGCACTACGCAGACGGTACACGCGCTATGCAGGCGACGTATGCACTACGCAGGTAATGTATGCACAAAAACTGCAACACGCCTGACTGCCGACAAAATTTGGGTCAGTCTACGCAGCCGGGTCGTCAGGTAAAGTGCAACTCACCTGACGATTTTTTTCCCCGAGAAGTGTGTTATTTTAATGTGTTTGAACCATTTTGAATTTTTAAAACTATCAATTTACTTAAAAGACTAGTTTTAACAAGTTTTGTATTGTTTAGTTTGTGCGGCCTATGAATGTAGGCTCATAAAAGAATACGGATGTAGGACATTTGCTACGAAGTAATTAATTACCCAAATCCGACTATTATCTGCTTAATTTGGTTTGCTGAGATACTAAAGAATTGAGTCGATGAAAACTTTTTCAATAAATAAAGAGAGTGATGAGGGCTCTCTTCTAGTTACTGCTGGTTTCCGACTGTTAAACATAAAATAATAAGAAATAATATTCGACCCACAATAAATAATCAAAATACATGTATACAGTCTAAATGGTGGTAATTAAAAGCCACAGAACTTTGAGTTTATTAAATATTGACCACGCATCGTTTATACTAAACTATGTATCAAATAAAACCACAGGATTTACACACGAAAAACAAATTGATTAATGATTATGTTGGCACAAAATTCTATTGCAGTTTTCAGTATACTTTACACAGAATAATAGTGTAAAAACGACTTTCTCATTAGTAACATTAATTCTAATCATCGCCAATTACCCAATAATGCATAATTAATTGCGTTACTTGCTGTAAGTATATAGGATATGATAAAGTTATTCATCATTATTTATAATAAACATTGCACAGAATTATAGTATAGGTACTTAAAAATAGTTTTTGATTCCCACAAACATTTATTCAAATAATCACCTAATAATTATGTAACTTACAAGCAGAATGGTTAAAATATGTATATAGAACGGAATTAACCCCTTTAGCAACAGTTCTCGTTTCTTCAAAAATTTTAGAATTTTTCGCTTTTTTTTGGCTTCACGTCTGAGCCCACTACTAAGTATTTTTTACGTTCAATTTTACGTAATTTCCAGTTACAATTCACTTAAACTCATGTTAATATTGAATGTCTTTCCTCAGAGTGTATAAACACAGATATATAAAACTATGACAGGTAATATGGATGGTATACATAATTTATGAATTAAAATCAACAGCATTACCAGTAAATATATATTACAACGTGTTATTTTTTATTCATATTTTTCCCCTTTGTTGAATTATGTTTTGTATTATTTATTTGTCTATTTACAAAATTTAGATTAAGAACCCTTTTCTGATAACTGGCTGATTTAAATGAGCAGATATATCACTTTAAAGAACTTTAAAATAGAAGAGCGTGTTTTCAATTTTCACTTTCTACGACATACGACGCTTTTTAGAACGAGTTCTCGAAAAGCAGCCGCTTTTTTTAAATATTCAAAAGCTGTTGCAATTTCACAGAGCGTAAGCAAAATTAAATATGAATAAATACACTCTAGTTATAACATGATTTTTTTCCAATTAAAAATCGTTTCTTGGCTAACAAAAACTCAAGCTAATCACTGACACTAATTTATAAGCAATGAGATTTCACGTACTTTTTTCTCCACCTTAATTCCTATTTCATGCTTATCTTTTTATTAGTTTGCAATTTCTTACTGTAAGCATATGCAAAAGATGTGGTAAAAAATGTGTGGCAAAACAATTGAGGCATTTTGCTAAACTGCAGCATAATTAGATTCAAGTAGTGATCCCCGTCCAAGCGGTGTTCAAACTCATGAAGTGGAGGATGGAACACAGAACATAATGCTGCACTTGACTGTGTTCACTCCGCGTCACTAAAAAATGCAGTGTAGCAAGAGTTTAAAGTTGCCCTTGCGGTCTGAGTTTGAGTTCCAAAAAACAATAGGGACAAATGCTGCAGGATATTTTCTACCCAAAAATGCCTTTTGTTATCAAATACAAACACAGTATTGCATTCGTAGTGCGGTTCGAGCATTAACAGTACGTACGCACATGCTGTAAGATATTAATTATTTGCACACTAGCAGAAAAAGTCTATTTATTATTATCTTGTCATAAAAATCTTTGTGACATTTTTGAAATGCCCCAGTAATCTCAACAATTATTCTTGTGCAGAACGAAGGTTTAGTTGTACTGTGGCTACATCATGAAAAACAGACTAAACTTAGTTGTCCCAAATTAGTGACTAGACACCAATGGCGTTTCCCAATTTTAGCAAGTTAAAGGACCCATTTATCCCCTGCGTGACCTCCTTGAGCTATGCCTAAATACCTATGTTTAACATACATGTTTTTTTAATGGGGCATTCCTTCAAGATCTCCACATTTACAACATCATTTGTGTCTGGTCCCACATTTAAATAACACAACAGTGATAAGAGCAAATTTAAAATTACCGCAAAAATCTTGTCGAAATTGAAAATTTGGTTTTTAAACCAGTCACTTACAGAGTTTTGGTTAAATTTATTGTAGTGTAAGTTGCACTTATATCTGACGACCGTTGACTAGATTAGCCCAAATTTCTTTGGCGGTCGGGTGTCTTGCAGTTCCCGTAAAAACACCATCTGCGTAGTGCATACACTGACTGCATACTGCATACACTGCCTGCATAGTGAATTTACTGCCTGCATAGTTCATACACTGCCTGCGTAGTGCATACACTGCCTGAATAGTGCATAAAAATGCATGGCGCTTACTGCATACTGAAAAAAATCAAGTACTATTGCGTCTGGATTGCGGACATCACGGCACAGCGGAGTGCAAAGGCAGAGTTGTGTTCTACTGCTGTTTTGCATTCTGTAATACTGCCTAATAATTTAAATGTAATCGCATCGTATATCATTAATATGATTGGTGGAGTTACAACGTCAATGGTGGCTGTTAGTGCTACATAGACTAAAGTGGTTGAGTAATGGTGTTTTAATAAATAAAGAAAGTGACTCTTTGTGTGGTGCATTGATTAAAGTAGGCAGGATATATTGTTGCGCTGATAAAAGTAGCTGACTGTTAATGCTTTAATAATATAATTTAGTAACTGTCAGAAAAAGTTTTTTGAAGCGGCACACCACGCGGCGATTGTCAGCGCTTACGATTGTCAGCTTAGAAGTAATGGCTGCTAAATAAACATTTCGTAAATATAAAACAAAATATTTGCATATGCTGTGTGTACTTATTACTGTTTATGTTACTGTTGTATTATTATTCTAACAATTATAGTGTTTTATTTTATTTACAATCTGGTTATTAAATATTTTAACTTTTTAATATAATGACAGTGACATTAATTTATTAATCAATGTATTAATTATTATTATTATTACACGCTTATTTTAAAACAGTAGGTGACAGTTTTTAGAATTAAATATATTCAGGAATTTAATAAATTATATTTATTATTAATTCTAAACACAAAAACTTATTTTTTTTGTCTTATATTTCAATGTTTATAAATTTTCTCCTACCATAACTATTCATAATACAGACCCAGATATATGATTTATTAAATATAATATAATTATTTATTGTCTAATTTTGATGCATAATATGTAATATTAGCTACGTACAAAGCAAAGCTGATAGGCTAATATAGCATACAGCACAGAATAATACAATTTTTAATATTATTTATTATTTAATTATTCTATGCTGTGTTTTGTTTTGCTATTGATGTTCGTGTATATTATTAGTTCATATATTAGATATAGTAATAACATAAACATGCTGTTATGCCTATTAGTAATAGTCTTCAACGTTTTTTGTAGGTAGGTAGAATTTACTTCCAGTACCTAGGGGGTTGGCTCAGATTGAGGGAAAAGCTTAATAAGGTAGAAAAAATTTTTCCTCAATGACCCAGACTATGACTGGAGGAGGTAAAAGAGATAAAAAGAACGGTATTGAACAATTTCCCTCCTCCGGGCTCAGGCTGGCTCGAATTGAGGTAGTTTTTTCAAAAACAAGGGACCCTAGGTCATTTTTTTAAGAGCTCGTTAGAGACCGATTGGCTTGCACTGCAATTTTATCAAACTAAACTTATTAAACGTATCTGCAACCTTTTTTCACTCAAACCGTGTATCATGGCGTCAATTGCAACATTAAATAAAAACAAAAAAATTGAACTTCCTTGGAACACCCTTTTCTCGAATCTTAGAGGCTTTGATTTTCCTTTAATAGTAGACATACGAGTATAATTCTCACTAGCTAAATTGCAAACATGGTTTTTTATGTAAAGATGGCGCAAGTTAAGATTGTATTTAGTTAAATACATGCGCATGCTTCACGTTATTAATTACCTGGGTACATAATGTCCCCAAAGATGATTGTAGTCTGCCTTGTCTTCTTTGGCTTTTCTGAGAAATTCGTTAACCAAGATGGTAATAATGACGTTCTTGGTAAATGCCTTGATTGTCATTAGGGCTGAAGTACCCTCTCAAGTAACTGTCCAGACATTTGGCGACAGTTGGCCCAAAGTAGATGCTAAGCTTATATTGAATTGGTTTTGATAAATGGTATACAATGTATTAAGGTAAGGCTAACGTTAAACACATACCGATTTTTAATAAAAATGTATTAGTCAATGTTGAGCTTGAACAAATAAAGTTTTTAAAAAATGTAAAAATCGATCTCATAGATTTCCCAAAATTCTTGACTTTTGAGTTATTTTATTCAATTGCAATGGATTAAAATGTCTATATAATAATGAGCGGTATATTCCCTAAGTCATCACTGGCACCGGCTTTGTCTTCCAGCAAAGGTACTGATAATGACCTATACCTTTCCCAGCGTTGAGATCAGCAGACCAAAATTCGTATCCTCCTGAGCTAGGCTTGCTTTTTGGATCTTGTGTCCGCCATATCTTGAGCTTTACAATCCCGTGAGGCTCCCTTATGTCACGTATCATTTTTAAATATCGAGGATTGACGTTTGGCAGTCCTTCTGCAAGATTTGAATAATTAGGATTAGGGACGTTATAATCCACGCTCAGTATATATGTGACCCTTTCTTCAACAAAATTAGTCCATTCTGGAACTAAATAGATTTTAGTAGTGGAGCCGGCGTAGGAATTGAGATCCGTGGGTTGTTGTCGATCAAAGGCTTCGATTGCATCGTCCGGAATCGTACTTGAGTGGAGCCTGTACTCTACTCTGATGTCCTTGAGATACTGTTCCAAGCTGTATGTGACTTGGAATGGGACGAGATCGTCATATTCAGCGAGTGGGTAGGAAGTGACCTGGTCCGTTCTCGCATCCAGTCCTGGTCCATTAAAACACAGTTGGTAGAGCGTAAGACTTGAGTTGCTCTTGACAGAATAATTAGAAGCTGTGATGATGGTCACATTTTTTTCTGATTTTGAAAAAATTGCTTGACTAAGGTCCGCGGCGAAAGCAAATTTAACGTCCGCGGATGCACTCACTCCACCCACAACTGGAACAGTCACATTGAGATTGAAGCCTAAATGAAAGGCTGCTGCAGCTTCTGTAACCAATCGGCCTAAGAGTTCTGTACTAGTTCGAGTCATTGTTTGAAACTCCGTCTTGTACCATATATCCCCCATGTTCTGAGTGTTGTCCACATCGAAAAGGAGGTGATACTCGAATGAGCCATTTAATACGACCGTCTTTTCGCCCCCTTTAGGTGCTGAAATAATGTAAAGAAGTGGATGTATTAAATTATTATTATTCCAGTATTTTAAAATAGTTATACTATGCAGATTTGGTTGTAGGATTTTAAGCCTACAAACAATTAGAGCGTGCACATAAACAAATTCAACACATCACCCACCTACTCCGCGCATACTCTCCGACTCAGCCACTCGTCCCCCCTGTTTCCCTGACGACCCGCCTAATTTGCACTCAAATGTCTTGCAACTAGCAGATTCTACAACCAATGAAAATAAAGAAATTTGTTGTGGAAAACTTGTGGAAAAAAAACAAATTAATTATTCGTTTTTTTTTTAAAAAATACCACAATTTGTTCTCATTAGTTTTGAGCAGCGCTCAGTTCCCTTGGGTCTAAAAGTGGATTTATCCTTGAGGCGACTTTGAATTGTTTTCGTCTCCCCATATGCTACTGCCTGAGCACAGGCAGCCTTGGCTAAACTCCATCCAATAGTGGCTTTCCGTTTGAATCCTATAGAAATAATCAATAATGTCAATGTATCCACGAGACTATTGGATTTTGGTTTAGTAGTAGTAGTATTGACAGTCAGGAAAAAAGCTACAATATCTAATTAAATAAATTCAGATTCAGAGTCCGTAACCTAATATAGGGGAGATCTATAGGAGAGAGGATTTAGTTTCATAAATAAACAATTACATATCGTCAGTGAAGAACCAAAATGACCCATATCCAATTTAAGCTAATATCAAAATGAGCTATGTCATAAAAACAAAGTGAGAAATATGTGTAAAATGTTGATTAAGAGTTTTTGAAAGTGTAAAACGTTCTACTTACATGTTTCTCAAAACTGTACACATGTTCTATTTACATGTTATAGAAAAGTGTAAAATGTTCTATTTACATGTTTTTGAAAAGTGTAAAATGTTCTATTTACATGTTTTTGAAAAGTGTAAAATGTTCTATTTACATGTTTTTGAAAAAAGTCAAGTCATATGAACATATTTTATAAAAGTGCAATATATTATATTTAAATGCGTTCACGACATGTTTCAATATTTGTGTAGATAGTGGATATTGTTTTTAGCTAAAAGTGGATATGGGTCATTTTGGTTCTTCACTGACGATATATTCAACCTGACGCAATGTGAGGAGAAGTAATAAAAACGAGGAAGAAACCCAAAATAAAGACGAATTTGTTGAACATTTTCTTTCAACAATCAAGGAATTTCCTCGTTCCTAAATCCCTTGGAACACCATTATAGAGGAAACAATATACAACTATAAATATATTATGTTATTATTGAGTGTCGCTCTATGAAACCTACTTGAAGCATTTTTATTAGCAAAACAGAAAATTCAAAGGAAATTAATAAAATAATTGAGCAAAGAGAATGAACAAAGCTAATCAAATTATTGTAACCAAATCAAAAAAAAATTGTAAAGATTGTAAAATCCTCTATTCAATCTATTGTACTACTCAATCGTCAAAAATACATTACTTTTATTATGACTTTTCTTTCATTTACTGCGAGGCACATAAACATTGAGTTTACTAATTAGTAATTACTCTCTAATTATTATAGCCCTTCTATGCGATGGTGAGCAATCAGATATTATGCAAAGTTGGACATAGCCAACTAAAGGCCGCCCTTATATATGTAATGTAACTTGTTTTTGTATATCATCTTTCATGGCCCTTATTGTCGAATGTGTACATATGTTGCATAATGCTTGGATTACGTTCACGAAATAAATTTTTGGTTAGGTGTTGTTATGTACTTAAGTTTTGTTAAGTTTGAATGATATATTTCGCAATGTGTTCCATTTTCAGCTCTGAACAGTTAACCTTAACTGTGAATATTTTGTTAAATTAATTCGTTTTTAGTTTCTTTAATGCGTAATTTTATAAACACACAGTTCCAATAATTGTACACTCTAGACTGAATAACCATGGATCCAACGGCCTGACGAAATATGAAATGAACACACGCCTCTTCATCGGTGAAGCGGTCACTGAAAAAACATGTAAAAACCGACGTTCCACCGGCATGCCCATACAAACCGAAGCACCGCGCCAACCACCGGCTTCTTTGCCGCTGACTTTTAAATAAAACGTTTTAGACTTTAAAAAAATGTAAATAGAACATTTTAGAATTTTTAAAAACCTGTAAATAGAACATATTACACTTTTTAAAAACATGTAAATAGAACTTTCACACTTTTTAAAAAACATGTAGATAGAACATTTTACACTTTCCAAAACATGTAAATAGAATATTTTACACTTTTCAAAAACATGTAAATAGAACATTTTACACTTTGCAAAAACATGTAAATAGAACATTTTACTTTTTAAAAACATGTAAATAAAACATTTTACACTTTTTAAAAACATGTAAATAAAACATTTTACACTTTTCAAAAACATGTAAATAAAACATTTTACACTTTTCAAAAACATGTAGGTAGAAAATTTCACACTTTTCAAAAACATGTAGGTAGAAAATTTCACACTTTTCAAAAACATGCAGATAGAACATTTTAGACTTTTCAAAAACATGTAGATAGAACATTTTAGACTTTCTCAAAACATATAGATAGAACATTTTACACTTCAAAAATATGTAGATAGAACATTAAATGTAGCGATAAGGTTGTGCTATAATAGTGTCAGAGTCTACTATTTGTGCCGACGGCGAAATACCGTCGGTTTAGCTATCGGTTATTTACCGGATCGGTGGTTTGCATAAAACTTAATTATCAGGTCGGTAACTGTGGAGAGGCGTGAATGAACACTTCATTTACTGGAAGTAAATTTTTTTTTGTTATTTAACAAAGTATGGAAGGGGACTAGACTGCATAATATAGAATGTTACATGTAGATGAGACAAGAGAACCGTCTTTCAATTTAATTTCCTCTAACCCCCCAAAAGATTTGAAATTAGTTATTTTATTCGATTAAAATGTATACAAATATCTAATAATAATACGGGCTATATTCACTAAATCCTCACTGGCACCGGCTTCGTCTTCCAGCATAGATACTGGTAATGCTTGATACCTTTTCCTGCGTTGAGATCAGAAGACCAAAATTGATACCCCTTTTCGCTAGGTTTACTATTTGGATCGTCCGTCCGCCATATCTTGAGGTTGACAATCCCGTGAGGCTCTCTCACGTCACGGATCATTTTCAAATATCTAGGTGGGCCTGGAGTTCCCTCATCCACGTTTGAATAGTTAGTGTTCGGCGTGGTGTAGTCTACACTGAGTATATATGTAACTCTTTCCGTGAGGACATCAGTCCATTCTGGAACTAAATAAATTTTGGTGGTGCCGTTCGCGTAGGCATTGAGATCCGTGGGTTGTTCTCGATCAAATGATTCAATTGCATCATCAGGGATCTTACTCGAGTAGTCTCTGTACTCTGCTTTGAGGTCTTTGAGAAAAAGATCCAAAGTGTAGGTGACATCGAATGCGACAGGATCATCATGTTCAGCGAGTGGGTAGGAAGTGACAGTGTCCGTTCGTTCATCCAGTCCTGGTCCATTAAAACAGAGTTGATACAGTTTAAGACTTGAGTTCCCCTTGATGGAATAATTAGAAGCTGTGATGATGGTTACATTCTTTTCGGTTTTTTCATCAAGTGCCTTATTAATGTCCGCTTCGAAAGTAAATGAAATATCCGCTTGCGCTTTGACTGAGGCCACAGTTAGAATACTTCCTTGTAGATTGAATCCTACCTGAAAATTTGCTGCAAACTCGGCGGCCAAGTGAGTTAAGACTGTTATACTAGTTCGAGTAATTTTCTGATACTCTGTTTTGTACCATATTTCCCCCAAATTGTTTGTGTTGTCCACATCAAATAGGAGCTGGTACTCGAATGAGCCATTTATTGTAACCATCTTTTCTCTCCCTTTGGGGGCTAAAATAAGTTCAATTAATAGAGTTAAATACACAATTTTACTACAAATGTCGCCTTTTTATTTACGGTACGATTCAAATTTCCCACGCGTCACTTTACCTATCCCGCGCATATTTTCCGACGTAGCAACCCGTCCATGTATTCCATGTGACCTCCCACTCCCGCCTAGTTTGCACTCAAACCTCTTACAGCTACTGGACTCTAGAAAATGTTCAAAAATCATTGACAAGAAAATAAACAAGACAAAAGAAAACAAATTTAATTTTTTTTAAGTGAAATGCCAAAAAAAAATTATTTGTTTAGAAAAATACCACAGTTTGTTCTCAACAGTTTTGAGCAGCGCTCAGTTCCTTTAGGTTTAAAGGCGGATTTACCCTTGAGGCGGCTTTGAATTGTTTTCGTTTCCCCATATGCTACTGCCTGGGTACAGGCAGCCTTGGCTAAACTCCATCCAATCGTGGCTTTTCGTTTAAATCCTAGAAATATTTAATTATTCCAATGTACCTATGACCGAGACTAATAACATCCAGCCTATATGTAGTATCTAGTTTGTAATGACTTAAATTCAGATTATATTCGTAATGAGTTTAAAGGGAGATTTAATTATGTGTAATTATAGGAAAGGATTTAGTTACATAAGGAAACAATTACAAATATTTTGAACCTGACGCAATGTGAGGAGAACTAATGAAAACGAGGAAGAAACCCGAAATAAGAACGAATTTGTTGAACATTTCTAAATCAAGGATGAGGAACTCCCTAGTCGCTCTTCCTTTGAAACACCATTACGGGAAATAATATACAACAATATGTTTTATTATAGAGTCCGTTCCATACAACATGTTTTGAGCATTTTTATGGGTAAAACAGACAAAATTGAAGGGGATACTCAATGAAGTAGAGGGACTGAGGAAGGAGAATGAACAAAGCCTTATTAATTTATATCCTATAAACTAGAAAAAAAGGTTGTAAAATTCTTAAATATTCAGTCTATACTCTCTCATACGGTATCATCAAAAACACATTCTGAGCATAATTAATTTTAGTATTGTCTCTCTTTCAATTATTACAGTTGGGGGGACATAAACATTTATTTCACTAATTAATTACATTATATACTTTTGTCACACAATGTCCAAGTCGCGTAACATTTTTTGCGATTACTTTCATTAATCCAGATTTGTTTTTAGGCTACAGTAATGCAATTTACTTTAGTAAGGCAGCTAATTGCACTGAATCTAGCGGACTTTAGCCATTATTAGTGTAGTACTAATGAATTAAGTGCATTTCAGAGTTATGTTTGTCCAGCTTATTACTTGTTTATTAGAATTATTTGTGTAGCAAACCCAGAACTCTGTAATGCTGTAATTTTTTAACGTTCTTTGTTTCGTTTTCTAGCATCTAATAAGCTGCAGGAGATATTTCAAAGATGATATCAAGACTATCAGTGATCCATTGTGTGAGTGTACAAAGCGTCTAATTGCAGCATTCAAGCAACCCAGTATCATCTGCATACCCTTGTGACAGAGTAGACGACGTTCTCTGCTGTAGTATCATCATCAGTATACCATAAGGAATTAATTACCCGCGTCTTAATAAAGTGCAGAAAAACAATGGTACAGATCCGTGTCCTATTAATTCTAAGATATCTACTCCCGCGCACTAGTAGATGCCCTCATAGCATTAGAGAAAATGCGGGGAAAAAGTTATCGCTTCGATTTATTTAAGCCAGTTTTTCTTATTTGAGACGTTAAAAAGTAATGTATGGTTACGAAACGAGAGAGGATTTATTCCCATCTTTATTTGCTTGCTTAGTTGACGGAACAAAATAAATAAGTTCATGGATATAACTCTAATGGTCTAATTATCTTGCACTTATCTTAGCAAAATTACTCAAGCACAATGTCATGTAACATGTTGTCTATACAGTAAATTGCTTTGGGTAAGCTATATAGGATATTAGTACTATATAACAAATGCCAATGAACAGTGCGCAGAACATACTCCCAATGTATAATTATTACACTTTGTACCTGTATCTAAAATTATCGTGGCAAATAAATTGGCATTGCAACACAATTTTGGTGTTTTGAGAAAGACGATAGTGAAGGTATAAAATTGCTTTACTCGAAATCGATAGCGATTTCATAGAGAGCTCCAGTACTGTCCACTACTAGAAACTAGTAATCAAAATAACTATCTGCCCCTAATTAATTTTTGTTGTCTATCTCACATAACTTTTTTCGTGTAATCAATTTCTCCCTAATGTCGAAATCTAGCCAGAGTATCAGTACATGCAATCAGTTAAGGACGATATTTCGTTTAGTACTGGTACAGCAAAACCGCTTATTTTCCTAACAGCAGATGCAGGGTAGGTATTGATTTGGAAACACCATTGGTAAAATTACAAGCATATTCTATCCATATAGGCGTGTGTGTGTATTACTCCTCAACATTAGACTGACCATTGTAAGTTTTTTTTTAGATTTTTCAAAATTTAACCAAATCAATTAAAGAAATGACTCTTAAGAAGGACAACTACGCAAATTGGCTCACTCTTCGACTCCTCTCCCGCCTCTGTATAATTCCATTTCATTTTAATTCTCAAACTGAGCGAATTCAACCACTACTCACAAAATGGAAAATGACTTTGTTTAAAATTTATTTTGTCCATAGTTTTCTCTGCTCCATCTACACGGGAACTACATTCTTGATTCTTATCCACAATTCAAACCTCAACGATTTTAACTTTAATCATTTCTCTGTTCATTCTGCCTGGGCTCTGTGTGAGTGGGTTGCGACTGCATTTTCAATTTATTTTCTTAAATGGAGTTGGTCTGTTCAAACAGTGTGGAATGAGCTGTACGATGGAAAGAGTGAATTTGAAACGGGGTTCAAGACTGTTTTAGGTTTGGGGGATATTTAAAGGGGCGCCAGCCGCCGCCGCCGCCGTCGGACCCAAAGTCGCCGTATTTCGTCCCGAAATAATGAAATAAATTTTGGAGGCGGCAGCTACTTCAAGACGAAGCAAAAGATTCTTTTAAAATATCTGCCACACATGATATTTGGATCCATGATTGTTGGCCACCTGATTCTGTACAGTGACGTGACTAGGCCACAGCACTACTACCAACTATTGCCTCAGTCAGTGTAGAAGGGACAGTGAAGGGGATGCGGGGTCTTTGACCTCAGGCTGCTGGGCTTCTTGGTTCTTTTGGATTTGCATTTTTTTCGAAAGTTTACACTCGGTTTGGATCATGTCACATATTTACATTGTGGCACACTACCACCTCGCATTCTTTGACTACTGCCATTGCAAATTAGCACGGGCTAATGTATGGGTCATTGCCCTCGGGTAAGTCAAGATTTATTTTGATTTATTCAGTATATTAATTGGGTAGTTAATTAATGAAATTGGTCTCAATGAACTACACAAAATTAATTCGTTTAAATTAATGGCCGTTATGATTCTATACTAAATGTCATTTGACGTAACTACATAAAATGAAACATAATTATAGGGTATTTTGAATGAAGAATATTTTTGATAATAGGATATTTTGCAACTGCAAAAAATTCAAGATAGGTCAGTTTGAAACTAGAATAAATTTTATATATCGTCTGTAAAGAACCAAAATGATCCATGTTTAGCTAAAAACAATATCAACTATCTACACAAATAATTATTCAAATGTGTCTTGAATTTAAATAGAACATTTTACACTTCAAAAATATGGGACTAGAACATTTTGCACATTTTCGAAAACATGGAATTAGAACATTTTGCACCGTTTTAAAAATATAGATTTAGAACATTTTACACTTTTCAAATACATGAAATTAGGAAATTTTGCACTTTTCGAAAACAAGGATTTAGAACATTTTGCACCTTTTCAAAAACATGGAATTAGAACATTTTGCACCTTTTCAAAAATATGAAATTAGGAAATTTTGCACTTTTAAAAAATGAAATTAAAACATTTTGCACCTTTTCAAAAGAATGTAAATTGAACGTTTTAGGTTGTTTACAAACTCGTAATTAACATTTTACGCATGTTTCTAATTTCGTTTTCATGACATAGCTCATTTTGATTTGACTGACTGAAATGTTGTAATAACTCGTGTTTTGTTGAGTCTTACAGCAAGAAAGAGTGGGTTTCGACGGAGACAGTGCTGAATGTGACGGGCTACTGCCGCCATCTTCAAGTGCTCATTCACCTGTTCAATCAAAGCAGCGCCTCTTCCATCTGCGCCATGAAAGTCTACTGCCTCGCATTCAGTATCAGTGGTGGATTCCTACTCATTAAATTTTTTGAAAAATCCCTGGTCATTGCCTCTCTCAATATTCTGGCAGCCTTCGATGGCTTTGTCCTCTACTGGCTTCTCTACGAGAAAGCATTTGAAATCCCCGCCCAAATCCAAACTTATAAGAATTGGAATCTCCTCCTGTGCAAGAGGCTTGAGGGCAGTTCGCGTAAATCCTTTAATACGATGACGATGACGATGACGATGCCACCACGAAATGGAGTGACAACAATTCAAACGGACATGGACGGCAGTTCTTGTCACCTACAGATATCCATGGAAGCAAACACGGATGGTTCGATCCATACCCAATATTGGAATTAAAGTGGGGGATCTAAACACCATGGAGAGACTCTCGACACTCATCTTTATTGATTTTGTTGTTTCAAAAGTTGCCTCTCTTCTAATTACATTTAAGGCTCCGTAGGATACATAAATAGAGAGCTTCGTTATAGGGACGGGGCTATGAATGGAAACACTAATTACAAAATTACTCATGGGAAATCTATATAAGACACGTGGCTTCCACTGATAATGCATTACTACAACTTTATTCGTTTCTCAACTATCTACAGCACTTACCGTTGTTGTGATACCAATGACTACGAGAAAAGTGGAGAATTCATCTATTGATAAATTGCTACGTGTTAGTAAATGAACTATAAGGTTATCTATTTCCGTTCTATAACGACTCTGGATAATGACTGGGAAATAAAATCAAAGTAATTATTCTCATATCTTTTGTGAAGAAACAAAATGTCCCATGTCCATTTGTAGCTAAAAACAATGTCCACTATCTACAAAAATATTGAAATATGTTTTCAAAGTATTATTTAAATAGGAAAAATATGTAAGTATGTAGAACATTTTGCACTTTTCAGAAACACATAAATGAAATATTTTGCAATTTTCTAAAACATGTAAATGGAATATTTTGCACTTTTCAAAAACATGTAAATAAAATATTTTGCACTTTTTAGAAACATGTAAATGGAAAATTTTGCACTTGACAGAAACATGAAATTACAACATTTAACATTTTTTTAAAACGTGTACTTAGAAAATTTTACCATTTTCAAAAACGTGTAATTAGAAAATTTTAACATTTTCAAAAACGTGTAAATAAAACATTTTAATTTTCAAAAAGATGTAATTATAACTTTTTACACTTTTTAAAAACTCGTTATTAACATTTAACACATTTTTCTCATGCTGTTTATATGACATAGCTTTAGCTTGTTTTGATTCTAGCTTAAATTGGATATGGGTCATTTTGGTTTTGGTTCTTCGCAGACGCTATAATTACGTGTTCCAATTATCGCAATGAACAAATTTATCATAAATGAAATTAAAATAATTTTATAGAATTCTTTAGATTATCAGATGTAATGTAATTAGTTTCCAATTTTGTTTTTGTTTTGACGTGAGTAGTCTTTGTAAATTTCGAATGTGAAATTGACTCAAGTAGTCACTTCAGTAAAGTCATAAGAGTTGTGTATTGTGGTTCTTTAAGGTCGAGATGCCCCTTCCGTTACATATTGTAAATTTCAAGATGCTTGTTTTCGTGATAGTTATTCTAACGTAATAAATTAATTAAAAAAAATTAAATAAATTACATACAAACTAATTAAATTTTTCAAACCTATAAAGTTACATAACTCGTTAAGTTGAAAGAAAATTATTTGACAACTGAACTATATTCTGTCAGAACTTTAAATGACATTACAGTCAAATGTCATATCGTCTGTGGAAAACCAAAATAACTCATTTCCAATCTAAACTAGAATTAAAATCCGCTTTGTCAAAAAAACAAATGAACAACATAAAGAAACATGCGTAAAGTATTCATAAAGAGTCTTTAAAAAGTGTAACATGTTCTATTTACATGTTTTTGAAAAGGTAGTAAAAGGTTCTATTTACATGTTTTTGAAAGGGTGCACAATGTTCTATTTACATGTTTTTGAAAAAGTGCAAAATTTTCTATTTACATGTTTTTGAAAAGGTGCAAAATGTTCTATTTACATGTTTTTTAAAAGGTGCAAAATTTTCTATTTACATGTTTTTTAAAAGGTGCAAAATGTTCTAGTTACATGTTTTTGAAAAGGTGCAAAATTTTCTATTTACATGTTTTTAAAAAGGTGCAAAATGTTCTATTTACATGTTTTTGAAAAGATGCAAAATTTTCTATTTACATGTTTTTTACATTGTTAGACAGAAGTTCTCTGTGTGGCATGAAGTTCGCTTTTCACAAATTGACTTTTTTACGAAAATCGTAAGCTCAAACGCGCTTCATCGCGCTTCGTTGAGCTTGGGTAAAAATCTTTTGAGCTTCGTCGAGCTTCATCACGCTTCGTTGAGCTTGAGTTGTCGACTTTTATCTTTTTTCCACCTGCCGACTATGTCGACCCTCGACGATTAGTAAAAGTTTTTGTTGTGCAATGTACTTTACTTTAAGGCTTTAACAAGTATTGATATGGTAAGGGTTATTGTGTATAATATATTAAAATATTAGTGTGCATACGATTGTCTTTTAAATTATATTTATTCAATTCAAGATTAGACGATTATTCGATTAGTTTAATAGTACATATTTAGTGTATATGAATATAAATTAATGAAGTTCAGTTTGTCTACAACAAATGTCGAAATCTCCTAAATATGAACCATGTACTTCTATACTTGTACTGTTTATAGTAATAGTATTATTTAAATTTTAATAAAATAATTAAAAATAATAAAGCATATAATTTGTTAAGGCATAGGGCATAGTCCAGCATATTTATAAAAAGTTCATTCAGCATTATCACTTACTCTTAAAAACTTTAAAACTTAAAGAAAAAAATAAATAGTATGCACCTTGACTTTGTATTATATAAATTTAAATATTAAATGCAATATATTTAGAGATAAATTTGAAATTATACAAAATATAGATTTAAAAAAATGATAAATTGCATCCATTGCATGTAACTCGATGTCACTTGCCATTCAAATCCAACTTCTTACAAACTGAGTTTCGTCTCCGTCTACTACCGTTACTGTTACCGTCACTATTTTGATTCCGATGTCCAGTAAAATTAGTAGTTAACCCAATTGAACGTCTAAATTCTTCGTCGTCGTTGTCAGAGTCCGAGTTATTCAATTCAGACTCAGACTCGGAGTCAACAATTGTAATATCTCCGTCAACCTTGGTTTCAGTGTTCCAACTGCTACTAGCACTAGCGCTGGCTGTGTTAGTGTTAGTTGGATTGTGCAAAAGCATATGCCGACGGAAAACGTCCTTTCTACACAATACAGCATCACAAATTGAGCATGAATATTCAACGCCAGCTTTAGTTTGAGGGATTTGTTTCTTGACTTTAACTTCGTCCTGGTCCTGGCTCTTGCTCTTCACCTTAACCTGAGATGTCCTCGTCTCTGCTGCTTTTGCTAGTGCAGAATCTGATGTTGCATTTTTGGTTGAAGTCGGGGTTAAAATTAATTATAATATATAATCCATAGTATTTCATAAAAGAATCAAGAATTGTCGAATAGTAATAAGTTAATAAGTAATAGTAACTAGTAGGCAAATGCGACAAGCGAGGCAAAAGTTGGTATTTGGTATTTCCACGATTTCCAGTTCTAGTACTTTTCATTAATTGTCAACATGGTACATTTTGAGCTTAAGCACATAGGTACTTTACATTGGAATACACAAGTATAAAAAATATATTACTGGGCTCGCTAATGTTAAAAACATTTACCACCCCCAAAAACTTTCAGGGACCAAAGCTCGATCGAGCTTCATCGCGCTTAGTTGAGCTTGGGTAAAAATCTTTTGAGCTTCATCGCGCTTTAAAGAGCTTGGAATTTTACACTTTCATTGAAATTTTTTAGTTCACGAACTATTTCAGCCCAGGTTAACTTGAAAATGTCCAACAATGGTTTTTTAAAAGGTGCAAAATGTTCTTTTTACATATTTTTGAAAAGCGCAAAATATTCTTTTTAAAGGCTTTTAGGACATGTTTCAATGTTTTTGTAGATAGTAGATATTGTTTTTGGCTGCAAATAGATATAGGTCATTTTGGTTTTTTACAGACGATATGTTTTTACAATGATAAAGCTAGTGGTGACATTTGCAAAAGAAATTTACTAAACAAAGTTTGACGAAGAGAGTTTAATGCTTAACCAACTAACATTAAAAAATAATAGTTTTGCACACTTTCCGCCTTCTAATGAATGCTCAAAATTAATCCAAGTACAAGACTGAGTTTTGACGGAACTGTGTACAACTTACTTAGCTTCTTAATATTTGGAGATGATTAAAGTAATTGGATAAATGTCTTGAAATTACCTACAGGAAGTACAGGGTGGGTCATTTATTTCCGACTATTCTAACAGGCTATAAAAGCCAAGTTTATTATTTGAAAATAACAACCAATATACCAAAATAAAGACACTTGCTGGGAGATTTGTTTAACACCTTAATCATCAAAATCGGTTAACACCAAGTTGCAAAATGGCCTAACTAACAAAAATCACAGTTATTAGATGTTTTAGATCCTAAAATTTTTGTTTAACAACTTTGATTTAAAACTAAGGCGTAAAACAATGCAGACTATCTCTACAATACAAAATCTGTCAAAAAATTAAAAATGTTAAAATTTAAAAACTAAAAAATTTAAAAATTTTGAAATTTTGAAATTTTTTTAAAATTTAAAAAAAATTTCAAATTTTCAAATTTTTTTAAATTAAATGTTTTTTTTGAAATTTGAAATTTTCTGCCAGATTTTGTTTTGTAGAGATAGTCTGCATTGTTTTACGCCTTAGTTTTAAATCAAAGTTGTTAAACAATAATTTTAGGATCTAAAACATCTAAAAACTGTGATTTTTGTTAGTTAGGCCATTTTGCAACTTAGTTTTAACCGATTTTGATGATTAAGGTGTCAAATCAATCTCCCAGCAATTGTCTTTATTTTGGTGTATTCAGTGTATTGGTTGTTATTTTCAAATAATAAACTTGGCTTTTATAGCCTGTTAGAATAGTCGGAAATAAATGGCCCACCCTGTACCTACATAACTCCAAGGTGAATTTGAAACATTACACAAGAAAATTGTTAAAAGCTCGTAAGCATCATTTAAGTAAATTGACCACTTTTGTGGTATTCTCTGAACATCGTATATGATAATTAATAGACGTTCAAACATCATTCATGGAAAGATTAAGCACGGTAAAAGATAAATATTTATAATACTATCATTAGTTAATTACAATTAAAATTTCCAGAAATCCCAACAGGAAATCACAGGTGCTACCTGGAAAATCATCAATAAAATTTAATTGAATTTAGTCAGGGCATCATTCACTAAAATAAATTAATGTTTAAATTTGTTTACTAGGAAAAAGATTCCCAGAAATTAATCTGAATCTGATATTTAGCAGAATAATTATTTTAGCTACCATTACAAAATTAAAATAGGCTCTGTCCTTTCTATGTGAAGCAGCACTATGTAATTGAATAATTGCGGAATCGATTGCAATTAAATAGAATTATCTGGGCCAATTATGTAAATTGTTCATTAACTACTGCCTCTCTAATTATAATTGAAGCTACAACAACATTTTATAAGTTTTTAATTAAGGTATAATTTTTGCCCTTTGTCCTCTTACAAATTTTCAGTAAAAATATTTTGCTTCCTTATTTCCACTGTGTTGAACACTGGAACCGTCGAGTCGAGTGCTTAGGCCTTGAGCCAATTAAAATAATACACCTCCAAAAAGTTGAAAACATTCTACCTGTTTTTAAAAAATTATTATAGCAAATTATCTTTAATAGTTCCTAACTAATAAGCCTGGGAATTTTGAGCTAATACATAATCGGTTCACTATGCGAGAGTTCAAATTTGTAAGATAGTCAAGAGGCATCTCACTCATTGTGAGTGAATTTTAGAAATTAGAACGTCGGCCTTCTTGCAAAAATTGCCAAAAATGCTGACACGAGAAGAGTTTGGCGTGACTTTAAAATTGTACAGATTCTTGGGCCATCTAAATATATTCCCAATGAGTGTGGATTTGGAGACAGGGAAAATTTCGAAACAAACTTGTTTTTTAAAAAAGATTCTTTGGTTCGTTTTCTTTACGTGTACTGTGGCCATTTTGATTTACCAAAATGGAAGATTGGTGGAGTCGCTCCTAGTCCCGGAATATTTTATTCTCCGTCATGTTCCTATTCAGTCCGCGTTTTGCTTCACCTTCAATATTTCAACGTACAATACATTTTCGACTTTCATTCAATGGCCCGGGATGACTGTGGGACTTTTTAACCAACTTTTTGAGAGTAATTAGGGGTTTCTTTAAAAAGTTAAAGATTGTCCACAAATGACAGGGTCGGACGGAGGAATTACTTTTAGGGAGCAATTTGTTTCAATACGAAAACGACCATTTTGATTTTTTTCATGTTTTTTTTTGGTAAAGCGAAATGTTGTATTTACATGTTTTTGAGAAGTGCAAAATGTTCCATTTACATGTTTTAAAAAAGTGCAAAATGTTCCATTTACATGTTTTAGAAAAGTGCAAAATGTTCTATTTACATGTTTTAGAAAAGTGCAAAAAAATTTACTTGCATATCTATGAAAACTGCAAAATGTTCTATTTACATGTTTTAGAAAAGTGCAAAATGCTCTATTTACATGTTTTAGAAAAGTGCAAAATGTTCTATTTACATGTTTTAGAAAAGTGCAAAATGTTCCATTTACATGTTTTAAAAAAGTGCAAAATGTTCTATTTACATGTGTTAGAAAAGTGCAAAATGTTCTGTTTACATGTTTTAGAAAAGTGCAAAAAAATTTACTTGCACATCTATGAAAACTGCAAAATTTTCTATTTACATGTTTTAGAAAAGTGAAAAATGTTTTATTTCCATGTTTTTGAAATTTGTAGAAAAAAATTTATTTCCATGTTTTTGAAATGTGTCAATATTCTTTTTACACTTTTTTTAAATCTCTAAAATGTTTGATTTACATGTTTTTGAAAAATCAAGCAGCGGGGGCTTCCTGCTCGCTTATCCTACTCTGTCAAAAATTCACAATTACCACTACCGATGACGTCATTTGTGGACGATTCCTTAAGCACAAATCGCACTTAGTATCATTAAACATGACCCCTGAACTTTTTGTGTACAGAGTTCTTGTATTTCTTACAGGGTCACGAGGGGTCACAAGGGAAAAAAGGACACTAAGGAAAATGAAGAAATTGGAGTTGGTTGCCCTTTACATTCCGTACCTTAGTTTTTTAGATGCATTTCTTATACTGGCAGTTTTCATGACGGATCCAACGTACAGAATCCTTCTCTACTCTGCACTTCCAACATGGCATCATTCTATTCTGGCATTTCTCCTTCTTTTCCTTGTTGAATTCCTAGTTTTTATTTTTTGGTGTTCGAATTTTATTTTCGTAATTGTTTTCCACATGGTTTTTTTCATGAAAGTAGACTCGGACATGCGGAGTGAAATTTCTCGACTTGTAAGGTTGTCCAAAAAAGTAGGTGCGGTAAAATCCTACCGGCAGAAATACGGGACAAAACCGGAACCGGAACCGAAACCGAGACCGGTTCAGGACCTTCAGGTTCAGCTTGGCGTTTGGCGAACATTTAGAGAATGGCGGAAATTGCAACTGTCTCTAAACTGTTTCAACCTGAGCAACTCCCACGCTGTGTTTTTTCTCAAAAACATGCTCACCCTCAACACGATCGTGTGCACGGTCTACGCGATCAAATACTTAAGCGCTGATCTATTCGTGGGTCTTTTGGCGGTGGCAATTCCGTTCACTGCCATCACAGCCTACACATCTCTCTACGACCAAGCTTTTAAAATCCCGGAAAATATAAAAATCTTAAGAAGTCAATTGTCCATCTTGTCCTGCTGCTCCGCTGGGTTGGAACGTAGGGACAAAGCTTGTTTGAAGAGACTCATTGGGTCAGTGAAAATCGTAGGGATAATGCAAGGCAGATTTCGTACCTTAGAGCGGGAGTCCACACCAATGTTTTTTGATTTTATTACTAGAAGTGTTGCTTCTATTTTAATTTCGCTTCGATAATTATTTTTAAATTTAAAAATGTAATAGTAACAAAAAAATTATTTTCTATTGCTCGTATTTAAAACACCACATTTATTTTCAAAGTTTCAAGAAAATTAAATATTATTGAAATTAATTAATAATTACAAAAATTGAAATTAAAATTGTGTATCAGCCTTAATCATGACAGTTCCCTGTGTCACTCTCCTCAATTTCCTGCTCTTCCAGTTCATCTGGACTCCGTCGCTTCTCATAAACACAGAGCAGTGCCCCAAGGAAGATCACTTGGCCACAGATCCCTAAAAATGGCCAGAGAGGCACAAGTTTACCTGGAAATAAAAATTATCAAATTAAATTAACATAATATCAAATACTGTCAGTGAAGAACCAAAATAACCCATATCCAATTTAAGCTAGAATCAAAATGAGCTATATGTCATAAAGAAAAAATGAGAAACATGCGTAAAATATTAAATAGGAGCTTTCGGAAAACGTAAAATGTTCAATTTACATGTTTTTTAAAAAGTGTCAAAATTTTCTATTTACATATTTTTGAAAAGTGTCAAAACATTCTGTTTACATATTTTTGAAAAGTCTAAAATGTTCTATTTAATTACATATTTTTTGAAAATTGTCAAAATGTTCAATTTACATGTTTTTTAAAAAGTGTCAAAATTTTCTATTTACATATTTTTTAAAAGTCTAAAATGTTCTATTTACATGTTTTTTGAAAAGTGTCAAAATTTTCTATTTACATATTTTTGAAAAGTCTAAAATGTTCTATTTACATGTTTTTTGAAAAGTGTCAAAACGTTCTATTTACATATTTTTGAAAAGTCTAAAATGTTCTATTTAGATATTTTTGAAAAGTGTCAACATGTTCTATTTACGTATTTTCGAAACGTCTAAAATGTTCTATTTACATATTTTTGAAAAGTGTCAAAATTTTCTATTTACATAATTTTGAAAATTGTCAAAACGTTCTATTTACATGTTTTTTTAAAAGTGTAAAATGTTCGATTTGCATATTCTCAAAAGTGCAAAATATTCTATTTTAATGCTACATTTCATTAATTATTTTTGTAGATAGTGCATATTGTTTTTAGTTAAAATTAGAAATGGGCATGGGTCATTTTGGTTCTTCACTGACGATACATTATTAAAAGTACAAGTTTAAGAAAAAATTTATTTAGCATATAGAAGAAGAATTATTGTTACTTTTAACACGGACGTAAAATTGAAAACTGGCAGATTTAGTCCGATTGTTATATTCTGCAGTGCAGTTGTACCATCCTCGATCCGTAGACAAGGCTTCCGCGTAATTAAACCCAATAAGCATCCTGTTTTCGGTCACTCTCCTCCTACTCCTTCTTTCAGAAGAATTTGTCAAGTCTGTCAAATTCAACTTGACGCCGTCTATATGGAATTCCAAAAACCAAAAAAAAAGTCACATCATTTATGGACGATCCCCAATAAAGAAACCTTGGTTTCGTATTTAGCTCCTGAAATGATTCACCTTTACTCCAAATGACTTGATTGATATCAGCCTCAGACGCAGTACTATTTTCAGCTACACTGCAAAAAATAGGCAGAGTTTCTCCCTCGTTGACTGTCACACTCTTGTGGCCTGCTTCGAATTTCCGAGTTACTGTGAAGGTGTATTAAACCCAAATTAGAAATTTTGGTGAATTATTTTTATCAGTAATTTACCTATATACCGAGTACACATTGGTATGTTATGTCTGTCAAGAATCAAAATGACCCACTTTAATTTTAACCCAAATCCAGAAAGCATTAAAGTGTGTGTAAATTGGGCATTTTGCAGGTTAGAAAACCATGTAAATGAAATAATTTGCAATTTTTAAAAATATGGTACTGTAGGGTGTTTTGAAATTTGCGCTTTTTAAAACATATATAAACTTAGCAATTTGAACTTTTTGAAAACTTAAATTGAGTAATTTGAACTTTTCAAAAACATAAATTTCGAAATTTGAACTTTCCGAAAACATAAATTTCGAAATTTGAACTTTTCGAAAACATAAATTTCGAAATTTGAACTTTTTGAAAACATAAATTTCGCAATTTGAACTTTTTGAAAACATAAATTTCGAAATTTGAACTTTTTGAAAACATAAATCGAGTAATTTAAATTGAAATTTTTGAAAATGTAAAAAAGGGACATTTTGCGACTTTCAAAAAGAGGTAAATGAAAGATTTTGTACTTTTCAAAAACAGGTAAATGAAATAATTTGCTCTTTAGAAAAACATGTAACTATAGGAAATTTTGCAATTTTCAAAAAAACAGATTAAGCAATTTGCAAATTTTAAAAACATGTAGATAAAGAACATTTTTTCAAGTTTTGAAAAACTAGTAATTAAAATAATTAGCGTCTTTTCAAAACATAATTATGTAAACAAGGCATATTATTTTTTCTTAAACACATGCAAAACGAAACTTGTATATACACACAGAACATTTTGCACTTTTAAAAAACAACTGTCTCATTTCCCGTTTATTTTTAGCTTATAATTACGATTATATAGTTCCCTTTAATTCCAGCTTAAATTGTGTATATGGGCCGTTTTGATGCTTCACTCAGGGTAATTAATTATAGTTGACGTGTATTTAAAACTAAATAAAATTTCATCTTGTTCAATTGATAAAGCATACAATACAGTATACAGTATATAGTATACTTCCTATAACTATTTAATAACTCAGTATATTCAATACAATTAACTCAGCGGACTCACGAAATAACTCTGTAGCTCCCGATGCTGACGGCAACACAGTAAAAATGAATGGACTGCCGAGGGTGAAAGAGAGAAACACAATTTTCTTTAAAAAATTCACTAAATTCCAAGTTAATTTTGATTTCCCGAAGAAAGGCTTCATTATGATTTTGTCCCGCGGGCACCAAAATAAATTCCTACCAGAAATAAATCAGGAAACAATTTTATTTTGTAGTAAACCTTTTAACTGATACACTGATCATACTGACAGGGCTTCTGTGTTCCTATGGCACCGTAACGCCAACGCTCAATGTCGAATGCTACACTAAAATTGACTACTTGTTTTAATTAGAATGACAAATAAACGAGTGTTTCTTAAGCAGTATGTCATTCCCGTGGGTACAAACGACGGTGACGGTGACGGTGACTGATTCATACATTATTAATGACAGAAAATATTATGCCAGAACGTCAATGCGATACAAAGTCGAATTTGAATCAGCTCTTGTTGCATAATGAAGAAGGCGTCATGGGATATATAATTATGGAATATACGAGATAAGGGATCGTCCACAAATTACGTCATCGATAGGGTGAATAGCTCTACTTGGCTAAAGGTAATTATAGTATTTGAATCATTGATGAAACTGACGTCATCCAGAAGATCATAGGGTGATAAAAATGAGGAATTTTTGATAAAATGAATTGTGGACGATCCCTAAAACAGTTGAATTTTGAGCTTGTTCTCTCACATGCCCTGCTTATTAGATTGTGGTGTGACGTGGTACGTGGTTGTGGTTTAAGAGAGTCAGTGGTTGTTCATATAGTGTAAAATGATAATTTTATTACTAGTATAATTATTCTTCACACACATGCGATGTTTTATACGGACGGGGAACTAAAATGAGCAAGACTGTTTATGCCTGTGTTACAATTTTCAAATCATTTCTACTATTGTGACAGCCACACAGGAAGTGACAGTGGAGAAAATACTGATTAGAAATTTTATTACTCACGAGTGAAGAATTAAAATAACCAATTTGCGAGAATTCCAGGGCTGGGTCAAGTGGCCAGCTGCCTGTATTTTCTCAAAACATGTGAACGAAACATTTTGCAATGTTTAAAAATAATAATTATGTAAATGAAACCTTTTGGAGCTTTCAAAAATATCTAAATGAAACATTTTGCACTGTTTGAAAATATGTAAATGGAACATTTTGGAGCTTTTAAAAATATGTAAATGGAACCTTTTGGAGCTTTCAAAAATATCTAAATGGAACATTTTGCACTTTTTGAAAATATGTTAATGGAACATTTTGCATTTTAAAAAAATATGTGAATGGAACATTTTGGAGCTTTCAAAAATATGTAAATGGAACATTTTTGAGCTTTCAAAAATATGTAAATGGAACATTTTGGAGCTTCCAAAAATATGTAAATGGAACATTTTCCATTTTTTATAAATGAAACACTTTGAATTTTTCAAAACTATGTAAATGGAACATTTTGCATTTTTTAAAAATCTGTAAATGGAACATTTTCCATTTTTTATAAATGAAACACTTTGAATTTTTCAAAACTATGTAAATGGAACATTTTCCATTTTTTAAAAATCTGTAAATGGAACATTTTACACTTTTTGAGAATATGTAAATAGAACATTCTACATTTTTCATAACTATGTAAATGGAACATTTTGCACTTGTTAAAAATATTTAAATGGAACATTTCCCATTTTTTAAAACTATGTAATTGAAACACTTCGAATTTTTCAAAAATATGTAAATAGAACATTTTACATTTTTCAAAAACATGTACAAAACAAAACATTTTGCACTTTTAAAAAAACATGTAAATAGCACATTTTGCAATTTTTTGAATCAAGTACAAATAGCATTTTGCACTTTTCTATAACACGTAAAAATAAAACATTTTGCTTTACCAAGGAAAACCATAAATAAAATCAAAATGGTGGTTCTTGTGTAGAAACAAATTCCTGCATAAAAGCAATTCTTTCGTCCGACCCTGGAGAATTTCTAAAGCTACATTTGGTAATGTTTTGTGTGTGAAAAATATGCTGAATAAGCTGAAGTTACAGAAATAATATCTTTATTGATCCAGATTTTACAAGCGTATTGATAATTGAAATCAAAAGTGTATAACTTATAGGTAAGTTACGGGGTGATCAAGCGATCACCAAAATATATATATGTAGTGTGTACCTGTTATTCACGCCTTTAAGTGCTTTGCCTTCTGAAGGTATCTTGAACCAAAGATATACGCCTTGAGGATGAAGTTCTAGGAAATCAATGACACGGACACAACCAACAGCAACAAGTTCCGGTAATCGAATGATGATTATTTATTGTCTGAATTGGGTTTTATAGGGATTTAGGTTACATTAGTTATATGGTAGGTACATAAATGTAAGTGTACAGATTTTGAGGTATTTTAGGAATCTTAAATATTAGAGTTTTAAGATTCTCAAAATATTACATCTTTTCAAAATCTGTGCATAAATTATAATTTAGGTAATTAGGTAATTTATGCAATTATATAATTGCTAATTTATGCAGGTAATTTACATTTGTAATATTAATAATGTAATTCAGTAAGTCGTTAAGATTCGTAGAATGTTGGTATGTGGTATATAGAATGTGGTAAGTTTTGGTTAGTCGGATCCTTCCGGTAGAGAATGTGTGGAATGTAACGTGAGTGTGCATACCGGTGTGAGATGGAATGCTGCTGGTATGCACATGATCGGTTACAAGTGATTCTGACAATGTGTTTGTCCAGTAGTATGTTTATTTCAATTAGCTTTTAATCCCTTTTGCAATTGCTTTATATCCCTTTCTGCCCACTTATTCACCTACACGGAAAGTTTCCTTTTTTTCCACGTTTATTCTCTGTTGCGGTTTTTATGATGAGGTTTATTGTCGTGAGATGCGTAGTCCGTTACAAGGCGCTTGACTGCATGCGCAGATGACGGTAACTTGTAACCTCCAAACTGGAAAAGGCGACGCATTGCTAATGATTTTGCAATGATAGAAACTGGAATTCCATCCAAAGTAACTAACTCACAAATGAGAGACTCCATAATCAGTGATCCTTGGGCAGGTTTACAATGCGACGTGTCCTGCCTTGAAGTCTTCGGTTTTTCTAAGTAATTCCGAAAATAATTTTAATCATGAGAACGCTGGTTATTTTAAGTGCACCATATTGAACAGTTAAAATCCTTTTATTTTCAAAAAAGTCTGTGAAAATCCAAATTAACTTATATTCAATTTACGCTAGAATCAAAATGAGCTATGTTATAAACAAAAATTAGAAACATGCGAAAAATGTTAATTATGACTTTTTGTAAATGTAGAAAATGTTCGATTTACATGTTTTTGAAAAGCGTAAAATGTTGCATTTACATGTTTTTTAAAAGCATAAAATGTTCTATCAACATGTTTTTGAAAAGCGGTAAAATTTGCATTAACATGTTTTTGAAAAGTTCAAAATGTTCTATTAACATGTTAAAAATCGTAAAATGTTGCATTTATACGTTTTTGAAAAGTTTCAAATGTTCTATTTACATGTTTTTGAAAAGTTTCAAACGTTCTATTTACATGTTTTTGAAAAGCGTAAAATGTTGCATTTACATGTTTTTGAAAAGTTTTAAATGTTCTATTTACATGTTTTTGAAAAGCGTAAAATGTTCTATTTGCATGTTTTTTCAAAAAAGTAAAATGTTCTATTTGCATGTTTTTTGAAAAGCGTAAAATGTTGCATTTACATGTTTTTTAAAAGCGTAAAATGCTCTATCAACAGGTTTTTGAAAAGCGTATTTGAATTTATGTTTTTGAAAAGTTCAATATGTTCCATTAACATGTTGTTGAAAAGCGTAAAATGTTGCATTTATATGTTTTTGAAAAGTTTCAAATGTTCTATTTACATGTTTTTGAAACGCGTAAAATGTTCTATTCGCATGTTTTTTCAAAAAAAAGAAATGTTCTATTTGCATGTTTTTTGAAAAGCGTAAAATGTTGCATTTACATGTTTTTGAAAATTGTATAATGTTTTATCAACATTTTTTTGAAAAGCTCAAAATGTTCTATCAACATTTTTTTTTTAAAACTAATAATGTTCTACTTATACATGTGTTTGAAAAGCGTAAAATGTTCTATTTGTATGTTTTTTTGAAAAAATTAAAATGTTGTATTTGAAATTTTTTTAAAAAGTAAAATGTTCTATATGCACGTTTTGAAAAACACAAAATGTTCTATCTAAATGGTTTCGAGACATGTTTCAATATTTTTGTAGATAGTGGATATCGTTTTTAGCTACAAATGGATATAAGCCATTTTGGTTCTTCACAGACGATATGAAATTAATTGTTAAATATTTTACTTTGCTGGACTGGAGATGAACTGAGACTGGGAGTGGAAGTGGGACTGGGACTGGGAGAAGAAGACTCACTGTTAGATTTTTTTGCGCCAGTGTCGCCCTTGCGTCCAGATTTAGCAGCAGCAGCAGCAGCCGCGCTCCAAGATATGTTATGCTTAACTTTAAGATGAGTGACTAAACCAGAGGTAGAGCAAAATTTGGAAGGGATGAGACATGGAAATTTGGGATTTTGTTTATGGCAAAGTTTACACCAGCCCTTCTGCCCATCACTCCGTCGATAGAAGTAGTACCAGACGTTCGTCTTGGTCTGCTTGCTAATCTTATAGTCGAGATAATCTCCTCTCCGAAAGGGTCTCTCCACCACTTCTCGTGGTCTACTTTTCGTAACTGGCCGCTGCTTAGACATAATAGTAAAGCGTCAGGTGATAAATTGGAAGGATTAAACTTTTTTTTTCTTTTAAAATTTCGTCCGAGTTGGTTACACACAAGCAAATAAACGGTATGAATTGATTCGGAACTATGAATTAAATTTAATGTCGGCATTCGGCAATAATGCTCACATAATTATTGATTGTGTAATAAATTTCGGCAATATGGCAAACTGGGAAATTGCATTGAGTATTGTGAGTGTAGTATTATAGTAAATATGCCGACGTGTATATTCACTCCTCACAATTATTACAATAGCCTCCACAAACAAGACATAAAAGAATTAGAAAAAAAAATAAAAATATTTACATTCATTCTTTTATAACAAACGCTGTTTATGTATTTACAACGATTATTTTCAAGTATTAAATGCTCTACGACGCAATTTTCCATGAGCCCGTACTGCAGACTTTCAAGACAAATTAGGTCTTGATAATATTCAGGTCATAGGACTTTACATTGGTGCTAGAGGTACAATTTCAAAATTCTTCATAGATTTCTTTAAGTCTCAGTGTGTACCAGTTTATTACACTGGTTAAGGATAAAGTAACATCAGTTCTCAAGAAATCGGGTCTAATTCGTGTTTATCATTTGTATTCTACGAGCATTACCTAATTTCAATTTCAATAATACTTCTTTAATGATTTAACAAACATAAATTTCATTATTTTGTCAAAAACTTTCTGTTACGTATACTGAGTCTATTAGGCTATCCTCATTGGAGGACATAGTGCGGTGTCAAGTTTATTTTTGAATAAATTATATTTATATGTCAACACAGTCGAATAATGCAGCATATGCTGTCTTAATTTACATAAATCATACAAATGAAAACTTTTGCACTTCTTAAAAAGAATTTAAATGGAACATTTTGCACTTTTAAAAATCATGTATATGAAACATTTTGAACTTTTCAAAAACATGTAAATGAAACATTTTGCACTTTTCAAAAACATGTAAATGAAATATTTAGCACTTTTCAAAAATCATGTAAATCAAAAATTTTGCACTTTTCAAAAACATGTAAATGAAATATTTAGCACTTTTCGAAAATCATGTAAATCAAAAATTTCGCACTTTTCGAAAATCATGTAAACCAAAAATTTCGCACTTTTCAAAAACATGTAAATGAAATATTTAGCACTTTTCGAAAATCATGTAAATCAAAAATTTTGCACTTTTTAAAAATCATGTAAATCAAAAATTTTGCACTTTTCAAAAATCATGTAAATCAAAAATTTTGCACTTTTCAAAAACATGTAAATGAAATATTTAGCACTTTTCAAAAATCATGTAAATGAAATATTTAGCACTTTTCAAAAATCATGTAAATCAAAAATTTTGCACTTTTCAAAAACATGTAAATGAAATATTTAGCACTTTTCAAAAATCATGTAAATCAAAAATTTCGCACTTTTCAAAAACATGTAAATGAAATATTTAGCACTTTACAAAAATCATGTAAACCAAAAATTTCGCACTTTTCAAAAACATGTAAATGAAATATTTAGCACTTTTCGAAAATCATGTAAATCAAAAATTTTGCACTTTTAAAAAACATGTAAATGAAATATTTAGCACTTTACAAAAATCATGTAAATCAAAAATTTTGCACTTTTCAAAAACATGTAAATGAAATATTTAGCACTTTTCAAAAATCATGTAAATGAAATATTTAGCACTTTTCAAAAATCATGTAAATCAAAAATTTTGCACTTTTCAAAAACATGTAAATGAAATATTTCGCACTTTTCGAAAACATGTAAATGAAATATTTAGCACTTTTCAAAAACATGTAAATGAAATATTAAGCACTTTTCAAAAATCATGTAAATGAAATATTTAGCACTTTTCAAAAATCATGTAAACCAAAAATTTCGCACTTTTCAAAAACATGTAAATGAAATATTTAGGACTTTTCAAAGACATGTAAATGAAATATTTAGCACTTTACAAAAATAATGTAAATGAAACATTTTGCACTTTTCAAAAATCATGTAAATGAAACATTTTGCACTTTTTAAAAATCATGTAAATGAAATATTTAGCACTTTTCGAAAATCATGTAAATCAAAAATTTCGCACTTTTCAAAAACATGTAAATGAAATATTTAGCACTTTTCAAAAATCATGTAAATCAAAAATTTTGCACTTTTTAAAAACATGTAAATGAAACATTTTGCACTTTTCGAAAATCATGTAAATCAAATATTTTGCACTTTTCAAAAATCATGTAAATGAAATATTTAGCACTTTTCAAAAATCATGTAAATCAAAAATTTCGCACTTTTCAAAAACATGTAAATGAAATATTTAGCACTTTTCAAAAATCATGTAAATGAAATATTTAGCACTTTTCAAAAATCATGTAAATCAAAAATTTTGCACTTTTCAAAAACATGTAAATGAAATATTTAGCACTTTTCGAAAATCATGTAAATCAAAAATTTCGCACTTTTCAAAAACATGTAAATGAAATATTTAGCACTTTACAAAAATCATGTAAATCAAAAATTTTGCACTTTTCAAAAACATGTAAATGAAATATTTAGCACTTTTCAAAAATCATGTAAATGAAATATTTAGCACTTTACAAAAATCATGTAAATCAAAAATTTTGCACTTTTCAAAAACATGTAAATGAAATATGTAGCACTTTTCAAAAATCATGTAAATCAAAAATTTTGCACTTTTTAAAAACATGTAAATGAAACATTTTGCACTTTTCAAAAACATGTAAATGAAATATTTAGCACTTTTCAAAAATCATGTAAATGAAATATTTAGCACTTTTCAAAAATCATGTAAATCAAAAATTTTGCACTTTTTAAAAACATGTAAATGAAATATTTAGCACTTTTGGAAAATCATGTAAATCAAAAATTTCGCACTTTTCAAAAACATGTAAATGAAATATTTAGCACTTTACAAAAATCATGCAAATCAAAAATTTTGCACTTTTCAAAAACATGTAAATGAAACATTTTGCACTTTTCAAAAATCATGTAAATGAAATATTTAGCACTTTACAAAAATCATGTAAATCAAAAATTTTGCACTTTTCAAAAACATGTAAATGAAATATTTAGCACTTTTCAAAAATCATGTAAATGAAATATTTAGCACTTTACAAAAATCATGTAAATCAAAAATTTTGCACTTTTCAAAAACATGTAAATGAAACATTTTGCACTTTTCAAAAATCATGTAAATGAAATATTTAGCACTTTTCAAAAATCATGTAAATCAAAAATCTTGCACTTTTTAAAAACACGTAAATGAAACATTTTGCACTTTTCGAAAATCATGTAAATCAAAAATTTCGCACTTTTCAAAAACATGTAAATGAAATATTTAGCACTTTTCGAAAATCATGTAAATCAAAAATTTCGCACTTTTCAAAAACATGTAAATGAAATATTTAGCACTTTACAAAAATCATGTAAATCAAAAATTTTGCACTTTTCAAAAACATGTAAATGAAACATTTTGCACTTTTCAAAAATCATGTAAATGAAACATTTTGCACTTTTTAAAAATCATGTAAATGAAATATTTAGCACTTTTCGAAAATCATGTATATCAAAAATTTCGCACTTTTCAAAAACATGTAAATGAAATATTTAGCACTTTTCAAAAATCATGTAAATCAAAAATTTTGCACTTTTTAAAAACATGTAAATGAAACATTTTGCACTTTTCAAAAACATGTAAATGAAACATTTTGCACTTTTCAAAAATCATGTAAATGAAACATTTTGCACTTTTTAAAAATCATGTAAATGAAATATTTAGCACTTTTCGAAAATCATGTAAATCAAAAATTTCGCACTTTTTAAAAACATGTAAATGAAATATTTAGCACTTTTCAAAAATCATGTAAATCAAAAATTTTGCACTTTTTAAAAACATGTAAATGAAACATTTTGCACTTTTCAAAAATCATGTAAATCAAATATTTTGCACTTTTCATAAATTTTGGATTAAATGGTTAGATGTAGTAATTAGATGTAGATTAAGAATTTAGATTTTTTATATAAAATACTTGATTCTTTTTTCTTTTTACGTTTACGAAATTCTGAGAATTGCAGACAAAGATCGCCATCAATTAAATACTACACACAAAATTGCATAAGTTTGCTACCTTTTACTTTGTAACTATAGCACGGCTTGCCGTTCTTGATTGACGAATAAATACGATAAACTACCAATTAAAAATATAAAGTCCATTACGAGTTCCTGGAATGAGTGCGCAATTACTATCTACAAATCTACGAGTCGATTTTTCTCACGTCCTCATTTTGTAATGTGGACTTCGTTTGTAGAACTTGGGATCTTGGGAATGCCAAATTTGTGCAATTAAACTGATGGAAGCACTCCCTTGCGCCCACAATAAAAATTGGAATGCAAGTAGGGATATTTATACTGTTATGGTTCTGAGAAGCAAATAATGTGACAGTTGAAACGGTTGAAAATAGACATTGTACTGTGACTTTGAGACTCGCGTTATATTAGAGAATTTATCGGTATATAATTAATAAATTATCATATGGCAGAATTAGTATTGCGAAGCATATTGATAAATATTTTTGCTTACGACGCTGAAAGGATGACCAGAAATAGATCCAGTGTCGTGGGTCACGCGATAGACCTGAGTCAGTCTTAAACTAGAAATCGTAAACTTTGTATAGTAAATATAGCATTAAAATACATATACAGTAATTTTGGAAAAAACACGATTGGACTTTTGTACTGTAATATGACCATTAGGATTTCACTATTCGCTCATCTTATCGTCTCTTAGCAGACTCTTCACTGCTAAAACTAAAACTAAATTATTATTTTCTAAAAAATCATGGGCCTCGAGCTATAGTCGACTCTGTCAACCGCCCTCAATAATTTCAATTAGTCATTATTATATCTCTGCAAATCCTCGCAAACGGCGTATGATTCCATTTCTGATTACGCACTACACAGCGAAAAGGCGGACGAACCAGTAGTAAATTGAATTATATTTTATTTTCTGTTGCTCTTAAATGCAAACAAGCGTAATTTTAATTTATGAAAATTTTTGGTTGGAAAGTGTGTAGCTTTTGCATTACATTACGTCTGTAAAGGAACAAACCAAAATGACCCGTATCCAATTTAAACTACATTCAAAATGAGCTATATGTCATACAAATAAAATTGGAAGCATGCGTAACATGTTAATTAGGAGTTTTTGACAGGCGTAAAATGTTTTATGTACATGTTTTTAAAAAAGTGCAAAATGTTCTAATTCCATGTTTTTGAAACGGTGCAAAATCTTCTAGTTCCATGTTTTTGAAAAGGTGCAAAATGTTCTAATTCCATGTTTTTGAAAAGGTGCAAAATGTTCTAATTCCATGTTTTTGAAAAGGTGCAAAATGTTCTAATTCCATGTTTTTGAAAAGGTGCAAAATGTTCAAATTCCATGTTTTTAAAAAGGTGCAAAATGCTTCAATCCTATGTTTTTGAAAAGGTGCAAAATGTTCTAATTCCATGTACTTGGAAGGGTGCAAAATGTTGTATTTACATATTTTTGAAAAGTGCTTAATGTTTTATTTGAATGCTCTCTGGACATGCTTTAATATTTGTGCAGATAGTGGACATTGTTTTTAGCTAAAAATGGATATGGGTCATTTTGGTTGTTCACATACATGTGCTATATAAAATAGTTACCATAAAGCTGGACAGGAGCCAGAGAGACTGACGTCTGCTGGTTTACACCAAAAAACTGTAGTAAATAATTATGTATGCAGCGATCTTTTTGTGGGTGCACTACTAGAGGTGGTACACTTCATGTTATTATTCTCACAAAATTCATGGCGGATCTTTTAGTACCAAAAACATATTTAATCAGTATTTTATTCGTCGATAGTTTTCTCATCACCTTTTCATTTAAGAGCATTTAACACCTGTGAACTCAGGAATTTATGGGTCTGACAAAAACTAATAAATTACCACAACCCGCAAACGCGGCGACAAGAAAACCTGTTATTTTATTAGCATCACTCACAATGTATCTAGTAATTATACGTTAGCATATTATGGAGCGAAATGTAAATTGACTATATTGATAAGATAATTCATAAAAAGTCAATTCTCATTTGACCTATGCCTTGCGATTGACGACGCTAAAATGCTAAATTACTATGTTAAATTCTTGGAATCGAATTACAGCGCTGTAAACAAGATAATTTATTAGCCATATCGTTTTCTTGTATTTAATTTAACTTGAAAGGAATCGTTCATAAATGGTATGTCCTACCCGACATATCGTCCGTGAAGAACCAAAATGACCCATATCCAATTTAAGTTAAAAAAAAATATCGACTATCTACAGAAAAATATTGAAACATGTCTTGAAAGTATTTAAATGGAATATTTTGCAATTTTAAAAATGTGTAAATAGAACATTTTAAACTTTTCAAAAATCATGTAAATAGAACAGTTTACGCTTCTCAAAAACATGTAAATACAACATTTTTACACTTTTCAAAAATATGTAGATAGAACATTTTGACACTTTTCAAAAAAAATGTAAATAGAACATTTTGACACTTTTCAAAAATATGTAAATAGAACATTTTGACACTTTTCAAAAAAAATGTAAATAGAACATTTTACACTTTTCAAAAATATGTAGATAGAAAATTTTGACACTTTTCAAAAATATGTAAATAGAACATTTTGACACTTTTCAAAAATATGTAAATAGAACATTTTGACACTTTTCAAAAAAAATGTAAATAGAACATTTTGACACTTTTCAAAAATATGTAAATAGAACATTTTGACACTTTTCACAAAAAATTTAAATAGAGCATGTTACACTTTTCAAAAATATGTAGATAGAAAATTTTGACACTTTTCAAAAATATGTAAATAGAACATTTTGACACTTTTCAAAAATATGTAAATGGAACATTTTAGACTTTTCAAAATTGTGTAAATACAACATTTTGACACTTTTCAAAAATATGTAAATAGAACATTTTAGACTTTTCAAAAATATGTAAATAGAAAATTTTGACACTTTTTAAAAAACATGTAAATTGAACATTTTACGTTTTTCAAAAGCTCCTATTTAACATTTTATGCATGTTTCTCATTTTGTCTTTATGACATATAGCTCATTTTGATTCCAGCTTAAATTTGGTATGGGTCATTTTGGTTCTTCACTGACGGTATGTGATATTATGTTAATTTAATTTAATAATTTTTGTTTTTAGGTAAACTTGTGCCTCTCTGGCCATTTTTAGGGATCTGTGGCCAAGTGATCTTCCTTGGGGCACTGCTCTGTGTTTATGAGAAGCGACGGAGTCCAGATGAACTGGAAGAGCAGGAAATTGAGGAGAGTTAGTTAGTTAGTTAGTTGAACTTTATTATAGTGTTATTTAAACCAATTTGGCGCAAAGCCATTCTTCCATCGGTAACACAACAAACATTAACAACAATATATAATAGTTATAACAATATTTTGACAGTGTAACAAAGTGATACGGATATTGCAACTAGAGTAAGCAGGCTACATGATTTACATGATTATTTAGTACATAATGGGTGTCGTGGTATTTGGTATTATCAATTAGTAAATATTAGTAAATATTAGTAAGAATTATTATTGGAGTAACGCTAAGAATAGGGCTACTAATATTTCTATATTATTTTTACATAGCTACTAAACGTATCTATTATTACTTGATACCACCTCTATATGCTAGTCTATGCTACCGAATCATAATTATGACAGAATATGTATGACCATAAAATAAATAGTACTTAGGAAATGCTATATGTTATTATAAATTAAGGCTAAAGTATTACTAGTAATGTTTCTATATTAGATTCACATTGTTTTAAACATAAATATTATTGCGGGTATTAAGACACCATTCTGAGATTAAACATTTGAAATTTTTTAACGGAGTTTCAAGATTCCTTACAGCCACTGGAATCAGATTCCAAATTTTTGTAATTTGAAATAACCCTGACCTTTGAAAAAATGAAGTTTCTTTCGTTGGTCTGTCTAATAGTTTCACTAGCTTATTTCTACTCATGTTATCGAATACGATAATATTGTACAGGTCAGGTATACATTTGAAATTTATAATTTTGTACATAAAGCTTGCTGCATAGTATATTTTACTTTCATGTAAAGTGAATATGTTACATAATTCATACAGGTAAACAAAGTCAATTTTGGCTCGTTCTTTTGACAACTTTTGGTGGTTTTTAATGTTATTATAATCATATTTATATAGGTTAGGGTCAAAAAATGTGCCTAACAAATTATTAATTTTTTTCTCTATTCTAATTAATTGAGTATTACTTAATGAGCTCCAAATTATTAAGCCGTAGTCAATTATAGATAAGACAAAACAGTTTACAAGTAGCTTAAAAATGTCGAAACTTATAAAACGTTTTAAGGACAGTACACAGTGAATAGCTGAGGATAGTTTTTTCATAACTAGATTGAAGTGAGGTAACAAGCTAAGTGTTTCGTCAAGTATTACACCGAGGTACTTGAATGTTTGTACTCGGTTTATGGTTTCATTGTTACATTCAACATTCCTTACGTTGGTGGGAATGATGTCACGAGGTTTGTGGAATATCATATATTCGGTTTTGCTAAAGTTTATTGCTAGTGCCTTCTCTATACACCAGTTATTAAGGTCTCCTAACTTTGTGCTAGCTAATTGGATCATGGCATGTATGTCTGTACCACTGATAATAAATACTAGATCATCCGCGAAAAGAGTGTATTCAGTGCCAATTAAAGCATGTCCTTCATTATTATAATACATAGAGAATAAAAGTGGGGCTAAAATAGACCCTTGGGGTAAGCCCCTATTAAGATCGAATTTTTTAGATACTACAGAGTTAATTTTTACAGTAAATAGTCGATTGGTAAAATAATTGCATAGTAATTTCACTAACTTAGGATCAATTTGAAAATCTTTTAACAACGTTTCTAACAGTTTATAGTGATCAACATGATCGAACGCCTTTCTAAGGTCTACAAAAACCGCAATTACTTTAGATTTAGGGTTATTCAGTTTGCTAAACAGTTTATGAGTAAATATGGTAAGTGCAGTTTCACATGAACGGCTTTGTCTGAAACCGTGTTGACTGGGATCTAATAAATTATTTGTTTCAACATGACTAGTAATTATACGGTGTAAGACTTTTTCGAGTAATTTCCCTAGTAAAGGGAAGTTTGAGATCGGCCTATATGATGAGAGCTCTAGCGTGTTGCCTTTGCCCTTGAATAGTGGGGTTACGATAGCACATTTAAATGTGTCTGGAATGATACCTTCATTAAGGAATTCATTGAATAGTTGGGTTACGGGAGTACATAGTCCTTGGAATGAGTTTTTAAGGAATGTTAAAGGAATATCATTTTCCTTAAATGTTACAGTGTTCAGTAGTCTTATACTAAGGGCAATATCAATAGGTTGTATGTTTAGTTGTGAGTGTGTTGAGTCTATACTATTAGATAGCTTGTTTACAATATCGTTTTGGTTGTTACCAGGTACAGTGAAAGTAGAAGCTAGAGACTGACAAATTTCCATGGAATTATCGGTTAGTTTACCGTTAACATTTAAAACTTTAACACCCGTAATTAATTTTTTTTTCCGGTTTGTGAGCTGGTTGTAAAGTTTCCAGATACTTTTTGAGTCAGTGTTACTATTGAAATTATTTATAAAGTAGTTTTTTTTTTGCTGATAATATTTTAGATTTTAAGGAATTACAATGTTTTCTATGCAATTTATAGTCTGAGTCTAGCTTTGTCCTATCAGCAATAGTTTTTAACTGGTCTCTATATTTTATCAAAGTCTTAATTTCTGCATTGCTCCAAGGAAATGGTTTTCCTTTTACACGTTTTTTGACCAAAGGTGAGAACTTGTTAACAATTGTTAATACAGATTTTTCAAAAAATCTTAACTTGTCGTTACAATTTGGTATACTTTTAATTGGCTCCCAGTTTGTACTTTCTAGTACTGGGATCACTGCCTCCCACTGTACGTTTTCGACATTACGTTGGCATATTATTTAAGATTTAAATCTAATCTTTTTTGCTTTCCTAATTATATATATTGCTTTGTGGTCAGAACCAAATAAGTTAATTGTACCTGATTTATTGTTTAGTGCTATATTAGATATGTATAAGTGATCAATTAGAGTTTCAGTTCTAGAATTTACCCTTGTGGGTACATTGATTATTTGTGACAGATTAAATTGTCTGGATAGATTACGTAATTTAGATACATCAGAGTTATTTCTTAGTAAATCTATATTTAGGTCTCCTAATATTATATAATCTTCATAATTAGAGCTTATTACATTCAGTAGATCACTAAATGAGTTTAGGAACTCAGATTTGCTGATTTGTGGGGGGTTATATATACACACTACTATAAATGGTTTTACATAATTGGGGTGGATCTTTATACAATTGACTTCAATATTGTTTGGAAATTTTACATCGAAATGAATTAGTATATAATTATGTATGTTTCTAATATAGAACACTGTGCCTCCCCCAGAGCCTTGGTTTCTATCAAATCGTAGAAAGTGTGAACACAGGGAACCGTCATGATTAAGGCTGATACACAATTTCAATTTTTGTAATTACTAATTAATTTCAGTATTATTTAATTTTCTTGAATTTTTGAAAATAAATGTGATGTTTTTTAAATACAAGCAATAGAAAATAATTTTTTTTTACTATAACATTTTTTTTAAAAATAATTTATCGAAGCGAAATTAAAATAGAAGCAACACTTCTAGTAATAAAATCAAAAAACATTGGTGTGGACTTCCGCTCCAAGGTACGAAATCTGCCTTGTTTAAAAACAGGTTATTAAAGCATTTTGCGCTTTTCAAAAACATGTGCCTAAGTAGAGCATTTTAAACTTTTCAAAAACTCGTAATTAACATTTTACGCATGTTTAGTATTTTTTTTATGACATAGCTCATTTTGATTCCAGCTTAAATTGGATATGGGTCATTTTTGCTCTTCACAGACGATATGATATTTATCTGTTAAGCAAACCCACGCACCTTGAAACACATAAAAATCACAACCCAACATGATTTCTGTTGACAAGGAAAACATTGGAAAAAAAGAAAGATTCATCACATTTATTGCGTAAGCTTATGCTATTACTCACAGGTTACGGCTTTTGCACAGCTTTTCATAGAGAATTGGAATTCAAATGAAATGGAAGGAAAATATGCATTGAATTCCGTAATGTGAACTTGGTAATAAAAAAATTAATAATATCCTGCCGTCTAACAACTTGTACAGGGAAACTAAGCCAAAGCCAAATGGTGTTCACACAGATTTAATAGCGCCTATCTAAACAATCAGCATTATTTAATAAATCCCCTATGTACACCCTGTTGATCCTTATGATATCGATACAGTTTAATGTATATGCATATTTGTAACAACATACTATCGTCTTTGAAGAACCGAAATGACCCAAATCCATCTTTCGCTAAAACCAATATCAACTATCTACACAAATATTCAAATATGTCTTAACAGCATTTTAATAGAACATTGAGCCCATTTAAAAAAAATATAAATGGAACATTTTGCACTTTTTAAAAGCATGTAAACAGACAATTTTAAACTTTTTAAAAACACGTTAACAGAAAATTTTAAATTTTTCAAAAACACGTTAATAGCATATTTTATACTTTTTAAAAACATGTAAGCAGAACATTTTGCACTTTTCAAAAAAATGTAAATAGAATATTTTGCACTTTTCTAAAACATGTAAATAGAACATTTTGCACTTTTTAAAAACATGTAAGCAGAACATTTTGGCTTTTTCAAAAACATCTAAATAGAACATTTTGTACTTTTCAAAAACATGTAAATAGAACATTTTGCACCTTTTCAAAAACACGTAAATAGAATATTTTGCACCTTTTCAAAAACACGTAAATAAAATATTTTGCACCTTTTCAAAAACACGTAAATAGAATATTTTGCACCTTTTCAAAAACACGTGAATAAGACATTTTTTGTTTTTCAAAAACTCGTAATTAACATTTGCCTCACGTTTCTCATTTTAATTGTAGCTTAAACTGGATATGGGTCATTTTGGTTCTTCACAGACGATATAGCTTTGCCATGACGTCGATCATGACGTGTGAAATACGCCTTTCGTCTCGTCAGCAGATTTTACTACAAAATAGCTGCGCTTATAGTTATGGAATTCGCATTAGAAACCTTGAGACATATTTTTTTTAGTTCGTGTTGTGAAACTTCTGTGAGTCAGTTCTCAGTTTTACAGCTGAGAGTTTCAGTGAGAGAGCTGAGCTGATAACTTGCTCTGTTCATTTTATTCATCACTATTTCCGTTCGGTCTGTAAATACATACTTCAATAAAACCCATAATGAAAAGAGGGACGTTTTTTCTTGTTTTTGGATTTGCCGTTTTTGTTACAGTTCTGGGGCAGGGTTGTCCGAGATGTGCTCGACGTAATTAACTTTATTTGCATTTACAAATATAGAAAACAATTTCTTATTGTAGGTACAGTGTTAGAGAATGTAGAAATCATATTCAATCTTAATTTTTTTGAATTCCTAGCGGAAAATGGACAAGAACTTTGCGGTTGCGATGAAAATTGTGAGTGTAAGACGTTTAAAAGCGGATGTCTCTTGCTGACGGAAAATTGCTTTCGACCTCTCAGTAAGTTTTAGTAGTTGTCATATCACAGAACTAAAATCTTAATTTTAAACGACCCATGTAGTTTACTTGTTCATTTTATTCCAATACCCTTACGTAGTTATCCTTGAACCATGGCCGCACGAAGGAATTACTTTTTGGCAGCAATAATTATGTCTCCATGCAAAAACCACCATTTAGAATTTATTAATTGTTTTCTTTGGTAAAGCAAATTGTTGTATTTACATGGTTTAGAAAAGTGGAAAATGTTTGATTTACTTTATTCAGAAAAGTGCAAAATGTTCGATTTACTTTATTCAGAAAAGTGAAAAATGTTCTAGTTACATGTTTTTAAAAAGCGCACAATGTTTTAGTTACACGTTTTTGAAAAGCGCAAAATGATCTATTTACATATTTTTGAAAAGTGGAAAATGTTCGATTTACATGTTTTAGAAAAGTGCAAAATGGTCTATTTACATGTTTTTAAAAAGTGGAAAATGTTCGATTTACTTGATTCAGAAAAGTGCAAAATGTTGTATTTACATGTTTTAGAAAAGTGCGAAATGTTGTATTTACATGTTTTTGAAAAGTCAAAATATTCTTTTTACATGTTTTTTAAAATTACAAAATGTTCCATATACATGTTTTGAAAAATTTCAAAAAGCGAAAGCTGTCTGCGCCCTATGCGCTAGCCACATTATTCGCGGCCCTGCTTTGAACCATTTAAAATTAAATCATATGACTAATCTTAAGTATTTGTACATAATGTGTCCTGTCTTTGTCTTTACAGAGTTTATGAAGGTGCAGGATGGAAAGTGTGAGAGTGAGACAAGTAAGTCCCTTTTATATTTCACTTTTATTGTTAAAGCATAGATTTAAAGCAGTATACAAGTCTCAATGGTAGTTTTCTAATCTCGTTTTGATTTATCATTTCCCGCGCAAATAGTAAATGGGGCTCTTGTGATGCATCCAGCTTCAGCTTGCAAGGTCAAGGACGAAAATACGAAAGTTGACTACTAGCAGCTGCGTGCTTGGGGTACGGGTTCAAATCCAACTTTTTTGTATGATTTTAAAAATTACAAAAACATCAGCGTGCAATAAATTACACACGTAATATCAATCGACACCACCCCGGACTCTACTGTTTGTTTAAATATAAGTTTTTATTGTATGTACATAATTTTTTCACAATTAGATTTGAACTATTTTATAAAATTAAAAAAAGCAATTTTAAACCACAACACAATAATTTATGACTTTCTTACAAAAAACTAAACGAGGTATTAAAAACGTGTTAATAAATTCACCAACAATTTTTTCCAATATAATTGTTTACAAAAATTAAAAATCATTTGAACTTGTGAACATGTTCTCTAATATTACAGACAGAGATCACGCAACTCCAGTCAATGTGTATTTCTATTTGTTCTCACATACTCCATAGTAATATAAGAACGTAGTCCTTTTGCAGAAGCCGCCGCAGCACATCTTTCCGCTCCTGTCGATTGGGTCACAATATTCCCCATGAGCTAAGCACTGCAAACAAATTAACAAAGTAGAAATACAAAAGGTGCTAAAATAGAATATTGCAAAAAATAAAAAATAGAAACAATGTCAAAAAATATTAGTGCAAATATGTAAGCTAATAAAGTTAAAAGCGTACTTACGTCACTTTCTGTAGACGTAGAGGCGGCGGCCGTGTGAGAAATAAAAAGTCCACAAATTGTCAATAAGACAACGAAGCAGAGATATAAAATGCTGACGAGTGATCTCATTTTTTTCTTAGTAATTTGAATTTTTTTTTGTGCGATGGAGTTATAGCTGTTGTGGTGTGATGATATGGTAGTTGGTCCGTGATTGAATGGTGAGTTGTTTTTGGTGGATGTAGAATAAAAATTTTGCTTTTATATACTTGATCGTTTTTTTTCCTTTTTGTTTTGTTTACTCATTTAATTTCCTCCCTGGGATTCTTTGTTAGTGGACGATGTCAACTAAATTCCGAGAATTTGCCCAAATATTTTGCCGTCAAGTAAATACTTAACATAAACTTGCGTAAGTGTACCACCACCTTTCACTTTTTGTAGTAGCACGGCACGCAGTTGTTGATAGACGGATATGACCATTTCATTAGATGCTTATAAGTTCAGCATCCAAAACGGCATCGTCAGGCAAGACTCAAAATGACCCATATTATACATGTTTTGCTAAAAACTATAAATGCGCTACTTAAGAAAAATATTGTTACATATACTATGATATCAAAAGATTGTAAATAGAACATTTTGCACACTACTTGAAAACATTGTAGATAGAACATTTTTGATATTTTTTAAAACGTGTAAAAAAAACAATTTTTAATTTTTCAAAAACGTGTAAACAGAACATTTGACACTTTCCAAAAACACGTAATTAAAACATTTTACACTTTTCAAAAACACGTAATTAAAACATTTGACACTTTCCAAAAACACGTAATTAAAACATTTGACACTTTCCAAAAACACGTAATTAAAACATTTTACACTTTCCAAAAACACGTAATTAAAACATTTGACACTTTCCAAAAACACGTAATTAAAACATTTGACACTTTTCAAAAACATGTAAGTACAACAATTTCCACTTTTCAAATTAATTGGCATTCATATTTGAAGTATTCATCTCAACTATTGTATTTCACACAGCTCAGTTCCAGCTTAAAGGCAGGCGCAAAAGGGTCAGCTGTGACAATTTTCATGCTGAAAGTGCAGAAACTTTGAAAATCTCAAAAAAAAATTATTAATTATTATTTATTATTATTATTATTATTATTATGGACAAGTTATGCGTTAATCCAAATTCCGGAATACATCTTGTCTATACAACATCTTCAATTTTAAATTTATAAAATTTTATATTAATTTTTAAAAACTTGTGAATAAAATAGTTTTTTTCAAATTTTTCAAACTCGAAAATCATATATGGGAAATTAAATTAGACTTTTTTACCTAACTCAATTTACCCTTACGACTTTTTTTAGTTTTCTGATTTTTTTTCGGAAACCATAAGCATGGTGTTATTTGAATATGAATTAGCCTAAAATTAGCGAAGGGTCGTCAATAAATGATGTCATTCAAATATTTTAATTTTTAAGACCCTGTGACGCCCTCATCAGCAGCTTAATATTTGCGTGAATGGCTACCTTTAACAATTGATGCCAACATTATCCAAACAGACCAATTGACCCTACCCATGAAGTCAGTTAACCACGATTCCTCATTCCTCATTTTTTTTTTAATTTTTAAAGTCTCAATATTTTCTTTTATAGTTTAGCACTCAAGTTGCGTTAAAATTCCAGATTTCATAAAAAACATTTATTTTTGAAACTTTTTTTTGTAAATTTCAGAGTTTTTCAGAAAGATATTTCACAGTGTTACAAATCATGTCATAATTTCTCAAGTTTGTTGTAATATAGGTTATTATTGTATGCACATAATTGATTCACAAATAGACACTGATAACCTTTTATAAAATTTAAAAAAAGCAATAGGAATTATAAACTACAACAGATTTTTTGTTTTTTAGTTTTTTTGACTGTCCACACAAACTCCATTGTGGAAATTTTCCCCATAACGGCAGATGCCACTGCAGCAAATTCCTTGTCGTATCTCACAGTGCTCCCCATTAGCTATGCACTGCAAAAAAAATGACCAAATTAGAAATACAAAAGCTGTTGTAAGAATATTGCACACAATAGAAACAACGTCCAAATATATTATAGCAGATAATATACGCTAAAATTAAAAGCTTACTTACGTCACTTTCTGTAGACGCAGAGGCGGCGGCGGGCGTGGGAGAAATAACTAGTCCAAAAACTGTCAAGACAACAACGCAAAGGTACAAAGTGTTTAGGAGTGATCTTCTCATTTTTCTAATTTTTTTAAGTTATTAAAAACTTTTCTGTGTAGTGGATTTGTAGCTTTTGTAGCGTGATTGTGATAGTTGGTCTGCGATTGAATGGTGTGAGTGAATTGTGGTGGATGTGAACTTAGACGTTTGCTTTTATTCGTGATTGCCATTGTTTAACAGTTGAATTTTCTCAATGGGATTCTTTGTTTTTAGATGACGTCTACAAAATTCCGAGAATTGTAGAAATATCGTTGTCAAGCCGAATTCTAAGCCAATTGCTTTGGTTGTGGTATCAATCAAATCTCCCAAAAATTGTATTTTTTTTTAAGTATTTTGGTCAGTTAAATCGAATAATAAAATTGGCATTTATAACCTTTTAGAATTGTTGGAAACAAGTGGCCTACCCTGACCCTGTATGAGCATGTTTTTGAAAAAGGCCGTTTTTGTTCATATGTTTTTGAAAAGTGCAAAATGTTCCTTTTACTTGTTTTTGAGAATTCCAAAATAGTGTACTTCTATACTTAATGTTAGTGAGATGATCATTTTTGTTTTTAACTAAAAAGATAATGGACATTTAATTAACTATTCGCAGACGATCTATTAAATTATGTATAATGTAACCTACATTGAGGGCAGTGTAGTAAATAGTGTATCTTATACGATGGAACTGATGGGATTCGCCTTTTAAAATTTGAATGGATAGATTTAGCGGGATATTTAAAGCAGTACAAAAGTCTCAATATTAGTTTTGTGATCCCATTTTGGTTTATTGTTTTCCGCTTAAATAGTAAATGGGATTCTTGTGATGTATGCAGCTTGCGAGGTCAAAGACAAAAATACAAAAGATGGCTAATAACTGCGTGCACGCGCATTGTGTCGTACTTTAATTTTGTTTAAATTCAATATTTTATTTTTAAACTTGATTACTTTAAAAAACTTTTGGCATTTTAAAAATGTTAAACTATTGTTTTTAAATTCCAGAGTTATTCAAACAAAACATATTGTACAATGTTACCTAATATGCCTAAATTAATTAAAATTATTTTCCCAAGTTTGTTTCAAACAAGTTTTTATTAGCAGTAAATAGTTTATTCCCAAATAGACTTTTGAACCATTTGTAAAATTAAAAACAAAAGGAATTAATTAATAAACTACAACCGAATTTTCAAATAGACTAAACAGGGTACTTTAAAACGGTTTACAAAAACATTTTTATAGATCTTTTGCATTCAAATAAAATCAGTTTAACTTGTACATGTTTTTAATATTGGCACAGGTAACGCAGCTCCGTAGAATGTCTGTTGTTATTCGTACACACCTTCCACACATTTTCCATCGCCCGACATCGACCCTTTGCGGCAAAAGCCACTGCAGCACGGGTCCCCGTGGTACCTACTACATGACTCCCCATTAGCTAGACACTGCAAGCAGAACAAATTACCAAAGTCTGTCTGTCTGTCTGTCTGTCCGTCTGTTCTTTATGCGCTACAGGTCACAGTTTTCAAGCGATGTTCGTCAAATATTTTTCAAATAGCCACAAATACGAGGGAGAAGTGCCCTTTTGTTTTTGAGAGAGATCGAACTAACCAGTTTTTCACAATTAACAGTTGACTGGACTAACTTTTTTAGCCATCTAAAAGCATTAGAGAAAAACGGGTGATTTGCCTTTGCACCAGTCAAATGCACCAGCTAAATGTACAAGCTAAATGGTTTCGTTACAGGCGCAAGTCAATGCACCACCAACATGCACCAGTCATCGGCACAAGCTATTCGCAGAAGTTTCAAGCAGAAGTTACCCGCACCCACAAAGTATCCCTAAGGGAGGGAGGTGTACTTTGGGTCACCCACAAAGACGTCCCACCAATCTCAACTATTTTTGCTAAAACCATAAAAAAACTTTAAATACTTGGATCCCCCACCCACTAAGTATCCCCTTAAGGAGGAGGGGTGTACTTAGGGTCACCCACAAATAACGTCCCTAAAATCTTATTTTTTTGCTGAACCCATTAAAAAACTTTAAATACTTGCACCCCCCACCCACTAAGTATCCCCTTAAGGAGGAGCGGTGTACTTAGGGTCACCCACAAATGACGTCCCAAAAATCTTAATTTCTTTGCTAAAACCATTAAAAAACTTTAAATACTTGCACCCCCCACCCACTAAGTATCCCCTTAGGGGAGAGGGGTGTACTTGGGGTTACCCACAAATGACGTCCCAATAATCTCAACTATTTTTGCTAAAACCAATAGAAAACTTTAAATACATGCACCCCCCCCCCACTAAGTATCTCCTTAAGAAGGAGGGATGTACTTAGGGTCACCCACAAATGACGTCCCAAAAATCCTAATTTCCTTGGTAAAACCATTAAAAAACTTCAAATACTTGCACCCCCAACCCTACGAATTATCTCTTGAAGGGGAAGGGGTGTTGTTAAGAATTTAAACAAGTCAGAATCTTAAAAATATAAATATTTCTTATGCCTTATGCTTTTCTAACCGCAAACTAATTCTCCGCTACTCAACAAATCATCCCTTTTAGGTTCGGGGGGGGGGGGGGGAATTTAGGGTCAATCGTAAAATACATCCTAAAAATTCAAAGCCTCGAAGCCAAGATTGGAATGGAGCACGCGACACCTAGAGTCCCATAAACAGCAATGGGTCAGTAATGGCCTGAGCTAAGAAATGTCTGATACGAATCTGTGAGCGTGTCAGATATGGAACCCATAAGTACATAAAGTCCCGTAAGCGAGTTGGCTTTGTTCCCCGTCGTTCCAACAGAAAGTCCTGCTACGTTTCGTGTCTTGCAAAAGAGCTGGCTGCTTTTTGTTTTGACGACGTTAAGGCTGGTAGTTGTCAGACACAAATGGCGTTGCTTACCTTAAGGGTGGGTCACATGACATTCCACGGTAAGGGCATCCATTTAAGCAATGCTTAAAAAGGTGACCAACGGGTGGGTAGGCTTATAATTTTGGTAAATTTAGGTGTCGTCATTTGTGTCCGTACCCGAAGCTGGTCAAGCATACGAACTTAATATTTTAGGTTCGCTATCCTGTATTTGAATCACATTTGGAAAAATCTATGCTTATCTGCATCGAGTACGGAATGTTGGCAAAAACCAATTGCATTTTACCATGATATATTAAACGTGGAATGGAAAACGGGTGGGATTTACGATTTTTTAACTTTATGCTGTAAACATACGTACGTTGATCGTAGAAGGAAAGGGACCGTTTATAAATAACGTCATTTAAAATTTCCATTTTAAAAACCCACCCCAACTTTTTTTTACTTTATGCTGTGAACATACGAAGCTTAAAGATAGTTAACTCCCAACCATTAATGTTGTCATTCAAATTCTCAATTTTAAGGAACATACTTTAACCGAATGGCTCATAATTTTTAGTGTCCAGTAAATCTTATACATAAGTTATTCATACATTAAATTTCAACTTCCAGGGTTACAAAAGTTAGGAGCCATGCAAGGATAATCTAAACATGACGTCATTTAATTATTGTGATTATAGACATCTCTTCTGTCTTTAGTTCAAAAATCAAATTAATGGATATCCCTACCACTGTCTTTTTCTAGCATACATACAGGGATCCTTCATAAATGACGTCATCACAAAATCACCATTTTAAGGATCCTTGTTAGTGCTTAATGCAAAATTTGGTAGATTTATATCTTCAAAATTTACTGTTACCAGTATACACACAGGGATTTTCTATAAATGACGTCGTTCAAATGTCATCATTTGAAAAAACACCCGTTATCAGTTCAAATATTATGTAAAATAGTATTTTTAGCATGAAATATAAATAATTGTACATATAAGGATCGTCCAACGATGTTGTCACTAAAATATTGCACTTTAGAGGGTATATAGTGTATTGTGTGTAAATAATTTAAAAAGATGCATCGAATGACTGCAGTCAATATTCGCTATAAGCTCAGCATCTACTTCGGTCCCACGGTAGGCAAATCCAGCGCGAAGCTCCGGATTTTTATTATTTTAGTGATTTGAATTTATTCTGTGTGTGATGGATTTGTAGCTGTTGTGCCGTGATGATGATAGTTGGTCTGCAATTGAACGGCGTGAATTGTGGTGGATGTGGGATGGAAACTTTGATTTTATATAATATACTTAAACGCATGGGCTTTTAGTTAGTTAGTTAGTTATCTTTATTGTCAAGAAGGTACAATAATACAATTATTAGTATTAACTTTGGACATTTTATAGCAATATAATTCCAAAAAAAAATACAAAACCATATGAAAAGAACCAGGTCAAGAAGGTTTAAAGATTGACAATTTCAGTGTGGGCACTAAGTAATTACTTCTTTTCCACAATACCTAATATTTCTACGAAGGGCATTAATAAATGTTGAGTAAGGTAGTTCTCTATTATGTAATTCAGAGGGTAACGAATTAAACAATTGAATACCCTTGTATAGTACATTTTTACCATCACACACATTTTTAATTCTAGGGTGTAAAAAAACATATTTGGATGACGAACGGAATCTTTAAGAAAGTTTAAGCACCATTATAGCATTTATGTAGTTCACATTATGACCATATTTACATGCGTTAAATATAAATTTAGCATAGTAAAACATAATTCTCTCTTTAACAGACATAATATTAAACAATTCATAAAGAGCACTAAGATTACATAGAAAAAATGTTTCTTGTTAGAGTACAATAAATACAAGAACTTATTTATTTTTTCCTGGACAAATATTAGTTTGCTCTCAGTAACGTTGGACCATTTCATATTACCATAGTCGAGGTGGGAAAAACATAAGCATTTACCAGAAGACGTTTAAAGTCAAAATTTAAGTACCTTCGTATTGTGGTTATCGTTCCTATTGCCTTTGTTAGTTTACTTAGCATATAATTATATTGTTTTATAAAAGACAATTTTTCATCTATAATTACTCCCCGGTATTTATAATCATAGACACGGTCGATTTCACTACTATCTAGTGAGAGTGTGCAATCAGTTTCACAAGTTTTGGTTTTACATTACAACATGTATTTAGTTTTAGCAGTATTAATTAACAACGAGTTTCAATGCATCCAGCCCTGTAACTTATGTAGCACCTTAATAGCCTTAGAAAATAACGCTTTAATACAACTATCATATAATAAGAATGCTATATTATCCGCATAAATTACATGGCTAGCATTAATAGCAGAACCGAAATCATTAAAAAAGATTAAATAATAAAAGACCTAGAATAGACCCTTGAGGCAATCCACTAAGGTCACAGTAAGGTTTGGATAGTTTTCCATTAACATAAATGCTGAAGGAACGTTCACTTAGATAGTCAATTATTATCCTACACAAGTATGGATCTAATTTAAATTTATGTTTTAATTTATTCAACAATATAAGGCGTGAGATTGAGTTAAAAGCCTTTTTTACATCGACAATTACTACCATAACCTTTATACAAAATGGGGCCCAAAACTTGCAGAGTGTATGCTTAAAAACCAACAAGGCTGTAAAACAAGACCAAAATGCACGAAACCCATGCTGTTCATCAACCAGCATGTTATCACAACTATAAATAATACGATTACTTACAATTTTTTCAAATAACTTATTTATATAACAAAGACCGAAGATAGGTCCATAATTATCAACACTGTTAAAAACGCCTATTTCTATCTTTCACAAGAGGCGTAACAGTGGCTACTTTAAACTGGGAAGGCATCAAACCTTTTAGTAACAATAAATTAAAAAGTAGCATAATTGGAGTAATAACATCAGCATGCTGAACTAACGAAGCCGTAAAAACTTCATGACTATTTACATTTATCCTACCAAGGGCAATACCGGCTTGTCTAATTTCGGTAGCTGAGATAGGCTGAAAGTCATTAAAAGATACACTATGTTAATTATTTTTGAAGGTAATCAAACTATCATTAGAATAAGAACAGGGTACAACAAAAGACTTAGCTAAGCTGTCTATAATATCAACATGCGACTTTAGTACATTATTAACATTGTCTTTAAGTTCAGTGATAGTTGAGCCCTGTTAAGCCGGCTCCCTTTGTAGTTCACGTACTAATTTTCAAGCCTATGCAGAAGAAATATTACTATTTACTGATAGTTTAGCAAGATAATAAGCTTTTTTACAAAAATAAATTTTACTTTTAACCTGAGCTCTCTTATATAAAAAGTAATTCCAATGATCATTAGAATTGAAGTTAATTGCTAATCTTCTATCTCGGTATCTTTAATATATTAACTTTAAAATATCAGATGTCATCCAAATCTTAGAATTATATCTTATCCTCTTTTTTCGAAAAGGTACTTCTGAGTCAATTATCACCTTAATAGTATTTAAAATCACATTGTTAACCATATTTATATCATATAAATCACGTTAAAGACTTGCCAAGTCTAATTTACAAATTTCAGTGTTGATGTTCTTCCAGTTTTCCTCAGTGAACTTTCTGTATTTCACCATTATTGGCTTACGGTTCGGCTTTTAATTCACTAGAATTTCAAAATGTATGTAGTCGTGATTAGAAAGTCCTGTTACTCCAGTTGTTAACTGAAACTTCGTGTTGCGGGGAGCAATAATATTATCGATGCAGGAACTGGACTTGATTTTTCCGTTATTTTTTCTAGCTTGTATGTCAATTGCTTGGTGGTAGTCGAACATCGATAATGTGGATAAGTAATTTCTGGAATTAGATAATTGAGTAGAAGTCTCAATATTTACATCAACAAAATAACAGTTACACTTTAGACTAGTTGCATGCTTAAGCGCAGCTTCTAGAAATAATAAAAAACATTAAACTGATGCTGATGGCAGTACAAAAAACGAGACTAAATTTTTTCAAGTGAGACCGACTCTTAAATTAAGGTATTCGACTTGCGAGTTGAAGGAGTCAAAACGTACAACATTATTTAAGACTAATAACCGATTGTGAATATAAACCAAAATACCACCACCACGTTTTCCTGAATCCTAAACTTTCCTGACCATAAAATAGCCAGGAATAATATAAAGGTCAATATCTGTGTTTTCATTAAAAAATGTTGCAACAAGAAAGACAATATCATATCCTACATCTAATATTTTAAACTTCAGCTCTTTAAATTTAGCTAACGTAAAATTATTTATATTAAGATAAAGAGAACGTAGTTGAGTCCTGCCCATTTGTAAATGTCTGGTCAAACAAATTGCATGTGAGCTCTTAATAAAATTATCAGTTCAAATACAAGAGTCATTTAAAAGTAAAGTAAAGTTTAACATACCATTATTCAGTTCATCTCTAGTACCATTACACTGATCACAGACCCACAAGTCACTATCAATAAGTAACTTACTATTAGCCACTGACAAGTTTAGACACAATCTATGAGCTAACTTACTACAGATATTACACCGCAGTACGATCACATTTTTCTTAATCTTCAAATAGCAGATTAAACAGTGTTAGGAAGCCATCATATTAAATTTAATTTAGAGTTAAAAACATAAATTATCGAGACCAAATAGTTAAATAGAACAGATTTTCTTCATGATGAGATTAGAATTAGGAATCCAAATTTGCCAGCAGAGTGCTATTTCCAGATGAAATTCAATAACCACGTCAGGTAGGCCAGTAATAAGCAGAAGATCTAATCAAAATATCCAATCACCAATAATTCAAGTACGTGAGAATATAATAGAATGTGCAATCAGCAGTGAAGCTGATGGTAATTGGAGGAAAAAGGAAAAGGAAAAAATTGACAACTAGGAAGAGTATATAAAGGAATGTAGGAATACCCGCAGCGTCAGCATTTACTGACAACAGACAACAACAACTCGAGCTCAGGAGCTTCAGTCAGCAGTGCTATCGCCAGCAATGCTGGAGCAGAACTGGAGCAGAACTTTCATAATGTTATATCTCGATGGGATTACTTGTTGCTGGATGACGTCTACAAAATTCTGAGAATTGCAGATACATCGTTGTTAAGTAAACATACTCTAAACACAAACTTGCGTAGGTGCATCACCTTTGTAGCACGGCTCAGTTCTTTCTTGATGGGCACAAGCAATAAACTCACAAACCGGAATCCGACAAAGTCCGTCTTCACTTTCTAGAATCAAAGCTGTTGAACTTACGAATGCAATGAATTCCGTGCGGAGCGGACTGTTCCTACCCGAATTTTTCCTTCCAACGCATTTTTATAAGTAAATTTAAATTAAAATATTAAATGACGCATATCGTCTGTCAAGAACCAAAATTACCCATATCCATTTGCAGCTAACAACAATATCCACTATCTACAAAAATATTGAAACATGTTTTAAAATCATTTAAATAGAACATTCTGCACTCTTCAAAAACATGTAAATAGAACGTTTTGCACTTTTCAAAATCATGTAAATAGAAAATTTTGCACTTTTCAAAATCATGGAATTAGAAAATTTTGCACTTTTTCGAAAACATGGAATTAGAACATTTTACACTTTTAAAATACTTTTAATAAACGTCTTAAGCACGTTTCTGATTTTTTAATGACATATATTCAGATTATATTTAATATGAGCTGTGTCAGCAAAATTTCGACGAGATAGATATGCATTTATGATAACTAATACTTTACAAATTTTTAAAAAGGGTAAATTTTTATATTTATTGCTTTTTAAAAAGATGAGTAAGAGTAAAGAATAATGTGTACATGTTTTCGAAAAGTAAAAAATATACTAATTATTTACCTGCTATTTTTTGTAGATAGTCAATTTTGTTTTTAACTTAAAAGATAATGGTCACGTAATTAATTATTCGTGAACAATCTAACATTTTCTGCTGTAACTGTAACTTACATTTCGGTGTAGTAAATAGTGTATTATTATTAATTATTATCAGGGGTCCAGTCTCTTGCAAGACGGACGCCACCGAGGCCTTATTTATAATGGCCTATTGCAGACCCCCCCTATGGACGTGAAAGACTAGATCAGCTTATGAGCCTACCCGTGGCATGCGAGAACGCCACTAGCTGGCCCACAGATGCTTGACCCAACAGTTCCAACGAGATAACACAGCCACCTAAGTAGAGGTTCCTCACTAATAAGAAGGCTGGACATGACGTTAGGAAGTGAATCGGAGTGTCATATTCCTCGCTACAGTGCTGGCACCGTAGCGAGTCCAAAACTCTTATCTTCTAACCATGATAGCCCCACGCCCCATGCCCAGTAACTAACCCAACCAACCACCTCAGCTGATCCCTGGGGTATCGTACCATTGACGCATTACCGTACAACGGTTCTGATATCCAGAGCTTCGCCTGTCTACACTTACGCAACCCAGTCCAATGTCTAGAGTGCTCACGTCTTGTCTACCCCGCAATAGCGCAGTGGACAGCAGAAATCGGAATTTAAATTATTATTTAATATTAATTATTAATAATAATTTAATAATAGAATTGGCCTAGGACTAAGCTGCCTAGCACAACTGCCATCATGCGAAGCCTTCGCGAGTCTATCCGCCTCCTCATTACCCCTGAACCCCGAATGAGCAGGGACCCAAACTAGCTCAACCTTACATTCTCTCTCAGCGAGTCTGTTAAGGTACGAGTGGCAGTCACCCACAACACTTGAGGCAGTGTGAGGCCTGGATAGAGCATGCAAAGAGCTCTGACTGTCACTGAATATCCTGACTGGGAGATCTCTGTGCTCGTTCTCAAGCAGCCAGTGTGCTGCCAACGAGATGCCAGAGATCTCACACTGGAACACAGAAGCATCAGCTTCTAGGTACACGGACATAGCCATTAGAGTACGTGTACCCTTTGGACATCAGTCCTCAATAACGAATTCACATCCAGCGTTATCACCTTCCCGTGAGCCGTCAGTGTAGCATACAATTCCATTACCTTTAAGGGATAAATCCCTTACCCATTCAACCCGTGACCCAATTTCCACCCTGAACCTGCAGTCCTCTAGCTTCCGCGATGCCCAGTCTACTGGCATGCGTAGAATTGGGTCGCACAGGTCCCATTTTTCGCAGATCACAGTATGACTACTGGGACCCCCAAACATCGAATTGATTGTCCACAATCCTCTAGTTTTCAGCCTAGTAAATAGTGTAGCTTATACATAGTAAGGCAAAACAGAAGTAACCTGGCCATTTTCGTTCACGACCGGCATCCCGGTCGACAAAACCAAAAAATGTTGCGCTCTACCCGGGCTCACTCATTTTTCCTTTCGCCTCATTTGGGCTCAAGCCATGAGCCCATATTGAGGGCTCAAGGGTTTTTCGTTTCCGTAGTAGGGTATTGAGTCCGACTCATTTAAAAGTGACCGTTTGGCTCATTTTGGACTCAGTACTGTCTTCCAAAAAAATATCTAAAATACATAAAAAGGAAATTCAAACCGGGGGATCGGGGATATGCACGTCGTATGTATATGCATTATGCATTGCAGGTCGCACCATTAGTTAGTGCACTGGCACCGATTGTAATAATTCTAATATTTAATTCTAATTCTTGTGTGCCTGTGTTAATACAACAAAATAATTGTAATAATAATTCAAGTTACTTAAGAGTTACGTTACACATCTGACTTAAATTTAAGTGATTTTTATAAATTTCTCAAATTTTCTCATTAAAATATATGCACATAGTTATAGTCTCATAAATTAGGCACTAAAAGCAGCAGATATTATTAATTATTTGAATTACTCGAAAATTATTTTAGAGCATTCCATTTGCTAATGCAATTAAAAAATACTGACAATTTAAAATTCAACGAACACAGAGTAATCTAGACCAATAAATAGTATTAAGCATATAAAATATCACTTAAATTATATAAACATTATTGATAATTTTTGAATAGCAACATAATAATCAAATAATTGAAATTCGTTGAATCTTTTAGCTTAGCTTATACAAAAGTATTAGAAAAGTGCACTGTGCATTAGGTATATACGGCATACGGAATACATACGGTGATGTCACACAGCCACAGCATTAACAGCTACTGCTACACTGCTACTACACTACACTTACTGTAGAGTACTCACTGAGTACTGAAACTGGTAGTACTGGCACTGGCACTGGTGACGGTTACTGTACTGCTAATATTATTTAAATTGAAGCAGTGGCTTGTGACTTGTGGTGTGTAAGCAGCGTAAACATGAGTGTCAGTGTCAAGTAGCAAATGGCGAATGGTGTTGAAACTTGAGCTGATGTGAACCGCGAGACCGTGAAAATTAACTATAAAAGCTTTTACCAAAGTTAGTGTTTTGTGGAATTATTAGGTTATCATAAACAAGGAATTATAAACAAGACGATAGTTTGTCGAATAGTTTTTTGACTTCAGTATCAGTTGACAGATCTGCAACTTCAGCCACAGGTTCTGCTACCAAGTTGCAACACGAACCAAAACCAAAATTTTCAGCAAACATAAGTATTTTGTCAACAACTAATAATAGTGCAGACGTTCAGCTCGAAATAAAACTTCCAGGCTCAAATCCGGTATCGTCAAGTACAAGTTGCAGTGCTGGTGCTAATTATTTGCAAGGTAAGTTTATAATTGTATATTAGAACATTAAACAATATAATGTCTTAAGCAAAAAGCGTAGCAACAGGCTACATGCAGCGATCTGCTATACATGCTTTGATGCTCCACATTGCAGTCTCCCCTAATTACTTGTTATTGCTATTTAACATATGTATTTAGTTTTAGTTTCAGTTATGTTATTTTTAGTATAAATAATAACTGAATAATATTATAATTAAATATGTAACTTAAACAATAATGTATTTTTTTGTTTCGTTTATATAGAATTGGGGGCTGGATTATTTACGATAGGGCAGAACAACACAGTAAATATTAACGTGTCCAAGTGTGTTAATTGCACGGGCAAGAGTGGCTGCGGAGTACAACCTGTGCCTTTGAATATATCTGCTAGCGAAGATACATCACAATCAGATCAAGGACCCTCATGAATTATTATAATTGCTAACAATGCAGAAAATTGTAACTTACTTGTTGCTAACTCTCATAGTGACATTCAAGAGAACGAGTTATTAGAAGAATCAGAACCATCACCAACTTATATCAACAGCAACAACACGTCACCGACACCGACACCAACACCGTCTAATACAGTGATCTCACCGGTAATACCTTGTGATGACAATGACATTAATTCGAACTTTAACTCTTTTATTGTTCGTAGAGCACGATTTAATCCTTATTTGACCCCCAAAGAACCTGTTGTTATTGACAAAACTGAAAATAAGGATGATTCACATTCACGTTCACATACCATGGTAGTGCATTTACAAGATTTATCAACACTGACACCAACACCGACGCACATAAACTCAACAATGCCCGTTGAGTCATCCCAAGTTTTATCTTCATTGAAGCGAAGAGTTCCTGGTCGACCTAGAAAGCAAACTAAAACTCAATCTTTGAAAACGTCGAAAGTATCACAAACAGAGATCTGTGAATTTGAAAAGCAGTGTTCTAGCAGAAATCTGACGGCACTTAGCAACAAATTATATTCAGAAAGAGAAAGTGGTTCAATTTCACAATCACAATTTCTAACTATTCCAAAAAATACTTTATTGAAAAATTCAACATCCACATCACCAATAATAAAACGTAGAGGTCGACCAAATAAAAATAAAGTCAATTCTGCCGATTGAAATTTACTGCTTACCTTTCCAAAAACAAAAATATCTAAACAAAAAAAATTATTTTGACTGTCTTCTCAAAACGTAACAGATATTAAAACTAAATTTCAGTTACGTCACCTTAAAAGAAAATTGGTACATAGAAGTGATGAAGGCGATAAAGCAGCAATAAAGAAAAATCCAAATTCACTCAAATTTAAACCACCTAAGGGTTCTGTGCTAAAGCTGAAAATGAAGAAATCAAATGCCGTTGTAGCAGCATTGGATGACAATAAAACACTAACAACTTCACCTCCACTTCTAGTTCAACAATCTAACCTTCTTTAAGACAAGGAATCTATGCTAGTATTGCTGCCAATAGTGACGACACGTCCACGTCCCCCAATTAAAGGTTTTGAGAATAAGAAGAAAAAAGTTCACTGAGATTATTTTATAGAAGAAACCGATAGTCTGCCCAGAATTACTTTAGAAATTTACAAGCAGTGATTTGATACTTTGGTGAAATTAAATATAGTAAATACTGAAAACAGGCAAACGAATGTGGACAAACTTAGTGAGTTTCAAATTATACTTTTAAACCATATTGCTATCATTTTAAATTTTATTAACTATATTGTCTCATAATAATGACTCTCTTAATTGAGCGGTTGCTACTTCACTTTAAATCAAATTTAAAAATTTAGGATTTTCATGAAAATTAAAGACATGGGAATGCTATTGGAAAATATTTAAGGTATGCGAGTTTTTTGATACACCAATAATTAAAATTTATTTATTTTTATCTGCATAAGCATTTCACAATCACTATCGTCACTACAATAACTTCACTACATTATGCATGCACAGTAAAGCACACAAATCTCACATTAAAACGATTCAATGTGTACGCATTTGGTTTCTATTTTTTATTTTTCATAAAATACAATTAAACGTAGCTTCGTGGATTTTGTTAGCTCAGTTGGCTGTAATAAAATCAAAATGTTTGAAAAAATCTGATGAAACCTTTTTACAGGTATGTGTAAAACAAATAGATGAACTCGGAGTGGTGTTGTTGTTCCTTCTCTTCCGATCTTCTTCGTCTTCTTCTACAATCGTCGACCACGACGACCACCCTTCCTCCGGGTTGAGTTTGACGGAATTAGTATCACATCCTTAATACGTCCAATCTTTATGTTGGATCGAGCTAAAGAACAAAGAGCTGACTGGGCCCCTGGTCCAAGAGTCCTAGTTCTGTTTCCTCCATTTGCTCTTGATTTAATATGAAGACGGATTTATAAGGAAGAGAAACAATTGCTCGTATTAATGAAGGAATGAAAGTGAAGGCAGATCGTGATAAAACAAGTCCCTACGCCGCTATTTTAGCAGCTCAAGATGTTGCTGAAAAATGTAAATCCCTTGGAATTACATGCTAAAGAAGATTCTACACCATCAACATGTGCAGGTGCCAATACAAGTAAGCAAAAAAATGTTGTTCCAACTGTATCTAAATCTAAATCTAAACATGGTTCTTGGTTACCTCAAGCTCTTGAATTTGAAAGTAAACAAAAAGATAAAACACCGTCTGTGCCTCGTTCAGCTGTTGGTGTATTATTTAATAAAGTGCATTTAGGCATTAAAAATATTCCCAATGTCAATAATAATGGCATCAACCACGGTCGTAATTCTGTCGAGCCTAACAGGTATGCAAGACGCAAACGTAGTCATAGTCCTAATAATAGCAGCGACAGCAATAGCAATGACACCGAGTTTAAAAATTATTCACAATTCAGTAGCTCTTATTTAAAGCCTTAAACTATGCGTAACGTATTAGGAAAAGGAGCAGAAAGTGAACTAGCTAGTTGTAACGGAGCAAAAAAAACAGTGTCAGAGTCAGAGTCAGACGATGACGATTTAGGCAAACCAAAAGATAACACAAAAGTAACTGAAACTGACCTTGGCCTTGACCTTAATTCTATAAGCAACTTAGATGGTCCACGTAAAAAAAGTATAAAATTACAAAAATATTCTGATTTAGTCAAAAACTACACAACTAAAAATAAAAAAATACTAATGAAAATTATCCGAAAACAGTTTGATTATACGAAACAAGGTTTTTATTTGTGTAAAGTTGAAAGTTGTTTGAGTGCTGTAAAGCACGCACAGTCTCTGCGTCGACACTGGTTTACTCATGTGCTTCAAGAGGAAGACGACGACATAAATTCTGACGATGGCTTAGATAGCTACACTGGGTACGGGTACGGGTACAGTAGTGTAAACACAAGCACACTAAGACTGGCTTGCACAGCCACAATAATTCCAGGGACAGTTATAATTATGATTAAGATTTAAGTTTTAGGTCTGATTCAGACTCAGACAACTAACAGTCATACCAGTCCTACCAGAGAGCTGAAACTGAAAGTAATGAGAGGTTAAAACGAAGACGGGCACAGGGAGGCTTGAAAAAGCATTTGTTACAGAAAAAATTAATTCTAGACTGATTAAGTTCTGTATGTAGTTATGAATGTATCTGCACTACTTGTAAATATTTTTGAGTTATGTATTTTGTGTAATATATTTTATAATATAATTATTTATATTTACAAATAATTTTATCTGATTAAAAGTCAAGGTTTTAGTTATTTGCTTGACATTTCATTACATTTTAATTTTTTTTTTATTATTATTATCTAATATAATTTAATTAATTGTACTGATACTGAAATAATAAAATAAAATAAATCAAAATGGTCAGTTTGTAATTGATGATTCAGTTTTGGTGTTGATTCCGTTCACACTAGTACCTCTGTCCAGTATAAGCTGTTTTAGTGCAGAAATTGGTTGAGTGGAATACTTACTGTGTCTACAGTGCTTACATACTAACTTTGTGTCTGGTGTTTATTATTATTTAATTAACAATAACGGAATTATTATTTCAATATATGGCTAACTGACTTACATACTATGTGCCTACATTTTTTATAGTTCAGTACAAAAGACTTTTAGTCTGATCTAATAATCGTATATATCGTAAAAGAATATACTAAAATTTGATAAATGAAAATATAAAATTTTAAAATTATAGAATTTTAATGAAATTTATTAAACATAAACTGGCATAAATATAAAAATTCTGCATCACTGTCACTGTCATTAGTTTCATTTTAGTGCATTGTGCATTGCTATTTATATTTAATTAATGATTATCATTATTTTAATTTTAATTAGTGATTTAGTTTTGGTGTTGGTTCCGTTCATACTAGTAATAGTAATACTATTTTATTTTATCATTAGTATTGTATATGTTGACATGCTTTGCTAAAGGCTACAACATTTTTTATAGGTAGGTACAAATTACTTTTAGTATCTGAAGGGTCAGCTCATTTGTGAGGGAAAGAGGTAGAAATTTTGCGTCATACTCACTGTGAGGCCAATTGTTCCTAAACGACTCAAATGCACGAACGAATTCGAACGGCACTTTTTGTATCGGGCTCACTCAAGGATTGAAATTTTTAGTTTTTTAAAAAATAAGTGACTATCGTTCACAAGTATTTTGACAAGCAAAAGTGACCGACTGTCTTACTATGAGCTTATACTATCGAACTATGTAATGGGATTTTGTATTTTTGTTGTATTGTATTTGAAGGAGATCCAGGAACATAAAGTTACTGAAATGCCGCTCAGGCCAATAAAAAATAGGCTCATTGCAGAACGATCCTTTTTACTATGAACATGTCTTTATTTATGAAAGTTGTTATGTTTACTCGTTATAAAGTAACGTTATAATGTAATGGGATAGTTGTCACCTAATTAAAAAGTGGGGCATACTACCATCGGTGTAATGCCAAATTAATAAGCACAACTCCAAAGCGGGGGCTATGAACTTATGTGGTCTTCGCGATGAAGTGGTGCGACGTGAACATCACCTTAATGCTGCCGCCGCCCGTAATCGCCCGGTTTGCTCGCATATCTGTCTCATTCAAGAACCGTACTGTTATAAAGGAGCTGTGAGGGGTTTAGGTAAGGCTGATAAACTCTTTGTGTCTGACTTGCATGCTACTCCGCGTGCATGTGTTTTGATTTCGAGGAATGTGAGAGCTCAATTGCTGATAGAGTTTACGAGCAGAGATGTAGTCTCTGTTGTAACTTGGTGGGGTAAGGGTCCGATAGTCTTTGCTTCTGTGTATATGCCAGGTGAAGCAACTGATCCTCCCGAGGATCGCGTGCGCAAGCTAGTTGACTACTGCCAGGTCAATAAACTGCCCCTTATCATAGGTGCTGATGCTAATGCACATAATCGGGTATGGGGCAGCACCGACACTAATCGCAGAGGTGAGGTACTGTTCGACTACGTTATGTCTACTGATCTTTCGGTAGTGAATCAGGGTAGTGCTTCTACGTTTGTTGTAGCTAACAGGAGTGAGGTAATCGACATCACGCTGGCTAATAGATTGGCTGAGTCATGGGTTGACGGATGGGCTGTGTCAGACGAGGAATCGGGGTCTGATCACAGGTACATTCGTTTCCGCGTCTCGGCTGGCTTGCCAGTGGCTGTTCGTTGTCGAAACATTAGGAAAGTGGATTGGAGCAGATACTCTGCTTGTTTAAGGGAGAGAGTTCACATGGTGTCTGATGGGCAGCTGCGCAGTGTTGAAGATGTTAATGCTGAGGCGGATGCTATCGGCGAGGCCATGATGAAATCTCTTGATGAGGTATGCCCTTTAAGGACATATAGACGAAGGGACAGGGTGGCGTCGTGGTGGACAAATGAGCTCACAGCTCTTCGAGTGGGTGTAACCACCCTCTTTAAGAGAGTGGGTCGTCACGGACGTGACCCTGTAATTTGGCAAGAGTATAAGGAAGCTCGCAATGTCTATTTGTCAGCTGTTCGATGTGCAAAACGAAGGTCATGGACCGACTTTTGTGGTGGTGTAAGTAAGTATGGAGACGCTGTAAAGTGTCTTAGGAGCCTTGAGGGGAATGTGACGAGGATTCCGGGGTCAATTTATGATGCTGTGACGGATCGGTCAACGACGTCAATGAATGAGACTCTGGATGTCCTTCTTAGGTATCACTTTCCTGGGCTGGATAGTGGGGAGCGACCTATCATGGATCATGGTATGCGTTCCCTGGAATTCGATGGCTGCTCAGAGATCATCACTGAGAGGAAGGTGCAGAATGCTGTTTGGAGTTTTAGTCCATACAAGTCTGCGGGGGCTGACGGTATTCAACCTGTGCTATTGCAGAGAAGTCTACCGGTGATTTTGGGGCGGTTAGTTGCTCTTTATCAGGCTTGCCTGGCATTGGGCACTGTACCGCTGTGCTGGAGGGTGGCTAGGGTAGTATTTCTACCTAAGCCGGGTAGGGGGGACTACTGTAAGGCCTCTTCGTGGAGGCCTATACAGCTAGCTCCTGTTTTGTTGAAGGTCCTGGAAAGACTGGTGGACGGGCACATCAGAACACCTGAGTTGGAGAGCAGGCTCAGGGCTAATCATCAGTTTGCGTACTTGAGGGGTCTTTTCACGGATGCGGCTATTTATAGAATAGTAGCGTATGTGGAGAGGGCCCTTGAGTCGGGACTGATGGTTCTGGGTGCCTTTGCTGACATTGAAGGGGCCTTCAACAATGTATTATTCAGTGCTATAACTTCAGCATTGGATAGGTTTGGTATTTGCTCTTTGTTGAAAAGGTGGATCGACTTTAGTCTTAGACATAGGAGGGTGGTGTCTGAGATTAGTGGTTGTTCTAGGGAACGAAAGGTGGAAAGAGGGTGTCCGCAAGGTGGGGTTATTTCACCTCTCTTGTGGAACTTAGTTATGGATGGTCTTTTGACTAATCTTGGTCAAAGGGCGTCGTCTACTCTGTCACAGGGGTATGCCGATGACACAGGGGTGCTTCAAAGCGGCATGGTGCTCCGCACACTCACACATCGGGTCACTGATGGTCTAGATATTATCAGTGACTGGTGTGTAGAGGTGGGATTAAACCTTAATGCTGAGAAGACCGAGTTGATTCTGTTCACCAGGAACACCAGGCTTTGTCCTGCTTCTGTTAGGTACAGGGGAGTGAGCTTGGATATCCGGCGAACAGTTAGGTACTTAGGCGTTGTACTGGACAAGCACTTGACCTGGATGCCACACTGCAAGTCAGTGGAGAGCAGGTCGCAGGTGACCTTGGCCAGATGTAAACGCATGGTTGGAAGGAAATGGGGTCTATCTCCCACCGTGGCTAGATGGACTTATACTGCCCTTGTCCGTCCAGTGATGGAGTATGGGGTTGTGGCTTGGGCTCCTGCACTGGAGAAAAGCTCTTATGTCAGTTTGTGGGGTAGGGTACAGCATCAAGCGTGCCTTATGATTACGGGTGGGCTTCGATCGACGCCTAGGGCGGCGATGGAGTGTCTTATTGGCCTCACGCCTCTGGACATCTGTCTAAAGGCGGTGGCTGTTAGGTCTATGCATAGGCTGAAAACGAGGGATTTGTGGACAAAAAATCCTTGGTTTGGGGGCTCAACCAGTCATACTGTGATTTGTGAGAGGTGGGGCTCCTTTGTTCCCATTCTTCAGATGCCAGTGGACTGGATGTATAAGAGCCTGGAGAATCGGAGGTTCACTGTTGAACTTGGATCGCGGGTGGATTGGGCTGGTGATCTATCTCTTCTGGGGGGTGGGGTTGTTTGCTTTACTGATGGCTCACGTGATGGTGATAATGCTGGCTGTGGAGTTGTGATTGAGGACAGAAACCACGGAGTAACTCTTATGGCTTCGTCTGTGTATCTTGGTGCTGATGCTTCTGTATTCCAGTGTGAGATCCTTGGTATCTCCTTGGCGGCCCATTGGTTGCTGGAGAATGGCAATGAGGATCTCACGGTTAGAGTATTCAGTGATAGTCAGAGTTCTTTGCGAGCACTGTCCAGGCCTTACACTGTCTCAAGTGTCGTGTGGGACTGTCACACTAACCTCAACAGACTCGCTGAGATGGGTTGTGAGGTTGTGTTAGTATGGATCCCTGCACACTCGGGTTTCAGGGGTAATGAGGAGGCGGATAGGCTGGCGAAGGCTTCGTATGATGGGAGTTGCGGTAGGCAGTTTGGTCCAAGACCAATTGTTCCAGTTCCACTCTCCGCTGTTCACTGCGCAATTGCGCAATGGGCTAGGCGTGAGCATGAAAGACAATGGACTGGACTACGCAACTGTAGGCAGGCCAAGCTCTGGATATCGGCACCACTTTACGGCAATGCGTCGTTGGTGCGTTATCCCAGAGATCAATTAAGATGGTTGATTGGACTAGTGACGGGGCATGGGGCTTGGGGAGCTCAGGGTTGGAGGATTCGAGTGTTGGACTCCCCTACGTGCGTGCACTGTGGGGAGGATGATGATACACCAATCCACTATTTGACTGTGTGCCCAGCCTTTGTACTTGTGAGAAACCTCTATCTTGGGGGGTGTCTTATATCATTGGATATGTTGGGTCAGGCGTCGGTGGCTCAGTTAGTGGCGTTTTCGCGCTCTACTGGCAGGCTTGCGATTTGATCTTGTTTTTCTTTTTCTGCTTTTTTTTTTGAGGGGGAGTCTGCAATAGGCCATAATTATAAAGGCCTCGGCGGCGTTGGTCTCTTTGGGACCAAACCCCTGTCATTTAATAGTAATAATAATAATCGGTGTAATGCCTAAGCTTAAATGTTTGAGTATTGAAGACATTTTCTTCTATATTTTACAGATCAGAATGTTTGTAAAATACATGCAGTTATGTATACATATAAGGCAGTTACCTACATAGCATAGATGTAACAGTGCTAAATGCCACAAAAAACCCTTAACAGGGTCTTCTGTAGTGAATAGATTTACCGCAAAAGCGGCAACGTTATGCATCTACTTTGTTGACGTATCTTTTTTATTATCAATGTGGCTATGCTAAAGTAGTAACCAATTATATGAAATATGCTGCCTCAGTCCAGTGAGTAAAAAGAAATCCATCTCTGACAGAGGTTGCGGCGCGGGTTCAAATCCAACTTTTTGGTATTACTCCTCAATTTACAAACCATCAACGTGAAATAAATCACACTTATAAAAACAACCGACAACCCCCTATGGACTCCATTATTTGCTTCGATAAAAATTGCATGGCCTGTACATAATTTATTCACAATTAATTAAAACAAAAAGTAAAGCGTAAAGCATTTAATGTAATTAAAAAAGGAATTATACCACAACAGAATTCTTTTATGGCTTTTACAAAAATTAAACAAAGTATTTTAAAACAGTTTTAAAACTTCACCAGTATTTCAACATTTGTATCAATAATTCTTTGCAAAAATGAAATCATTAGAACTTGTGAACATGTTTTCTAATCTTGACAGACGTTACGCAACTCCAGTGAATGTGTAATTATTTCTTCCCACAACGTCCATATTCTTCCAACACCACCACCTCAGTCCTAGCACTGCAGAAGCCGCTGCAGCAAAATCCTAACCTATACATTCCGTCACAAGGCTCTCCGTCAGCTATACACTGCAATCAAAACAAATGACCAAAGTAATTAGAAATACAAAAGCTGCTAATACAATATTTCAAAATAAGAAACAACGTCTAAATATATTAGTGCAAATGCATACTCTCAAGTTAAGAGCTTACTTACGTTCCGTTCTGTGAATGCAGAGGCGGCGGCCGTGTGAGAAATAAAAAGTCCAAAAATTGCCACGACAACGGCGCAGAGATACAAAGTGCTCACGAGTGATCTTCCCATTTTACTGTTAATTTTTAGTAAGTTTTGTAAGCTGCGTGATGATGTGATACTTGATTTGCAATTGAATTCAATGTTGTTGTGGTGGATGTGAAATAAGAATTTTGCTTTTATATACGTGATGGCTATTTGTTTTAAGAGTTAAACTTTCTCACTAGGATCCTTTGTTTGTTTGTAGGTGACGTCTACTGAATTCCAAGAATTGCAAAAATATCGCCGTCAAAAGTAAAATACTAACATTCAAAATTTGGTTAATGTACCTACCACCTTTCACTTTGTCGCACTGCTAGCAGTTCTTGATGTGGACACACAATTATGAGGAAATCACAAAATTCACAATTAAATAGGAAGGCACAACGGCTTTTAATTATTGTCATTACCATGTACAAGTCAAATCTTCACACGCTTCTACATTTGGTAAAACATATTACATTTCAAGATAAGTACATATAAACTTGTAAATAAAACATTTGGAACTTTTTAAAAACATTTAAATGCATCATTTTAAAATTTTTATAAACTTGTAAATACAACATTTTCCACAGATATTCTTTAAAAAGTGATGCCCGCATAGGTTGGTAAATGATGCTCAGCTTTTGCAAGTGACGTCAAATATTCAATTCAACAAATAGGCTAGAAATGGGGTAATGACGTTGCAAAAATTTAATACGTTTTCCTAAACTGATTGGCAATGCACAGTTGAATATACGTTGTGTAGACGTCGGTTAGTTTTACACTGTATATTACATGAAATTTGAGAAACTGACACCGCCTCTTTGAAATGACGGCAGTAAACTAAATCTCCACCTTACGAAAGCAGTGCACAGTGCATACATTTTGAAAACTAAAATAGACGTAGATTTGTAAATAGAACAATTTGTACACTTAAAAACACATAAGTGAAATATTTAGAGATTTTAAAAAACACGTAAATAAAATATTCCACACTATTCTTTTAAAATCAAAAATATTAAATTACATCATTTTAGAACTTTCAAAAACTTGTAAATGAAAAAATTTTGCACTTTAAAAAAACACTTAAATATGTAAAACATTTTGCACTTTTCACAAATATTTAAATAAAATATATTGCACTTTTCAAAAAAAGTAAATAAAACATTTTGCAATTTTCTAAAACATGTAAATAAAACATTTTGCACTTTTCAAAGACATGTAAAAAAGAAAATTTTGCAATTTTCTAAAACATATAAGAAGAAACATTTTGCAGTTTTTAAGAACATGTAAATAAAACGTTTTGGACTTTTCTTAAACATGGAAATAAAACAATTTGTACTTTTTAAAACATGTAAATAGAACGTTTCGCACTGTTCGAAAACATGTAAATAAAACGTTTTGGACTTTTCTTAAACATGGAAATAAAACAATTTGTACTTTTTTAAAACATGTAAATAGAACGTTTCGCACTGTTCGAAAACATGTAAATAGCGCGTTTTGCACTTTTCTAAAACATGGAAATAAAACATTTCGATATTTTATAAAACATGTAAATAAAAAAATTTACACGTTTTAAAAACTTTTAATTAACATTTTAAGTATCCATCTCAACTATAATATATTTGACATAGCTCATTTTACTTTCTCTACAGACTTACAAATTCTTACAATTAGTCCGATATTTCCGTACAGAAAATATCTAACCAATGTCTTATTCGTTAACAGTTTTCTCGTTATTTATAAATTGTGTACCTTTATATTTAAAAGAATTTAACACCTGCAAAACTACGAATTTAGGGGCCTGACAAAGTCTAATAAATTATCAAAACACCTCGTTCCATACTACAGTCCCCTCGCTTCATAATGTACCACCTCATAGCGGATACTTCTACTTACAGTGTACTGAGCGTGCATCCCACGCTAAAGTCCCATATGGTTTCTATGTAAAAATACTTGTACATAGTGTACTTGTACAATGTGGAGAGTGAAAACCTCCTCATAGTGTACTTATTTTTTAAAGACCCAAACTTTCAAATTTCGTCGTCTCATAGTGTTCTTTTAAAAATGTAAAACGATTTTATAAACGTTTTTAATCAAGCCTTATGTATACATAATTATATGTTCTGTTGACAAGGACGTTTATGTAAATACAAAAATCCTGGACTCCACTTTTTGTTCAAATTAAAGTTTGGGTTAGAGGACATTGAGGTGATAGGACTTTACATAGGAGCTGGTAGGGCAATTAAAAATTTATTTTTGGTTTTTATGAAATCCCAAGCATTATCATCATTCTTTATTGAAGATATTGTAACAACAGTTCTGAAGAAATCATTGCAGATTTGCCAACACCATTTATATTGGACTGTTTCGAATACTTAATTCGTTAAATAAATTATCTCTTTTATGTTGTATTTACAAAATTACTTCCACTAGTTAACCTAGAATTGTATCATACACTGACAAGGGAATGACGCGACATGACCGACCCAGAATTTGAAAAGACCTATTTCAAAAAATCAGGCTACTTGTAAATAGTATAGATCCAAAGTAACTCGAGTGCATTTTGCGTCGTTCGCCTGGAACAGCGCGGCAAAGTTTAAAAAAATTCAAATTTTAAAACTTAAACGCCCTGCAGCTTCCACAGTTCTTAACCGATTTTGATGAAATTTGGTTTTTTCTTATTCTAAGGCCGTTATCTAAAAAGTTATTTCAAGATTTTTGAAAATTCGAAAATTTCATTTTTTTTTGAAAAATTGATAAAAAACCGGGCCTCAAAAATATGAGTTTCCTAAATTTTTTTCAAAAAATATAAAATTTTCAAAAATCCTGAAATTACTTTTTAGATAACGGCCTTAGAATAAGAAAAAACCAAATTTCATCAAAATCGGTTAAGAACTGTGGAAGCTGCAGGGCGTCAAAGTTTTAAAATTTGAATTTTTTTAAACTTTGCCGCGCTGTTCCAGGCAAACGACGCAAAATGCACTCGAGTTACTTTGGATCTATACTATTTAAAAGTAGCCTGATTTTTTGAAATTGGTCTTTCCAAATTCTGGGTCGGTCATGTCGCGTCATTCCCTTGTGAGTCTTTTAGGCTACCCTCGATGGGGGTTTGTTCCTTTGAATAAACTTATCGACATATATAGGCGTGCTAGCAGTAAGCTGTAAGCTTTGACCAGAACCTTTTGCCCGGGCTACATTATGGAATTGGGCTTACTCGGGGGAAGTTTGGAATAGTGACTTGCCTAGGTAACGCTTTTGTGAAATACTACGAACATGGACAGGTGCGGGATGTTTTACTACGGTGTTGGCTGGATTAAATATTTAACACAGGCTTGCCCGAAAATGATGCTACACAGGCGTCGTACATATGTATTTTTTGAGCTTTGCCCACAGCCGGGACGAGGTAAGTTTTGACCACAGATTAGCGCGTATTACCCGATAGTCACTTACTGAATTACGCTGTGGTGCCTATAAGTAATTACCAAATGCTTGCTTGGAATTCAATTTTTTTAGACCTTATCTATATTTGCTTAAGCCTCCTTTTAACGTAGTAGGTTAGTGTCAGTTGTCAGTCCAGACACTTGTACAAATAACTGCAGATATTACTACCACCTTCGCCTCTTAACAATGCAACCATTCAAGTCTTAACGCGGCTTATATATATATTTTACGCAAGTAATTTATTCTTTTAAAAAGGTGAAAATCATTTTGTGCGTCAGTTGTGTGGTGTTAAATATGTTATATTTTGTTCATAATAATCTTCTACCTGCCATCTGTCTACCAATTCTGAAAGACCGGCTGTTGCATTTGCATTTTTATTTTCCCTCAAAACTAGTGTTAACCGTGTTGCTTTAAAAGGCCCGTTTGATGTTTTGGAATCATAGTTACAGTTTAGATTTTTCTCAAATAGTGGCTTTTAACTGTGGTTAACCTGTACCCCATTATGTATCTTTTAATTAAAAGATAAAAGAATAAATTATTGGTACGTGCTACTGCTGGGGAAAAATTCTTACGAAGCCTAGCGTTGACCTAAATGTAGGCGCTAAAATGCAGAGTAGACATGAATAAGATGCAGTTGCAAGTTATACAACAGGAAGCTTTCGTTAACCAAAATTATTTTTGCACTTTTAGTTTTCTGGTCAGGTTTAATTTTTTTTATCAGCTTTAACTTTTTTGCTCAAATTTTTATTGCGATCATTCTCGAAATATTTATATTCTGGAGTTTTTAAAATTTTAAACTAAAAAGTTTAAATGTGAATGAAAAAAATGTCAAAACGTTAAATTTTTCTAGAACAGTTTACCATCCGCAAAGCCAAGGTCTATCGAAGGCACTCCAATAAGGGCCAAATTCGTAAAATTGTCAGAGAAGTTTACTGTGTAAGTTGCCTATACCTCGTAACGCCACACCTTCTAAATGGAAGATTTTGATTGTAAGATATAATTTTTATACAGGGTGGGCCATTTAAAACTGAGTATTCTAACATGCTATAAATATTATAAATAAATATAAGTTTATTATTCGAATATAACGAGCAATATACCAAAATAAAGACAATTCCTGGGAGATTTGTTTAACCCCTCAATCATTAAAATCAGCTAAGAGTAAGTTACAAAATGGCCTTACTAAAAAAATTACTGTTTTTAGATTTTTTGGCCGATTCTACAATTATTTTTTAACAATTTTGGTTTAAAATTAAAGCGTAAAACAATGCTGAATATTCCTTCACAGAACAAAACTGGCTAAAATTTAAAAATTTTTGTAAAAAATTAAAAATGTAAATAATTGTAAATTTAAACAATATTTTTTGTTTCAATTTAAAAATTGAGCACCATCGATCATACTCTTGATTCCTTAATATTTGCCAATATTTCCTCAATATTTATAATTTTGTTTTGGGACATGAATCCATTGAAGATTGTACTTTATCCCCAATAAGTTGCAAAACTACAATGCACCTTTTCAATTCTGACTTCAAGTCTTTTACGAATGGGGTGTATAGGTTATCACAACTTAGCAAGACTACGCAAATATTATAATGTTGAATAAAGGCTTCCCAAGTAAATCTCATTATTTGAAGCCCGCAAAACTTTTTTGAGGTGTACAACCATGCATTACGAGAATCATGAGGAATAGCAAGAATATCTTTGACAGAGTTACTAATAAGCTTATCCAAGTCTTCAAGAAATTTCTTAGGCAATTTATTTAACGTCAACATTACTACAGTCCACTTTCTACATAGTGTACTTCAGCGGACCAGCAAGATAAGTACACTATGAAGAGAGTTTACTATGTAGAGAGTTACCAATTTAAAAAGAAACCAGTATTATAGATGAAAACAATAAAAATCCTACGGTTTAAAGTGATATTGGTTCTACACAAATCAATCAAAGAATATGTTTAGTAATTTTGATTAAATAAGTTTGCAAAATCAGTTGGATGAAGAAGAAAAAACAGTAGCTTTTTGAACTAAGTGGCGAAAATTTTTAAATTTCTGAAAGTACACTATGAAGCGACGAAATTTACACTGAAATGTTATTTTGGGCCTCCAAAATTAGTACACTATGAGGAGGTCTCCACTATGTAGAGGTACACTATGTAGAGGTATTATAACATAGAAAGCATAGGAGTTTAGCCAGGGATACAAGCTCAGTACACTATGTAGAGGTATCCACTATGAGGAGGTACACTATGTAGAGAGTTGACTGTAGCTGGAGTTGGTGTAGGTGCCGGACGTCGTTAACCTTAATACGTGGACGTGGAATTCGCGAGATGACAAGTGACTACGTGAGAAGACAAGTCTCTGTCAGCGGATTTAGGACACAAGTTGTAAAAATGAATAGAAAGTATTGGCAAGCATTAATTTAATGCTCGCCCTCAGAAACCTAATTGTTATTAGATGCTTATAATTAGATAAACTATGTAACCAAAAGTATTGAGAATGAAATTATGTGTAAATGAAAGAATTAGTTAGTCTTCAAGAAGGATTCTGAGTTGGACGTCGTTATTCTTGAGTGATCTTGTTTATTAGTTGAGATAGTATAGATTCGGTGCATAACACATATTACCTAGGTACATGAGGCATATGAGTAGAGACTGGTAGGTAAATCCAACAATAATTAGGCTAAAATAATTTGCTTATGGCCTTTGACGTTTAACATTTTAAAAGCCGTTATTTAATGAATTCATGTACAAGGAAAATATGTTTATATAAAGATTACAACAACTTTTATGCAATTTCTATTTTTATTAAAAATAAATGAGATAACTTCTTTACCTAATTACTTTATGCAATTAATAATTTTTTCAATTTTTTCATTTAATAAGTTTTTCAATAAGTTCGTTATTACAAGTTATTGGAAAAAAACTGCAATTAATTGTTTAATATTTTGCAGTAGTTATAGTTAAATTCAAAATTTGGCCTTTGGAGACATTGATCGTTTATTTTTTTCAATATTCGAATTTACATAATATTTTATTGTAATCCACATTTAGAGTTGAGAATAAATAGCAACTAATACTCTTATCTAATATTTGGTTAATAATTATGTAATATTGTCTAGTATATTAAGTAGCACTCGTAAGATTACAGTATAAAAAATCCATTCAAATAATGAATGAGCAAGTGTCCTGAATCAAAAGGTCACACTACATACAAACACGGCACTGGCGATAGCAAAAAAAAATGTATGTAATGTGATGCTATGTATGTAACTAAATCTCATCATGTGATACACAGGGAATTGGGAATGACAACACATTATGCACTATGATGTTCTATGGCTAAATAAGGTGAAACGCTATACGACCATTCACAAGCATAATTATTAAATAGGACAAACAAGAACACACACACACAAAACCAGTTAAAGGATTGTCCATAATTGATGTCATCATCTGGGTGGTTATTATGCCCTAAAAGCCTCTCCATTTAAGACAATAATGATGCACAAAAGTCACTATTTTTTTTGTTAAGGTGGAGGGTTTGTTTATAAGATGAATACCATATTATGTCAACCATGACATCATTTATGGACTATCCCTTTCAAGTTAACTGTACGAAAATAAAACGACATGGCTGTAACCTTCATGTTTACTCGCACTGTACATAATTATAACGCTAATCAGAGAAGATTCGATTCCAAGAAATACGCATAGTAATTTTTAGCGCAAATGAAAATGGAATGAAAAAAAATTTTTTTTGTATTTTCCCTCAATTTAATTTGACTCTATATGCTAATGCATACACGAGATACATAGATATCCGCAAGCATAATTATTAAGTACGGGTTTTCCGTGCGTGTAAACAAACACATGTCTTTGCTGGCATCTGTCTTGCTTTTTTGTATCTATTTTATATACATAGGTGTAGTAATTAGTTAATGTAATGGCTATACACACGCTGCTCCAACAAATAATTGTCATAAATTTAAAATTTAAATTAACTACAACTGTGTAAATGCAGAAGCTCCTCTGATACGGATACAAACGCCCAACGCCGGACGCTCAGCCGGACCAAGAAAATCACTCAGGATTCATTCATACATTCTAAATAGTTACTAAGGTATTACGCAGTCGAAATAATTACTGTAATTCTTGTATTAAAGGCACAAATGACCCAGCTAAAACTGCATTGGAAATCTGAATAATATGGTTTGTTTTATATTGGGAATTATGATGTGTACACCATTAGAACCCTGGCTTGGAGGAAAAGGGATGTCTTATAATTATTATTACTTCATCTTTCGATTCCCGCTTCTTAAAAAATTTAAGAAAAAATATCGCGAGAGAAAAGTCAAAATTAACCATGCTAACGATTTAAGCTGGAACTAAAATGAGTTATTTTAAATACATTACTTGATATAAATATGTTATAATTGTCAGTAACATGCTTTTGAAAAGTTTAAAGCATTCAATATACATGCTTTTGAAAAGTGCAAAATGTATCATTTACACGTTTTTGAAAAGTGCAAAATATTCCATTTACATGTTTTTAAAATGTGCAAAATATTCCATTTACATGTTTTTGAAAAGTGTAAAATATTCCATTTACATGTTTTTGAAAAGTGTAAAATATTCCATTTACATGTTTTTGAAAAGTGCAAAATGTATCATTTACATGTTTTGAAAGGTGCAAAATATTCCATTTACATGTTTTTGAAAAGTGCAAAATATTCCATTTACATGTTTTTAAAAAGTGCAAAATATTCCATTTACATGTTTTTGAAAAGTGCAAAATGTTCCATTTACATGTTTTTGAAAAGTGCAAATTTTTTTATTTACATGTTTTTGAAAAGGTGCAAAATATTCCATTTACATGTTTTTAAAAGGTGCAAAATATTCCATTTACACGTTTTTGAAAAGTGCAAAATATTCCATTTACATGCTTTTAAAAGGTGCAAAATATTCCATTTACATGTTTTTGAAAAGTGCAAAATATTCCATTTACATGTATTTGAAAAGTGCAAAAGATTCCATTTACATGTTTTTGAAAGGTGCAAAATGCTCCATTTACATGTTTTTGAAAATTTCAAAATGTTTTAGTTACACGTTTCTGAAATGTGTCAAATGTTCTACTTGCAAGTTTTGGAAAAGGGTATGAAATTCTATTTAAATGCTTTTGAAGTGTGCTGATTTTTGATATACAAGCTTCTAGGATCTTGGTATGTATTATTATGCTTTGTAGACATAGCGATAATAGCGAATTTTGTTTTTAGCAGGAAATGTGTCTGGGTCAATTTCATTGTTGGCTGACGGTGTCTATTTTTAAAGCGTAGCCTCACTCAGATTTTTGGCACAGTACAGTAAAATCCGCGTATAAGGGAGGCCGCGGGACCGGTCCCTTATAGCTGGTTTTTTTAAACAATAGAATAGATTTTCCTTGTAAGTGGACACATAACATAATATACATTTTTTGACCTAAAATTTGAAATTTTATTTTTACCATTGTTTTTGTAAAGTCCCTTATAAGTTGCCTAAAATACCAAAAAATGGTCTAAATTGTGTCCCTTTTAACCGTTATAATTTTTATATCGGTTTCTTTAAATCTGGATATTGTTAACACAGAAAGCTTAGCTGGGTATCCGAACATTTTAAAAGTGTCTCTTCAAGCAGGATTTCCCTTTAGTCAAGTTCCCTTATAACCGAATTTCACTGTATAAATATTCGTAGTAACATTTTAACTACCACCACCGCCGCCATTCCCAAGTTCCCAAGTGCAACCAAGTCCACTTTACAAAATGTGTACGTAATTATGAAGAATCGACTCATAGATGGTAATGGATTTCATTCCAGGAACTTGTAACGGACTTTATATTTGTGAACCCAAGTTTGTGAGTTCATCGTATTTATTTGTTTATCATAAACTGAGTCGTGCTACAAAGCCAAAGTCAAAGAGGGTACACACGTACGCCAATTTGTGCTTAGTATTTACTTGCCAGCGATTTCTGCAATTCTCGGAATCTCGTAGACGTCATCTACAAACAAAGAATCCATTGAGAAAATTTAAATCTTAAAAAAAATGATGATAACGTATATAAAAGCAAAATTCTTATTTCACAACCACCACAACAGCTTTGCATTCAATCGCAAATCGACTTTCATATCATCACGCCACGCAGCTTACAATAATTACTAAAAAAAAATAGAAAAATGGGAAGATCACTCCTCAGCACTTTGTACCTCTGCGTCGTTGTTTTGGCAATTTTTGGACTATTTATTTCCCACACGGCCGCCGCCTCTACGGAGTCGGTAAGTGACATTTAAGCACTTGTTTTAATAAAATATTTTTGATTTTTTAAAAACAATATTAGATGTGAATCTTTTGCTATTCTACTTTGGTAATTTTTTCTTGCAGTGCTTAGCTAATGGAGAGCTATGTAAGCCAAGCAAAACCAGTGGAACTTGCTGCAGCGGCTTCTGTCTCAAACAGCAACCAATTTGGGACTATGGACTTTGTGTGAACAAATGAAAATGGAAATTCTCCGGAAATATACATTACCTCATCTGCCAGTTCAAACAATTTTAATTTTCGCAAAAAAATATTACTAGTCAAAATTTTGTTGAATTTTTGCAACCGTTTTAAAATACAAATTCATACTACTCTTTGTGTTTTGTATAGGTCATAAATACATTTGTTGTAGTTTAATGGTTTATTTTTAATTTCTTTGTAAAATGGTTTAAGTCTATTTTTGTGAATAAATTATATACATAATATGTACAATCAAAAATTGTATTGAAACAAAATGTGTGGAATTACTGTTTAATTAAGTACAAAAAATAGATATGTCCAATAGTGACCTACTCCATCTCTTGTTTTTTTTTGTTCAACTGTATTTGTTTTTTAAATCCAAAAATATCGAAAATAATTATGTTGCACAATATTGATGAACTGACTTTTTTAATTAAATAAGCAATAAAACATCAAATTTTTGAGTGAAAATAAAATGAATTATTTTTTTTAATAAAGCTAATAATTTCAATTTAGTTCATAATTTAAATTTACTTAAGAGTTCTAAAAACAATAGTGAGTAATGAATGTTAATTCATCCGAAAATCTGAATCCGGCAAGTGCGTTCGCAATAAAAATTTCGCCTAATATCGTGACGACTGTCGGCGTCGCAGGGCCGGATAATGCAGCCAGCGCAGGCAGCTCCCGCTGCCTGAATTTCCAAAAATATGTAAATGGAACATTTTGAACTTTTCAAAACATTCAAATAAAAAATTTAAAACTTTTCTCAAAACATGTTAATCGAACATTTTGCACTTTTCAAAAACATGTAAATTAAACATTTTGCACTTTTCAAAAACATGCAAATTGAATATGTTGCACTTTTCAAAAATATGCAAATTGAATATATTGCACTTTTCTAAAACATGTAACCACAAAAATTTGATTTAGCAAACAAAAACTTTGATAAAATCAAAATGGTGATTTTGTATAGAAAAAAATTGCTGCCTGAAAGTTATTTCTTTGTCCGGCCCTGGTCGGCGTCGGCAATGTGTCAGTTTTAAAATCTATATTAGAATTTAAATATTAGAAATATTATTGATGCAAATATTATTTTCTATAAGACAATGCGCAAAAGTCCGTGAAAAATATTATTCATTAATCAAAAATGGAAGTGGACGAGGAGGGGGAAGGCGGCGGAGGAGTGGAAGTCCAGGATGACGTCGATGCCGAAACCGGAGGGGGCGGGGCAGGGGGAAGCGCCATTTTGAAAAAGGAGGAGGAGCTAAACCTGAGAGGGAGGAGAGAAATGCCGCCGGACAGAAGTTCACGTGGTTGCTACAAAGGGACGATTAAAGGACTTGTGCTCCTCATCTGGAAGAATTGTCTCCTTCGAAAACGTCACTACTGCCTCACGTGCTGTCAATGCTGCTGCTCCCCGTGCCTTATACTCACGCTTAGCCTTTTCACTACTGGTTTTTTTAAGATCTTTACTAATTTCTCGGAAGAAGGAGGTTGGTTCGCACACGGAGACAGCTTGCCTGAAACTGTGCCAAGACTCAGTTACACGCAGAAAGTAACATAAATTCCAGTGTATTAATTTACTCAATTTACCTTTTTCTTCTGCCACTGCATCTGCATCTCACGACTTTAGTACTGTTTTTACCTAGGATCTTGTGCGAGCCCTTGACCAGGAAATTCGTTGGAGGACCACAATTGGCTACACTCCCAAGAATAGTCTGACCCAAGAAATTGTGAGCAAAATAAACGATGCAATAATCGCTCGAGTGGGAAGCACAAAACTCTGTAAGCGTTTTTTTCATTATAATGGGGACTAGGGTAGGCCCTTTCAAAAATCCCTGGGAATTAAGGAACTTTGGGAGGGAGGGAACTTTGGGAATTTTCCGAATTTTGGGAATTTCAAAAATACAGAATTTTGGCAAAATTCGCTGTGTATGAAGTACTAGGAATTTTCAATATTCCGGGAACTTTCAGACAGGGAATTTTAGGAACTTTGGGAAATTGCAAGGTTCCGGGAATTTTCAAACAAAGAATTTCGGGAATTTTCAATATTCCGGGAATTTTTAATATTCCGGGAATTTTTAAACAGGGAATTATGGGAATTTTGGGAATTTTCAATGTTCCGGGAATTTTCAAACAGGGAATTTCGGGAACTTCAGGCATTTTTAATATTCCGGAAATTTTTTAACCGGGAATGTTTGAATTATTAAATGAAAATTTCCAAAATTCCCCAAATTCCCATAATTCCCTAGGGAGTTTTGGCAATTTAAGGGAATTTGGAAACTGGGAATTTAACTGGGAATTTTTCCAAAATTCCCTTCCCTTGGGAACTTTGAACCAGGAGGGAATGAAACGCAGGGAATTTTGAATTAGCCATCCCTAATGGGGACCCTTCATAAGCTACGTAATTTAATTTTAAATTTGAATATACATAATATGTGCAATCCTGCAGTGTGGAAGGATTTTAGGAGCGAGAAAGACATGGAAGCTGCAGCCACCGAAAAACGGAGTAAGTTGTTGGCTGGGATTGTTTTTCAGGGCGGCTTCACCGAGAAAAACGGGATTCTGGCTCCAGTGGGGGGACGGACTGTGGCTTACAAGCTACGCCCCTTGGGTGGAGCCCAAGCCAAAGCATACCCTAGTACCTCCCCTAGGAACTCATGGGTCAACACCCCTCCGCCGCCGCCTCCACCCGAAGTCTTAGGACTTCAATTTTTGCTCGACGAAATCCTCATAAAGAAGCTCACAAAGCCGCAGTCCATGACGTATACGGTTCGTTGTTTCCTTCTACTGAATATTTATTTCACGATCGAAATATGACAAAATAAATAACCCATTTTTCATGCAGTTGGTTTTACACAGGTTTCTGTTGAGCGGATGGGATTTGGAGAAACTGAGAAAGAAATAGTTCGTGCTGTAGCAGCGACAGAATCCGAACTAAGGAAGTACAACGAGAACGCAATGCACATTGGTATAGGTTTTCTCGTAGTTATTCCGGCGGTCCTCCTTGAGATGGTCCAAGAGAAAGAGTCTGGAGTCAAGGTAACGAATTATTATGAAAGCCCAGCTACACACATATGACAATACATATGAAAATATTTTTGCTTCTAGACTTTTTGGCCTTTGCAGGAATTAATGCGGATGATGGGACTTGGAAATTGGATGCATTTGATGGGATGGATACTCGACTCCATGTTCGTTCTGAGCATTGTTGCGAGTGTGATAACTGTAGGGATGTTCCGCCGCAGTTCGTACGGGTCAGATAGGTACAGCGAGAGCTCATTTTCTCTATTTTGGATCGTCATCATGTTGTATACTACGCAGTCCACCACTTTCCTCTATTTTATTGCAGCATTTTTTCAAACTCGTGAGCTCCACCGATACACTAATTAATTACTTAAACATATCGTGGGTGCGAAGAACCCAAATGACCCATATCCAATTTAAACTGGAATCAAAATGAGCTACATATGTCATAAATCAAAATAGAAAACATGCGTCAAATGTTAATTGGAATTTTTTAAAAAGCGCAAAACGTTCTATTTAAATGATTTTGAACAGGTGCAAAATATTCTAATTCCATGTTTTCAGAAAGGTGCAAAATGTCCTATTTACATTCTTTTGAAAAGGTGCAAAATGTAATTACTACTTCCATGTTTTTAAAAAGTGCAAAATGTTATAATTCCATGTTTTTGAAAAGTTGCAAAATGTTCTAATTCCAGGTTTTTAAAAAGTGCAAAATTTCCTATTTCCATGTTTTTAAAAAGTGTAAAATATTCTATTAAAATGATCTCAAGACATATTTGAATATTTTTGTTGACAGTTAATATTGTTTTTAGCTAAAACTGGATTAGGGTTATTTTGGTTCTTCACCGACGATATACAATTTGGTGTTTCGTGTTCAAACATTTTGATTTTCTGCTATGATTCTTGTACAGTAATTTTTACATTTTATATCAATGTGCCTGTAATGTACTGCACGGTAAATAACTACTAATCCTTTTTCACTATTTGACAGCTCAATTTGCAATCACGTTTGGAATGATGTTCTGGGCTTTCACGAGTTTCTTTTCGCCCACAATTTACACCATGGCTGCGGACTTACCGTTGATAGGAAAATTATTCCTCGCTTTTGTGCCCAACATGTCCCTCACCTACGCCTGCAATTGCTTTGCCAGATTTGATGTTTTAAACAGTAATTCACACCATGAAAAAGGACGGTACTATAGTGCCGTTCACAAATTATGTAGATTTATTACACACGGGTTAAAAGATGGCGGATATGTGTTAGGTTTCAGGTTCCCCGGGAGGTACTTTTAGCACCGCTCATTTTAGTATGTACTGCGGCCGTTAGTACCATAATGAAAAAAATAGGTGCGGGGTACAGATGTCGGCAAACGTGTAAAAACGTAAATCGATCGAATTAAATTCTAACTTAATTTATGAACGGCTCCTGCATGGTTTTTGATAGTTTACACTTTTAAAGCAGTTGAGTATATTGAATTTAAAATTGAACTTTAATAGAGACTGGGGCCACTTGGAGTAATTTGTTTAAGTCACCGGAAAGTGAAAACATTGCAGTTGGTCACATTCTAATTGTACAGCTCCTGAGTTCCACTCTGTACTCGTTTTTAGCATTGTACGTCGAGAATATTCTGCCTTCGAAGTTTGGCAGTCGGAAACCCTTCTACTACATCTTTCAGGTAACAAGTCAAATAAATAATACGATAGAAATAAACAGCATATGGTATGAATATCATAATTTCATTTTCTTTGTTCCAATTTGTGGATTGTGTACTGTACAGCGCTCAACATGGGTCAATCCCAAAGTAGCCCCTCGTCCGCTCACTCAACAAAATAATTCAGGCCCAGGAGAAAAGTCAAGTCCCTATTTTGAAGAAAATCCAAAGGATTTGGTGGCAGGAGTGGAGATTCGTCACTTAAGGAAAGTGCATCCAGGCTCCAAGAAAGCTGCAGTGGAGGATTTAACTCTGAATATGTACCAAGGCCAAATCACTGTACTTTTTTGAACATTGCATGGTCATGATTAAAAAATTAATTAGATTACTTAATACTGTTTTGATTTCTGTTTTTGGGTATAGGGTTTTTTTTTAATATTATGTTAATCATACAATTTATGACTACGTTGGCTTTGCTGGGGCATATTGACGCAGGGAAAACAACCATTATGTCTATCCTAACTGGTAAACATTTAAAAAGCGTCATAAAAATAATTTAAAAAACATTTGTGTTACCTTTTAAGTTACAAAACAAAGCAGTGCTGGACGAAGAAATAGCTTTTTAGGCAGCAATTTGATTCCATACAATAATCGCCATTTTGATTTTATTGATGGTTCTCTTTGGAAAAGCAAAAGTTTGTATTTATATGTTTTAGAAAAGTGCAAAATGTTCGATTTACTTGATTTAGAAAAGTGCAAAATGTTCTACATATTTACATGTTTTGAAAAAAGTACTTTATGTTTTATTTACATTTTTCTGAAAAGTGCAAAATGTTGTATTTAAATGATTTGAGAAAATTGCAAAATGTTCGTTTTACGTGATTCAGAAAGGTGCAAAATGTTCTATTTACATATTTTGAAAAAAGTACTCAATGTTTTATTAAAATGTTTTTTAAAATTGCAAAATGTTGTGTTTACATGGTTTGAGAAAAGTGCAAAATGTTTGATTTACTTGATTCAGAACAGTGCAAAATTTTCTATTTACATGTTTTGAAAAAAGTACTAAATGTTTTAATTACATGTTTTTAAAAAGTGCAAAATATTGTATTTACATGATTTAAGAAAAGTGGAAAATGTTTTATTTACATGTTTTTGAAAATTGTAAAATATTTAATTTGCATTTTGTTCTCAATGTGTTTTTTTTCACACATTTTTAAAAAGTGCTCAATGGTCTATTAACGTTTTTTTCAAAAATTCAAGCAGCGGATGCTGTCTGCGCTCGCCTCATTATCCGGCCCTGAACAAAGATAAAAGTACAGGTTAAGATAGTTTTGCATACAAATATTATGTACCCAATTAATTTAATTACAGGATTGTGCGGAGCCACAAGTGGAACAGTAGTTTTGAATGGCTACGACATCAACGAAAGTATGGAGAGCCTTCGACAGAGACAGTTCCTAAGTTTCTGTCCACAGCAAAACATGCTCTTTTCTAACCTAAGCGTGTCCGAACACCTTAGATTCTTTGGACCGGTAAATAATATTTCAAGAAAAAACAACGTGATTACGCGATTACTACTTGTATTACAAGTATGTGATAACTGATTATTCTGTCTACTTTGTCAACTATCGTATAGTTAACAACAGCGACATCTGTGGAAACGGAAATTTCTGGAAGGATGGGGTATGTTATAAGAGGAATGGGTCTTCAAGACCATGGGGCTATGTCCGCAAAGAACCTCTCGCAAGCGGATAAAAGGAAGCTTCAACTCGGCATTGCAGTCATGGGTGATTCACAGGTGGGTGGTACACACACAATAATAGTATGGATTTGAGACTTGGCGCGGGTAAACGATAGAATAATCGATATCGTGTGTGAAGAACCAAAATGACTCATGTAAACGACTATAAATTACAAGTGTCGCCACAGACGATAAAATAAGCAATAAATATTACGACGTAGCGTTGTAATTTTTAAATAAAAATAAATACTAGCGATTTATTCAACAGTTTCACTTTTCATCATATTTTCACAATATCAGGAGAATCTCAGGTAGGAGGAAAGCAATGACCAAATCTGTCACCCTCCAAGCCTCAATCAGATCTGTCAATATTTTCTGTCGTTCAGTCAATCGTTCATTGCTATTTCCTCCTTCCCTATGCTTCATCATTACATTTCATCAGATTGTACTTGAATTTCACCACTCATCAAAAATTAAATCAATAATTTGTTGATTTAAAATTATTCAAATTAAACAATAAATCTTGAATAATTCTTCACTGGTTTCTCTTGCAACATTTCTCCCCCCATAAGGAGAATAATTATTTTCCTTATCATTTTAAGTAACGAAACAGTGAGCTGCAAAGTTGGACGCCTTGCGTCAGCCAGGAGCAGCAAGTTGAGACAGCCAGGTTCAGTTCTTCCTGGATCATATGATCCAGGAAGAGGAACCGAGGAACATATGTTCCTCGGTACATCAAGAAAATTAATTTTTTTGCTCCCTGTTGTCCACCCATAGCAGTAGTAATAAGCATCACCTTAATCCAATCGGGATAATTAACATCCAGAAGTTGTATTGACCTAATGTTGACACTCGTGTCGATCAGCTTACTTTTTCCCATACTGTGACAACGAATTTTGTCTTTGACCTGTTCTTGATTATGTGGAGCTACTAATTTCATATTAGTTTTACCATTTTCATCATTATCAATCGTGACATAGCCAGATGCATGATTTAATTCAAGTACGCAGCCGCTAGCATTGAATGTCTGGTCTGAACTTAAAACTGAGACTCCGTTGGAACAAAAACTATTTTCAGAGGAAGGTTGACTTTCAAAACCGCTGATTTCAGATTTTTGTTTAGCACCTTCGGATTCTTGAATTGATTTAGTATTTTGACTTGACTCAGTCTTTGCCATCTCTGATTGCATCAGTTTTCCCCTACCGTCAGGAAAAATACTTAAAAGATTCGGCATTAAGACTGGAACGTCATCTAATCTTCCCCCACCGACAGAAAAAATATCTGATTCATCATTTTCTTCCCCTGCCCCAGGGGTGTCATGTGGAAGTAGTGGTGTGCTGGAACGCGCGCGTTCCCCCGGCGCACTAGCAGGAGGTGCCAGCGGCACAAACCCCCAAGCAATAACTGCACCCTCATGGTGTACTGTAGACGCATCCAAAGAACCAGAAACAAAACGAACAGAAGCGCTACGGCGACATCTTTCCAATCTGTCCATAGCGCGACGACGCTGGCCTTCGTATATACGTTCTTTATAACGTCGTTCAACTTGCGCCATCTCATGTTCACGCAATCGGGCAAAATGCGCTTCCTCAAGGCGTAAAAGCTCTGCTTCGACTTCATCCTCTTGAATGCCACTGTGTGGAGCAAGTGACGAATCCTTTCATTCGCTGTAAAATAATTTTTGGGCTTGATTATAGGCGCATTTTCAACATGCATCTTCAAATTTTGATTTTGGACCTCCGTAGATCCAATTGGAAATACAATAGTCCTTTTTCTCAACGTCGACGTATGAGCAACCATAGATCCATCCCCCAAACTCTCGCTCGCTTCCATACCCGAATCACGGGACTCTGGACAACCGAAGCGACTCGAAGGACGTCCAGCGTTGACCTTCAAACTCCAACGTTGATCAGAAACATCATTGTACGACCTCATTTTAATCAGCTGTTGAGCTTCCAACAAGCAGTATCGTATTCAGAAAAGACTCCGTTTTCAGGCACAAGTAGGTCTCGGGATTAGATCCCGGTTGAGCCCCCAAATGTAAACGACTATAAATTACAAGTGTCGCCACATACGATAAAATAAGCAATAAATATTACGACGTAGCGTTGTAATTTTTAAATAAAAATAAATACTAGCGATTTATTCAACAGTTTCACTTTTCATCATATTTTCACAATATCAGGAGAATCTCAGGTAGGAGGAAAGCAATGACCAAGTCTGTCACCCTCCAAGCCTCAATCAGATCTGTCAATATTTTCTGTCGTTCAGTCAATCGTTCATTGCTATTTCCTCCTTCCCTATGCTTCATCATTACATTTCATCAGATTGTACTTGAATTTCACCACTCATCAAAAATTAAATCAATAATTTGTTGATTTAAAATTATTCAAATTAAACAATAAATCTTGAATAATTCTTCACTGGTTTCTCTTGCAACAACCCATATCTAATTCAAACTACAATCAAAATGAGCTATCTCATACAAGCAAAATGAAAAACATGCGAAAAATGTTAATTAAGAATTTTTGAAAAGTCCTATAATATGTTCTATTTAAATATGTTTTTGAAAAGTGTAAAATGTTCTATTTACATGTTTTCGAAGAGGTGCCGCATGTTCTAATTCCATGTTTTTGAAAAATTGAAAAATGTTTTAATTCCATGTTTTTTAAAAGTGCAAAATGTTCTACTTCCATCTTTTTGAAATTTTCAAAATTTTTTAATTCCATGTTTTTAAAAACTGCAAAATGTTCTAATTCCATGTTTTTGAAAATTGCAAAATGTTTTAATTCCATGTTTTGAAAAAGTGCAAAAATGTTCTAATTTTATGTTTTTAAAAAGTGCAAAATGTATTATTTACATATTTTTGAAAAGGTGCAAAATTTTATAATTTGATGTTTTAGTACAAAGTATTTTAGCATATTAGTATTTTTCAAGTACAAAATATTTAATGTAAATGCTTTGAAGACATGTTTCAATATTTTTGCAGATAATTAGAGAATATTGGTTTTAGCTACAAATGAATATTTTTCCTTTTATACAAGGAAAAAGGCAGTATATTAGATAGGAATTCTTACAGGCCTATTTTAACTCTTTCACTTCTTAATAAGTTACTAGAAAAAATTATACACCGTAAAATAACTGGTTATGCATTATAACGTGTTGAATTTTAAAAAGTTTAAATTTTATTTAAGAATGTATTGTCTTGTATACTGAGCTGTGAAGCTATTGCAATTGTGCAACAGTGAATTAATAAAGTTTTTCTCTCTTAGAATCTAATAATTTATTTTATCAAAATCAACATGGTTTTCGAGCATTAAGATCGTGTGAAACAGCCTTAGCAACGTTTACACATAAATTATTTAGACTATTAAATAATCCTTAATCAAGAGTAGTAGCCGGTTTTGTTGATTTAAAAAAGGCTTTTGATCACGTTGACCATTACATATTACTATGAATTTTCTTTTACAAATTTAATATTGATCTAAAAATTGTCAAATTGTTAAGTAGTTATTTTATTAATCGTAAATTCATTATGAAAATTAATTCCTATGTATCTATACAATATAATTTAAACAGGGGCGTTCCTTAAGGTTTTATATTAGGACTCATATTATTTACAATATATTATAATAATGTCGGTAAACCTCTAGATGATACAGACTATGTTTTATTTGCTGATGATCTGGTCTTTTTCATTGATGGGACTAACATTGATCTAATTATTAATAATATAAATTTTAAGCTAGTCAAATTAGATAATTGGTGCTGTAAAATGGGTCTAGTTATTAATTACCATAAAACTGAAGATTTAATCTAACATAAAAGTAGAGATATTATTGAATCTGTTGTTCCCAGCGTCATATGTAATGACATTGTAATTCGAAGAGTTGACACATTCAAATACCTAGGGGTCTTTTTTGATAAGACGTTTAGTTTCTCTGTTCATTTTGATATTATAATAAAACGTTTTTTATCATCCATTCACTGTATTTTATCTCTAAAAAATATGTAACACTTTTTATCTTTAAATTATTAGTAAACAGTTTTGTACTCTCTATAGTTGACTATGCCTTAATTATTTGGTGTTCTATTGGTGCATGTAAATTATCTCAAATCTAAACAAAAATTGATAACCTATTATGCTTTTATTTCTTTCCACACATATATACACATAAAAATTATGCACAAAAAAAGAAAGACAAATCCAAAATTAATATTGTCTCGTTATACGAAGTCTGTAATATTTTTACTGTATACGAAAGAATAAAATATTACTCTGCTTTATTTAAATTTAAAACACTTAAGTATGAATCTGTTAATTGTCTAAGAAATACTATTAAAATTAATACTAGTAGTAGAAATAAATAAGTCACACTTCAAAATAGGCCTACAAAAGAAACGTCATTTTTTCAAAACTCTGGACTATTTTTATGTGTAAAAAACTGGAATATGATCCCTGTTGATGTAAGAAATATTGACCTTTCATTAGATTTATTTAAATCCAATATCTCACAATAATGTCTCAACACACGAAACGATATTTATGTTAAGTAATATATAGCCTATTTCTTACTACGTATCTTGAAGGAGGATTGAGAGCTTAGATTGTTAGTCATCTCCTTATTAATCTTATTTCCTATTATGGTAATTAAACTATATATATGTCTACTATCAGCTTTATAGTGTGATAAAGAATTTCAAATCATGTCAAGTCAAGTCACGATATGCTATTCCCTGTGTTATGGTTAATATTACATTATAATTATTGTTATTAATAATATTTTTTTTACCATCTTTTTACAACTTTGTTACATATATTTTAATTTTAATTTTATCAATTGTTATATAACTTGAAAGATATTATTGTGTTACCGATGGAAGAATGGCTATGTGCCAAATTGGTCTAAATAACACGTTAATAAATTTCAATCAATCAATCAATCAATATGAGTCATTTTGGTTCTTCACTGACGATACAGTGTTACATTATTACATTAAGTTTCCAATTGTAAAATTGCATTGTAAGGAGCAAATTTAACTTTCTAGATTTTAGTATTAGATGAGCCGACGTCAGGTTTAGATCCAGAAGCTCAAAGAAACATTTGGACGTTTATAAGGGTACGTATACATGCGGAATTACGTTTTTTAGATATCAATTTTAGTTTTTTGTTTGTTCTGTAACATGTAAACGCTTAAAAATACTTTTGATACACTTGATAAATATGTTGGACAACTGGACGACTAGGAACTAAAAGCCGGTGCCGGTGCGGGTCGAACAATTATTTTGAGCACACGCAACATGGCGGAAGCAAATAATCTTTCTGACAGAATTGCAATCATATGCGAAGGAAAGTTGGAGTGTTGTGGGAGCTCAGTGTTTCTCAAGGGGTTATATGGTAATTTGTAAAACATTTATATCATGAATTAACCCACGCATAATAATACATATCGTCTGTGAAAAACTAAAATGATCCATATCCATTTGTAGCTAAAACCAATTTCCACTATCCACAAAAATATTCAAACATGTCTTGAAATCATCATTTAAGTTGAACATTTTACAATTTTTAAAAATATGTTAATAGAACATTGTATACTTTTAAAAAACTTCTAAATGGAACATTTTACACTTTTTAAAAACATAAAATTTGAAAATTTTGCCTCTTTTCAAAAAAAAATTAAAAAATTTTGCACCTTTTAAAAAAAAAGAATAGGACATTTTAGGTTTCTTAAAAACTCGTAATTAACATATCACGCATGTTTCTCATTTTGTTTTTTTGACATAGCTCATTTTGATTGTAGCTTAAATTGGATATGGGTCATTTTGGTTCTTTACAGACGATAGTTCTAGTAAGTTGCCCATCCTAGGGGGACGGAATGTAACAGCTTATATTGATTTAAATCTGATTTATTTAAATATTTATACAGCAGTATGTTAAATGCTGTACTCTGTAGTAAAACACGCAGATTGGGTTGCAATATTTCTGAGACTCTAAAAAATTACACAAAATATTGATAATTATATGAATGTCAAAATTATAGTAATCCTAAGTTCAAACCTCATGACATGATGGTATTACGTGGTTGATTGGGTATTATGTATACCATAAGGTGGCTACTGAAAATATGCGAATTAGATGAGTTAGGAGCGTATTACTTTACAGAGTGTAGTTGCTGCCACTGCACTGCCACTTGCATTGTATTAAAATTAAAATAATTATTAATAAAAAGGTGCGGGGTACATTCTAAGCTTGACGATGGAGGCAGATTCAACTGATAAATCAGACGACGTCTTGCAAATAGTACAGAAGCACATTGAGGGAGCATCACTGACACTCAAATCTCCACAATACTCACCACAAAATCCCGCAGCAGATAAAATTACTATCAATTTACCACCTGCAACCGAAGAAACCAATGTGAATATCCATACAAAGTTTCCTGACATGTTTGCAGAATTAGAGCGGAATAAAGCTGATCTCGGGATTAAAACCATTGGCGTCTCTTTCACAACAATGGATGACGTCATCGCCAAGTAAGTTTTATGTTTAAACATTGGAATTGGAAAGCGTATAACATCCTATAGATTGCCACCGTTACCATTCAGTTGCTTCGTGCACAGGGTGGACGATCTTCGTTATGGCGACCAAGACTTGAACAGTAAAGATTTCCAAAAAGAAGGTACTATCGGCAGGAATATAGTAATTGATGAAAAACGAGAAGGTCTCAGTTTATTCCTCATTCAATTTTATGGGTTACTCGCCAAAAAAGTCACTTACACTCTCCGGAAACGAATGTTCTTACTATGACAGGTAGTTGTAATTATTATAGAAAGCAGAAGTAAAATTTATGTAAAAGCAAGTGAATATTATAAAATATTTTGCAATTTAAAAACACATATCAGTAGAATATTTTGCACACTTAAAAAAAATGTAGGTAAATTGAATATTGCGAAAATTTTTACAAAAAAATATGTCAATAAATTCGGCACATTTTAAAAAACAAGTAAATTGAATATTTTGCACATCTTAAAAAACATGCAAATTGAATATTTTGATCATTTTTGAAAACATGTAAATAAACATTTTGCACATTTTTGAAAACATTTAAATTGAATATTTTGCACATTTTAAAAACATGTAAATTAAATATTTTGCACATTTTAAAAAACATGTAAACTGAATATTTTGCAAATTAAAAAAAAACGTTTAAATTAAATATGTATTTTGCACATTTTAAAAAAATCATGCAAATTGAATATTTTGCAAATTTGAAAACACATGTAAATTGAATACTTCGCACATTTTTTAAAAACATGTAAATTAAATAATTTGCTAATTTTTGAAAACATGTAAATTGAATATTTTGCAAATTTAAAAAAACTTGTCAGTGGAATATTTTGCAAATTTAAAATAAAATATAAATTAAATATTTTGCAAATTTAAAAACACATGTAAATTGAATATTTTGCAAATTTAAAAAAACTTGTCAGTCGAATATTTTGCAAATTTAAAATAAAATATAAATTAAATATTTTGCAAATTTAAAAACACATGTAAATTGAATATTTTGCAAATTTAAAAAAACGTGTCAGTGGAATATTTTGCAAATTTAAAATAAAATATAAATTAAATATTTTGCAAATTTAAAAACACATGTAAATCGAATATTTTACAAATTTTCAAAAACTCGTGGTGCACTCTTCTTTTCGCATATTCACATTCATATTTCTCAAATTTGCTCCGTTTTTGGCATACAGCTCATTTTGATTTTAGTTAAGTAAATGAAACTCTTTATTTAAACAAACACATTCCTCGTAGAAAGTGTTGTATGGGCCATAAGGGAAAACAAAAAACAAACTTTGTTTTCTTTAAGGTTTTTTAAAAACGATTTTTTACTTATAGAAATCGGCCAAGTATTTCAAAAACGTAATGAATTATTTGCATTAGTTTTAATAACACTATAATAATTGTGATTATTCAAGTTTCTAAATTGTTAACTTCTCCCTGTTAACAGTTTCTCATGGTTCTAATTCCACTGTTTTATGCGTTTCTTCTTACCCCACGAGATGTGCTTGGAAACTCACCATTGCCGAAACTAATGTCTCTCACCTCATTCAAAACACCTGTCACGGCCTATACTTGGACAGAACAGGTAATTTCTATTTACATTATATTCCTACTTGTAAGACAACTGGACTCCTTTAAAAAACATTTGAACGTGAACTTTTATACAGGATTTAAAGACTGCGTACGAGGACCTGGTTGGGAGCAGTGCGCACGAAGTGAGCGTGAACACGACTTTGAGCTCCTACCTGGACAGTTTGTCTTTGTGGCCAGGTAACTTTAGTTCACACATTGTCGGGGCTGAATTAACGAATGTCTCCCTGAATGCTTGGTACAATCCTCAATTCCCGACGTCTCCATATCTCACCCTTAATCTTGCCATGAATACAATCCTCACGTCAATGGCCCCCACTGACAAGTACTTCATCCAGCTCACCCATCACAACCTTGGGAAGGAACCACGAGTGGTGTGAGCACCTGGTTATTTTCTAATTCTAACACTTGTAACTCTCATTAGCTTAACTCTGTTTTCAAATTTAAAAAAATACAAGTCCATTTAAATACTGACAACAATTAGGAATTATAGCCATGGTAAAAAAGGTAATGACGTTGAATATTTTGTATATTTATGGTTATTCAGACGACCGTTTTTATATGAATCAACGAGTATTGAAGAATCAGCTGAAACCATTGGCTTTATTTTCCCCGTTGGATTATTTTTATTAGTCGCCAGCTTCATTTTCCATCCTGCGCAAGAGCGACTCACAGGGGTGAATTAGACTTATTAATTAATTGCTATGTTATTTATAAAAAAAACCCCTTAGCTACTACTGATGACGTCATATGTTTAAAAAAGTCATGTACGCAATGGTTAAGGCGATGACAGAAACAGGAGGACCACATGGTTCTTAAATGGTGGTTTTTCGATTACATCTCTCGTAGAATCGTGGCCAGGGCCGGATAATGTGGCCAGCGCAGGCAGCCCTAGCTGCTTGAATTTTCTCAAAACATGTAAATGGAACATTTTGTACATTTTAGAAACATGCAAATAAATCTTTTTTGCACATTTCAAAAATATGCAAATAAATTTTTTTGCACTTTTCAAAAACATGTAAATAAATCTTTTTGCACATTTCAAAAATATGCAAATAAATCTTATTGCACATTTCAAAAACATGTAAATAAATTATTTTGAAAATTTCAAATACATGCAAATAAATCTTTTTGCACATTTCAAAAACATGTAAATAAATTATTTTGAAAATTTCAAATACATGCAAATAAATCTTTTTGCACATTTCAAAAACATGCAAATAAAGTTTTTTGCACATTTCAAAAACATGCAAATAAATATTTTTGTAAATTTCAAAAACATGCAAATAAATTTTTTTGCACATCTCAAAAACATGCAAATAAATGTTTTTGCACATTTCAAAAACATGCAAATAAAACATTTTAATGCTTTTCAAAAAAAATTTAAATCGATCATTTTGCACGTTTCTAAATCAAGTAAAAAGAACATTCTAAACTTTTTTAAAACATGTAAAAATACAACATTTTACTTTGCTAAACAAAGCAATTAATAAAATCAAAATGGGGATTTTTGTACTAAAACAAATTGCTGCCTTAAAGCAATTTCTTCGTCCTGCCGTGATCGTGGACTACTCAAAGAGTGAATTTGATTTTTGTTGATTTGAATTTGGGGTCAGCCATAGAATATGGCGTCCAAAGAACCCTATTTCCGGAACCTTTTGACCCCCAGTCCCCAACTTAAGCATTGTGTAAATGACGATATCTTTAACCATGGATGTCATCGTTATCAGTATCGTAGTACAATTATTGACCCTACATGACGTCACGACATTTATGAACAGTCGCTGCTGGAAATTTGGGTACCATTGATTATTGTTAGTATTACAGGTGAAACACCTTCAGTTGATGACAGGCGTGAGTAGGATGGCCTATTGGCTGTCATTCTTCATCGTGGATTTCACAGTCTACTTGGTCATCTCCGCGCTGGCAGTTCTCTCGTTTCTAATCTTAACGCTGGACGGCTTCCCGACAAGTTTTGAGCCATTTGGTAAATAGGGTTACAAGACCTTATGTCAATTAATATACTAATGCTACATTTAATTTGGAAAAATTTACATGTTTTCCAAAATTTTAAAATGTTCTACTAGACTGTTTTTAGCATTAAGACTTACAAGGGAATGGTTTCACATGGGACTTGCCAATTTCAAAAAGTAGTGTCTACAATAATCAGACTACATTGAAATAGTGGAGATCCAAAGTAACTCGACTGCATTTTGCGTTGTTTGGCCACAGTAGCCCTCCAAAGTTTAAAAAAAATTCAAATTTTAATAATTTGCCGCCCTTAAGCTTCTACAGTTCTTATTCGATTTTGACGAAATTTTATGTTTTCTAACGTTTAGACTATTTTCTGAAACACGATTCCAGGAATTTTGCAAATTCTAAATTTTTCATTTTTTCAAAAAAATCGATCAAAAAAATTAGGCCTCAAAATAATGTTTTCTCCAAATGTTTTGGAAAAAATAAAAAATTAGGAATTTTGAAAAATTCTGAAATTATTTTCCACAAAATAGTCCAAACTTTAAAAAACATAAATTTTCATCAAAATCGGATGAAAAATGTAGAAACTACAGGGCGGCAAAGCATTAAAATTTGAATTTTTCTAAACTTTGGCGGGCCACTGGGACCAAACAACGCAAAATGCAGTCAAGTTACTTTGGATCCCTACTATTTAAAATAAGCCTGATTTTTGTAGACAAGACGTTTCGAAATTGGCGAGTTTCATGTGAAACTATTCGCTTGTTAGTGTAAAATGTTCTTGTTTTACCTAAAAAAGGAGATATGCCATTTTGATTCTTCACTTGCAATGATGCAGTTACACTTTAATAATGTAAAAAATGATTCTCGCTCGTGATTTCCAGTTGGGTGTTTTATCCTAATTTTGTGTATGTCTTTCTTTGTATTTTGCCATGCATTTATTGCATTGCAATGCATTGCAGCTATTCTGGCTCTGATGCTGGCAACGTTTGGGTTCACGGGAATTTGGATGTCGTATTTAGTCAGCTGTCATTTCCGGACAGCAGAAGGATTCTTTTGGGTTATCTTTGTTCAAGTTCTCTCAGGTTAGGACAGTAAATACAATAAAGAATATAGATAGGTAAGACGCAAGGTGAGAGATAAAGTAGTGTAAGTAAAGGGTTAGGAACTCACCAATTTGTAGTCACTTTTGAATACTGGTATAATTGAAGATTAAATATTTCTGTTTTTGTGCAACGTTTCACTCGAATTGATCTTCTTCAGGCACTCGATAAATGAAATGGCAGCGTGTAGAATTCGCGCTGATAAATTGAATCGTAAGTGAGTAAGTAAGGAAAGGAATATGATAGGCGAGTTGAGGCGAAGAACAGTCGTGGCGTCACGACCTTGGCTCAGATGACCTCGGGGTCGTCTGAGCCATCGGTCGTCATCTGAGCCAAGGTCGTGACGCCACGACTGTCCTCCGCCTCAACTCGCCTATCATATTCCTTTCCTTACTTACTCACTTACGGTTCACTTTATCAGCGCGAAATCTACACGCTGCCATTTAATTTATCGAGTGGCTGAAGAAGATCGAGTCGATCAAAACGTTGCACAAAAACAGAAATAATTAATCTCCAATTACACCAGTATTCAAAAGTGACTACAAATTGGTGAGTTCCTAACCCTTCACTTACAATACAATAAAGAATACCTACCCATGAATATCAGTAGTATGTTTTAGTCAGTTAGTACGCATTTTCCTGCCGTTTTGGCGCCGCACGGCGGGTTTGGCGCCAAAAACCCGCACAAAAAATAGCCGAAAAAACCGCAAAATTTCTCGCCAGAAAAACCGCACGGCGGGTTGCGAATTTTTTGCGAATTTTTTGCGAATTGCGAATTTTTTGCGAATTTAACCCGCTAACCTAACCAGCTAACCTAACCCTTAACCTAACCTGCTAACCTAACCTGTGCGTTCAAGTGTAGTAGATATATAGTGGTGAGGATATATGGTAAGTAGCGTTGTGATGCTAAATAAACCTAACCTAACCTAATAGCGGGTTGACTTGTATATAGTGGATATATGGTTGTTTTGTAGCGTTGGCGGGTTTCTTGCGTTGTTGCAAAATTTCCGGGCGGGTTGGGAATTTAGCGGGTTGCGAATTTTTTGCGAATTTTGGCGACGAGCCAATTTAGCGGATTCCGCACAGGCTGTCGCTATTTCTTGTCAGTCAATATCCCGCCACTGCAGGTTATTGATTTTTATCTTGCCAATCAATATCCCGCCACTGCAGGTTATTGATTTTTATCTTGCCAATCAATATCCCGCCACTGCAGGTTATTGATTTTTATCTTGCTAATTAATATTTCGCCACTGCAGGCTGTCGTTCATCCCACCAATCAATACTATGTCCCTGCCACGTTATTGATTATCCCGGCTTCTTCACATCCTGGTCTGCGGGAAGCATGACATGGGCCCTCTGCTGTGCAATTGGGTTGTCAATGTTCTTAGCTCGCCATGATATCCTGCAACCGTTCCGTGAAAGCTATTATGGTGTCCTTGGGTCGTCATGATGTCCTGGACTCGATACACTGTCCGCCATTGCCTGCCTAATGTCTACCGCTCCCTAAGTCCGCTATTGGCTACTCTATGTCTGCCATGTTAATGTTTATCGTTGGTCGGTTCTAAGTGTGTCTATTATTTGGTCAGAGGAAAAGCCTGTCCTGCGGGAGCCCTGCTGTAGCCGCAGACGATGGTGCTTGCCGCTGCTCTGATCCCATCACCGCTTTGTGGCCCGCAACTGCCCTGGACCCGCCACTGCCTTGGACCCGCCACTGCCTTGGACCCGCCACTTGGTAGGGCTGTACCGCTGTCATGGTGGCTGTGGTAAAATATGGGATCGTGCACAAGCTATGTCGCATCAAAAAGTATTGGCTTGTGGACATTTAAAGGCTCGAGAGCGGACGTAAAAGTAACAGCCTAATTTTATGTTTGGTTCTTGGCTTTGCCATTGCGTTCAGCTTTATGGTGCACAGTATGGATATGTATGCCCTTGTATGAAATATAACGAGTGTAAAATATGAGAAGTTTGTCGCATGATAAAAAAAGTATTGCCTTGTGGAAATTTAAAGGCTCTGTATAGAGATTTATTTGCCTTTTGAATTTTTTATATATAAAATTTGTTTTGTGAGCATGAAAAATTTTTAAAATAAAAAAACATTCAAAAACATTTACAAATGCCAATTGTTATTTTATTACAGTTTTAAATTTTTGCTTACAAGTTTTTAAAATTTTGTTTACAAGTTTTTAAATTTATTCTTATTTTCTAAAATGTTTACAAATTATTTTTTTACAATTTGGTTGTGAACTTAACATTTTAAAAATGTTTACTAACTATTTTTTATTTACGAACTAATTGTTTTACTTTGTTTTGAAAAGTTACTATGTCTTACAAACTAAATTATTCTTTTATTATGTGTGAAATATTTTTTCATACTGTTACCTATTTCTTAAAGTTAATTTTTTTCAAAATTACATTAGATATATTTTGTGCTTTACTATACAGAACTTAACTTTATATATTATTTTTAGACGTAACGTAATTATTTTTACATACATGTTTCTATGTCCTATATTCATCTTGTTTGTATTTGCACATATATTTTTGTACAATTTCTAAAATTTTATAGGTTCGCCAAAACATACAATGTCCGCACATTTTTATTTTTGGCATCTGGTTTGTTGAAATTATTAGTATTTCGAATTTTACTCACAAGTTTGTCAGCCCAATAGAATACAGACTTGTAAAAATGCTTGACAGGATTCTCCCTATTGTAATTATTTGCATGAACAATGTTTATATCAGATGTTGTTGTTTTCGCAATAACAATTGCATAACTTGCTGGTTTAAATTCAGACACTATTGTTGTTGCTTTTTTTCGATTTCCCAAAGCCTCAGCAAACGTGTCCCAGTGGTAAAATAATATCTACGGCACTGGTAATGTAATATGTTCATTTCTTCATTTAATCCTAAATCTTGTATCAGGAAAATCGTATATTTGTTCTTTCACTTCGCTGCAGTTGTGTTTTAATAACTGTTGTTTAGTTTTTTTGTATTAGAAACACTCTTGACAGAAATATGACTGTTTTGCGTGCACGTGTCTAAGAAATAGATTTAAATCTCTAATCAGAACAAAATGACAACGTTTTTCTTGTTTATCGTTTTCATAAATCAGGAACAAATTTATAACTTTTGCATATTTATGAACACTTCCATAGTTAAGAACTATATTTTTTCATTCATGTGTAAGGACATTCACGCATATATCGTTTTTTTCTTCAAATAATGAAATTTCCTTATGTACATCAACACCAGCGTCACTTATCATTAAAAAGTCAAATTTGCACAAACAGTTTTTATATAGTTGAACTCTGTACAGATCATTTCTTTTTGGTTGTTTTTTACAATCTTTACTAAGCTAAGCTTGCTTTTTAACACAGGCTTGTCGTAAATTGACTTCATCTTCTATGTGCACGCCTGCAGCAATGCTGTAGTGAAAACATTTTCCATCTTTGTTGTTAATATTCACAATTCCATATTTCGTGAATGGCATCTTAAGATGTCTACGTATTTTTGAGTTCTTTAGTAGTGGAAGTTCACCCATTTTCACTTGAAATGATACAATTTTAATAATTTTCCATCTGTTCCCAAGTTTAGTGAAATTATTCTTTTTTTCAATAATTTCGTCAACAGCTTCAAGCAAAAGAGAATCTATTTCGTTTGAATCATGAAGATCAAAAGGTCTGGAATCAAAAAATATAGTTTCTTCATATGTAAACATATGATCAGCGTCTTAAATATCTTTTTCTATTAACACATCAATTCCAATAATGACACTCATTGCTTTGTACACAACCAAGTTTTCATTTAAAAGTTTTTTAGTTGGATTTTTTACAAATTCAAAAATATCTTCAATGCTGGTAATTTCATCTGTTAGTTCATATAAATACTCTTTGACTGCGCCAAGATTTGATCTTGAATTTTCTTTGAAAAACGACACGTCAATTTCATGTCTCGCGTCCAAGTGGCCACCTCTCTGCCCAATGCGAGTACACGCATGCGCAGATTTACATGGAGTATACATTTCAGAGTCTTTGCAGTAATGAAAGCGCTCAACGTGATAGTAGTAGGGATACCATGTACGAGTATCGTAAGAACATCCAGCCATAGGACAATTAAGTAGCTGCAAACAAAACAATCAATATTCAGTAAAAATTTAAATCATTTGTTTTTGAACTCAAATAAGCGCGAAAATAGCGCTCACTTTTTTAAGTTCAAATTAGCGCAAAAAGAGCGCTTACTTTTTTGAGTTCAAATAAGCGCAAAAAGAGCGCTCACTTTTTTGAGCTCGAATGAGCTCAAATAGAGCGCTCACTTTTTTGATTATAACAATTTGGTCTATTTTTGAAAAATGTGAGCTTTTTGTAAAAACATTTAGCTTATTTTCAAAATTTTGACCTATTTTTTCAAAATTTGACTCTGTTTTTACAATTTTGCTCATATTTTTATATATTTTACTCCATTTTTATGAAATTTAGCTTTGTTTTAAGTCATTTTTTTTAACTTTAACTGATTTTTTACAAAATTTTGCTCTGTTTTAAAACAATTTAGCCTATTTTTGAAAACTATTTGGCTGCTTTTAGGACATTTTTTAAGAAAAAATGATTAAATCGTAAGACACTTAATTTAAGAATTTGAGATAAAACACATAATTTAAAAAAATTATTTAGCAAAAAAGAACTTACGACATATTTAGGATTTTCCTCTCGTGGCTGGGATTTCACAGCGCGTGGAAATGTAAATGTTTTTTATATTACTCCAATATAGGTTTTTGCCACTCACTGTACAGTCTTTTAAAAAATTTAAAAAGTTTCAAAATGCACAAAACCAACAGCAATCCAATCGATAAATACAACAGCCCAATATCTTGAGCGATTTCAGGCTTTCCGCTAGGATCAATTTTGCTGTGCTTCAGCAGGGTCCACAGCAGAAACTGAACTGACTCGGCGAGCGAATGGGACAGCTGTTGACTATCCAACTGCTCCCTCTCTTTAATCAAGTTCGATCGAATGAGCTCTAATTTTTCGCTCAACTGTGCATGGTCCAACTCCCCTATTTTATTGCCATATGCGCATGACATGCACATAATAGTTACGCACAGAGTTTTAAAATACATGTTAACTGTTTGACGTCACTCATGCAACTGGCTATTTTTTTGAACGTTTTTTCTTTATTGGCAATTTGTCAATACAAAACCAATAATCAGGCAATTCTTTTTTAGAAGTCGGTAAATAAGGCAATTCGTTTCTAACAGATGGTAGGTCGGACACTTTTATTAAAACAGATGGTGGGTAGGAAACTTCTTTTTCAGCAGATGGTGGGTGGGAAACCCATTTTTCAGCAGATGGTGGGTAAAAAACTTCTTTTAAATCAGATAATTCATTTAAATACAAATTTTTCACTAGTGATTTTTGAATTTTATTATCGATTGTTTTCACAAAATTATCAGTTTCTGGTTTATTAGTGCCGCACGATTCTAGATATATGCGCATAATTCATTATAAAGGTCAGGATCGATACATTTTATTACTGTAGCCATCGTTAAAATATTTCACAAGCTATAATTTTACAAAATATGGTGCAGACAATTTTTTTAATAAGCTTTAAATTCCTTAGTAAAACATTTTTCAAGTTTATGGAATTCAATTTGTCTAGAATGTTATTGATTTCATAACATTTAGTTGTGCAGAAATTTATGATAATTTTTTAACACTCTGCTATAGCCAAAAGCTGATTTTTACTTGCACTTTTAATACCAATTTTTAGAGTTTTGCATAAAGTCAGCTTGTTTTAAAACTTGCATTCTGTCTCTAGCCTAGTTATCATGCTGATAAGTAGGCTTCACAATTTTTGTCTAGAAATACATGAGAACGACACTAGTATTTTACGTTCGTGCTTCTTGGATGCAAGTCTATCATCAAATGACTAAACTCACGCAATTAAACTGCTTTTATATACGCATCGTATGTACATGCATACATTGTAAAAGGATGCAGCAACTCAAAATTTATAACGTCTATGCTGAATAAAGTGTTAACAACGACTGATTTAAAAATTATAAAAACAAATTAATTTATTACTAATTTTTGACTGATTATTTAAATTAACATTTTTAGATTACAATTTTTTCTGATTACTTAATTAAACATTTTTTTCTTATAAATTGATACTTTATCAATAAGAATTTGTCTAAGTTCACAATGTCATTATCCGAAATTATTTAAAACAATTACAATAACATGAATTAACAAGACATTTTTCTTGTCTGTTGTAAATAAAATACGGATTAAAATTTGGAATCAAATTTACAAAACGTTCAACTTTCTTATCATTAACATTACAAAAAGTAGTAAAACAGTCTAATATATTTCTATAAGATATACTTATAATTCTAGCATACAAGTAATATATACAATATTGCCCACAAACGTACGAATAATCGCTTTGGAGCTGCCTACAGTTTACATTAGTTATACAAATATTTAGTTTTTCTATATTATAAATATTTACAAATTTGAAAAAGCTATCAAAGAATTCACATTCACGTTTGAATTTATTGAACTATGCCACCGAATGGGATCCGTTATGATTAATACTATCTACATTTTGCACTATCGCTATAGAATAAGTATCGAATTTTACTTCTTCTAACAAAGTATCAGCTGCTACAATATATATAGGTTTATCTAGATTTAAATCTAATAGTAGTCTACGAATTGCTTTTTAAATAGAACTTGTGTTCATATTTTCAGTGCTCGAAATGTATTTTTTTGTTTCTATCCAGTTCAAATACTCCTTAGTACAAGCAATAGACGAGTACTGTTATAGCTTTATCCAATTTTTTTTTGAATTTCAGTCCAATTTTTACTCGGCTTTTTTAGTTTACAGACAAGGCGTTTCCAATGTTTGGTAAAAGTTCAACTGCAGTAAATACATTACCTGTAAAGAACAAAAACACAAATCATATTGTTTACGGCTATGCTAGGCTATACGCTACAGCTATGCTAGCTATGCTAGGCTGCTGCTGTGTTAGCTATGCTATGTCAATATTGTGTTTGTATACTTTACCTTTGAGATAACTATCTCTAAAGATTCTATTTCCCAACGTTTCAAATGCGACTCTCTTCCGCAACGTTCTTAGAGCAACTAAAAAGTTGTCATTAGCTGTCGCGTCATCGCCTTTAAAACTGTATGGAATTACTCGATTTTCCACATTTTCTCCATTCTAAGTGACATTCAGTTTACTTATATTGAAATTTTTAAAACTAAAAGCTGATTTTATCATATTTTTATTGAAAGCTGCATAATTCAGCATACAGAATACCATTAGTTTTAGTATTTTTTCAATAACAATTCCGTCAAAAGTTACCGAAGACAATCCTTTTGGTACTAAAATGGCTTTCATTTGGACTTCATTTGTTACATATTTAAATGTTTCATTGTTTGATAGCTTTTGTCGATGTAAATTTATACCATCATGTGAAACTGTCTTCTTTGCAGCATAAAAAACAGCGTCTGTAATTTCTGCTTTATACGGACAGCCAGAAAACCCGGCTTTATCGTTTTTTGTACAATCCAAATACATGTAAGAATCACTTCGTTTCAAAATAATTGGACATTTGGTCCCACTTGGAATATATCTGTTTTGGTTGAAAAAATTTTCAAGCAGAGATCCAAGTAAATAGAACTGTGTCGAGTTTTGTGCCAATTGATATCTTGCATTGAATCCAGCGTTATTGACTGCAAACGTATTAGGCGTAGTATTTGGATACCACATTTCATCTTTCAAGTATCCATCTTTTTCAAGCTGGCTTGTTTCAAAAGCTCTTTGCAAGTAGGCTGACAATGGATAAATATTAGATGTATGCAGTACCAGCTGTCCGTTCAAATACAATTGAAGATTTGAAAACAGCGCATGGAAAAACAAGTTGGTTGAAGCCACGACGTCAGCTGCTTCGCATGCTTTATCGTCCTGCTTGACAATTCTCACGTCTAAGCCTAGCATACAATCTTGTAGCGAACCGTATCCATCGTATACCCATCTGAACTCAAGTAGGTTGTGGCTATCCTTAGTACTTAGTAAGGAATAGCATTGAATATAGTCTGTAGTTGTAAGTTCACTTATATTAGTAGGCGGTAACTCTACTAAATTCAACTTTGAACTCAGTGACTTTTTAGATGTTTCGTAAACGGTTGGTTTTTCGTCAAAAATGTTATTGATATCCATGATGAGAGATATGTCCACCTTGAAGGTTGGTCTATAAATGAGCAGTGAGGATGCAGCAAAGCTCTATTTATACTATTTTTTGTTTCGACGATGATACTTTTGTTTCTTTGCAGTGTTCTTTCTTGTGTAAAACAGTGATTTCTTAGGTTTTCGTCCTCTTCCTGCTTGTAATCTCTTGGGTTTCTTAACATTTTTCTTCTTTTTTCCGCCTTCTTGTTAAATTTGCTTGTTTCTTGGTCGTTTAACCTTTCTCGTTGTTTCATGTTTCTTTTTGAAAAATGTCGTTAAAACCAAGTATGCAGATTCTTAAGGTGCAACACCAGAGCTGCCAGTATAGATACCACCAGCGATTCCTCCATTTCCAGTTTAAATATACGACGGATCTTGCAAAACGCATTTTTCGTCGTCACAATTGACTTGCCTCATCGTGACTATTATCTCGGTTTAAAGTGCAATTTTAAACTCGTTTCACTGTCTTTTCCAAAATCAAGTTGTCTTGCAAATTCGTCAACTAGTCGCACATGAATTTAGCGTATGTCCGCACGGCTTAAAGGCAAAAATATGACTGGGTTAAAGTTGACGATCGTTTCGTTTATATCCTTATGATTGAAATCAGAATCTTGCAAAATTAGTAAAACGTGGTGATTATAATACTGGTTTTGTACAATATTACCCAGAACTACAATTCGTTTTGCAACTGCAGATATGTTATCGTCATCTTCGCCAATTTTTTCTTTTTCGATTTCTTTTTCTTTTTCTTCCTCTTAAATATCTACACCAACCTTAACTCTTGTATCGCGAACAAACACTTGGTTTTTTAGAATACTTAAGTGCTGGTTGACTGCAGGAGGCAGTTGCACAGATACATTTTGATCCAAATTTTCCACATCAATGTCACAATTTTGTATACCAAAGTTGATTTCCATGTCATGAAATATACGACTTTCTATACTTTGGTTTATTTCTTTCAACACATCATCTACCGCTAGCGATGTGGGTTCTCTCATTGGTGCATAGTATACATGATCAATAGAAAATCGAAAGTCTTACGTTTCTTCATCTTTAATTTCATTGTATTTTTCCATTTTAAAATTAACACTTGATACATAAAGCCCAATTTTGTATTTTTCATCTAAAAATCCTAAGCATTTAAGTATTTTTACAGGCAGCACAGAAAAACGTTTCGAATCAGCAAAATCCTCAAATCCAAAAATAGCTTTGCCATCTGGTTCTATTGTTATTTCAAACTTTTTAAAATATTTCTTCATTTTTGTATTTAATCGTTCAAAAAACTTTTTTGGATCTTTATTTTCTTGGCTATTTTGTCTAGCGAAAGAAATAACGCTTTGAAATGGCTGGCGAATGGATATTAAATTCTGGTAATTTGTAAATGATTCCATTCTTATTTCGAATTCAGTATTCAATAAAACGTTTCTAAATGCATCCATAGAACTTATACTCAAAGCTGGAACGTTTTCATATGGAAACTGATTTATATTAAATCCAAATACAATAGCCAATTCATTTGATATAATCACGAATTGTCCTTTCGCTGGTCCCTCGTTTACTGCACTAATAAAAACAGTATCTGGCAGTGTAACAGGAAAAAATAAAAACGAAAATGGAATTTTATGCTCTTTTAACGCTCGACGAGCATCAAAGAGAAAAGTGAACAAATCGTTGCTTGATTTCTTGATTTTTTCTGCTAAAACCTTTAGAGGTTTTAAATTTGGAAACAATAGCGAGGTTTCAATGCTGCGTGCAATGCTTTGCTGGTGTGTATTTTAAGCTTACTAGACCTACTTTATACAAATTTTGAGGTAATTTTAACTCATTGGGCAGTTCTGCAATAAAATAAGTAGCTATGTTTGATAGTAAATTGTTGCTGTAATTCAAAAGCGTACAGCATATGCTCAGAGGAGCAACGATTTTAATAACCGAGCGTAAAAACATTTTAAACTGAATTAAGTTCTTGCTCGTAAAACCCTCTTGTTATATCTGAAATTTAAATGGACAAAGTTTTTATTAAAAAAGAAATATTTAAAACCAATTTTTGACTCAAAAAATTTAGTTTATTTTTTAGCTGTGACTTATTTTTTGAAAAGAAATTGCGATCATTTTTAAAATGAGCGCAAAAAAAGCGCTTACTTTTTTTGAGTTCAAATGAGTGCAAAAAGAGCGCTCACTTTTTTTGTGTTCAAATGAGCGCAAAAAAAAACGTTCAAATGAGCGCAAAAAGAGCGTTCAAATAAGCGCAAAAAGAGCGCTCAAATGAGCGCAAAAAAGAGCAATTAAATGAGCGCAAACACAGCGTTTAAATGAACGCAAAAAGAGCGCCCATTCTTCAATTTTTTATTGACCCCGTTTTTTCAGCAAACAAAGACCTACCTTCATTATTCAGATCTTTTAACAAGTATGTTATAGGATTAGTTTTTTGTACAGCTGCTATAACAAAGATTTCTCTGCTCTAATTTCCTGCAGATCCTAGAAATAATTCGCTAATGTAACGTTTTTTTAGGTAATTTAGGTTATACTGGTATAATATAATAAAACTTTAATGTAATACATATTTATAAGCTATATATAAAAATGTACCTTTTTTAAACAACATTTTGGCTCTTGATATTCTAACTTGATCTCCAATAGCAAACTTTGCTGGCTTTGAAGTCTGGTTTTGCAGCGAATTTTTAAATATCCTATGCCATATTTCAAACTCGTTCTTTTTTGTCACTTTATTAGGTGTAGTCTGAATAATTCTATGAAAACTATTGTTGTAAGCCTTGACAAAGTCTTGAATTTTGTCGTCAATTTTGAATGTATTTCTTTCTGTCATGTAGCGTTTGAGTTTCGTAAAAAGAGTACGAATAAACCTTTGGCTGAAAGTACTTTTAATATACCTAAAATATGGTGATTAACGATTCTTTTTTCTTTTAAAAACTGTCTAAAATTTTTATTTCTATATTCTTTTCCCATATATGTAAACAACGTCATTGGCGTAGTTCCAGCTTCTCGAAATATAGATTTGAACCCACAAATCATTGGACTTGATGATGTATTTTTCAGCATACGTACAAACGCTTTTTTGCTGGACGAATCAATAACAATGAGTACAAAGTAATTGCAATTGTTCTATTCTGCAATGGTGCTAATGTCATTAAAATCTGATGCTTAGTTTTGATTAATAAAATTTTAAAAAACTTTCTTTTTAGGAAATTTGCGTCGTATATCTTTATGCAAAGAGTAAGCATTCAGCTTTGAAAGTTCTTGTTTCACTAGTTTTTTATCAGCATACTTTTTTCTGTTTGCTACAAATCCGCTCAAACCAGAAAAACTTCTAGCAAATTTGTGATTCAGGTAGGATCGACGTACACTTTGGTCAGCCATTTTAAGTGAAATGAAAGTAAAACTAACTGTTTCCTGTATTTATACATTCAGTTGCTGTTCATGGCTGAGCTATCGCGGACAGATTGTACACTGTTGATTTTACTATTTATATTTACGGAAAGATAGCTGTTATAAAGACCAGCTTTTTAAAACAGCCAACAGTTAAACCACGTGTGAAATGGAAAAATAAATGGGAAAAATGGGATCTCAGTTTTCCTCAAGTGTGTCGAATTTATAATAGAATTAAAAACGCGTCACATACTAAAAACATAACATATTGTGTCAATTTATTTCCAGAGTACCCTGCTGAAATTTTTGGAATTACAGAATCTGTTCGTTAATATAACATCGTAACGTTTCTGTGCATCCTCAGTTACAATGTGACAGTCGGGCAGTAAACATCCACCATGAAACACCTTGAATCTTACGATCCTATATTGTGTAAAAATTTGAATAAACCAATAATTAAAAAAACGAACAAAGTGGATTTTTTTAAAAACCCAAATTCAATAATTGTAAGTTTTTATTTTTCGCTCAATTGAGCGCAAAAATGGCGCTCATTTTTTTTAATGCAAAAATTGCGTTCACTTTTTTAAATTTAAATAAGCGCAAAAAGAGCGCTGACTGTTTTGAGTTCAAATGAGCGCAACATTTTGCTTACTTTTTTTAGCTTAGATTTTGTTTTGAGCTAAGAAATCAAGCTCAATTTTCGATCCTAATAATTAATATTTTATACTATATTCAATAATAATGTTTTTGATTTTAGATTGGTGATCGACTTTTGGCACGACAAACATGGAACAATTATAAGCAGTGCAACTAAATTTACGTTAGTTGATTGCGAAACGAAACTGAATCCACAACAGTTGAATTCTCACTTGTCACCGGCAAGTTGTTACTGAAGTTCATTCGAGGTGTCCATGATCACAACGTTAACATTCAAACACCAGAGGATGGCATTGAAAACCTCAATCACACATACTTTAACGATGGAAAGTATTCAAAACTTTTTTTGCACTGCCCAGTTTCAAAACAAACGTCTGTGAAATACGGAGGATGGTTGGATCCGCAAATTGAATTGAACTACGATGAAATTGAAAACCTTGTGTTGTTCTTAACCTAAGATTGCAAATTGTAAATTTTGTTGTGCAAAAAACATAAATACAATAAATCTGGAAAGTTTGTTGTGTGAGACATGCCAGTTCTGCTAGTTGAACTATATGCCGTCAAATTTGCAAAGCATAAACTATACGCCGTCAAGTTTGCAAACTGTCTTGTATAAAAACAAACAATACTGTGTGCGATGTGAAATGCAAGAAAAGAAAAAAGATGAGCAAGTTGCTGTATGTCTTAATACACCATACGATGTATGGATTGACTTTGATAAGTTCAATGATGGTGACATTTAGTGTGAAGTAACTAGAAGTTCAGACAGAACAGATTGTTTTGTTTGTGAACACGATCCACATAATATAACATCATCTACAGGAGAACCTGATGCAGAATATATTCATAGCATATCTCTGTATAGGGAAACTGTATACATATACAAGTACATGCCGAAAATTAAAGTGTGTAACTATTTTATGTTTTGGCAAAGCTCGAGAGTTTTGGAAAATTGTAAAGAATATGTTCGCAACTACAAAAAAGACGAATATAAAGCAATGCAATTGTCTATAAAACAAGTGTTATTTGTGTTGAAAACAATATGAATACACTGCAAAGTTTGTTGTGCGAAGCATGCCAGTTATGCTGGTTGAACTATATGCCGACACGTTTACAAACCATTAAGTATAAAAACAAACAATACTGTACGCGATGTAAAGTGCAAGAAAGGAAAAAATATGAACAAGTACTTGCTAGCTTAAATACACCGTACGATGAGTGGATTGACTTTGATGATTTCAACGATGTTGGCAATTGGTAAAAAGTAACCCAAAGTTTTAAAAAAATTGATTGTTTTGTATGTAAATTCGATCCTGGTGATGTTTCGTCAGTCAGAGGCAAACCCGATGCAGAGTTTATTTACAGCATATCGTTGTATCGGGAAACTGTGTACATTCACAAGTACATGCCAAAAATTAAAGTTTGCAACTATTGCATGTTTTGGCGATGCTTAAATATTTTAGAGAATGTTCGAGAATATATTTATGAATACAAAGAAGATGAATATAAAGCATTGCAGTTGTCTATGGAACAAGTGTAATTCGTGTTGAAAACAATATAAATACGCTACAAAGTTTATTGTGTGAGTCATGCTCGTTCTGCTGGTTAAACTTTAAACCAACAAGTTTACATAACGTAATGTATAACAACAAACGATACTGTATAGATTGTAAAGAACAAGTAAAGCTGAAAGAATTAAGAATTGCTTACAGCTTAAATACGCCATACGATGTATGGCTTCGGTTTGAGAAGTTTACAAATATTGAGAACTGGTGTCACGTAACAAGACAAGTGGAAAAAAACGGATGCTTTGTAAGTGAAAACAACCCAAGCAATGTTAAAGCCTGAACTAAAAACCCTGATTCAGAATATATTCGGAAAACAACCCTATACGGTGAAAGAATTTTCATGTACAAGTACGATCCGAAAATAAAAATGTGCGGAAATTGTATGTTTTGGCGAACCTATAAAATTTTAGGAATTGTACAAAAATATATTTGCAAATACAAACAAGATGAATATAGGACATAAAAACATGTATGTAAAAATAATTTCGTTACGTCTAAAAATAATATATAAAGTTAAGTTATCTATGTTGAAGCACAAAATATATGTAATGTAATTTTTAAAAAAATTAACTTTAAGAAATAGGTAACAGTGTAAAAAAATATTTCACACATAAATTAAAAAATAATTTAGTTTGTAAGACATAGTAACTTTTCAAAACAAAGTAAAACAATTAGTTCGTTAATAAAAAATAGTTAGTAAACATTTTTAAAATGTTAAGTTCAAAAACAAATTGTAAAAAAATAATTTGTAAACATTTTAGAAAATAATAATAAATTTAAAAACTTGTAAACAAAATTTTTAAAACTTGTAAGCAAAAATTTAAAACTGTAATAAAATAACAATTGGCATTTGTAAATGTTTTTGAATGATTTTTTATTTTAAAAATTTTTTATGCTCACAAAACACATTTTATATATAAACAATTCAAAAGGCAAATAGATCTCTATACAGAGCCTTTAAATGTCCACAAGGCAATACTTTTTTTATCATGCGACAAACTTCTCATATTTTACACTCGTTATATTTCATACAAGGGCATACATATCCATACTGTGCACCATAAAGCTGAACGCAATGGCAAAGCCAAGAACCAAACATAAAATTAAGCTGTTACTTTTACGTCCGCTCTTGAGCCTTTAAATGTCCACAAGCCAATACTTTTTGATGCGACATAGCTTGTGAACGATGCCATATTTTACCACAGCCACCATGACAGCGGTAGAGCTCTACCCAGTGGCGGGTTTAAGGCAGTGGTGGGTCCAAGGCAGTGGCGTGTCCAGGGCAGTGGCGGGCCCCAGGGCGGTGACGGGCTCAGAACAGCGGCAAGCCCCATCGTCTGCGGCTACAGTAGGGCTCCGTTAGGACAGGCTTTCCCTCTGAACAAATGGTAGGCACACTTAGAACCGACCAACGATAAAAATTAACATGGCAGACATAGAGTAGCCAATAGCGGACTTAGGGGGCGGTAGACATTAGGCAGGCAATGGCGGACAGTGTATTGAGTCCAGGACATCATGACGACCCAAGGACACCATGATAGCTTTCACGGAGCGGTTGCAGGACATCATGGCGAGCCAAGGACATTGAAAATTCAAGGGCACAGCAGAGGGCCCATGTCATGCTTCCCGCAGACCAGGATGTGAAGAAGCCGAGATAATCAATAACGTAGCAAGGACATAGTATTGATTGGTGGGATAAACGACAGCCTGCAGTGGCGGGATATTGATTGGCAAGATAAAAATCAATAACCTGCAGTGGCGGATATTGATTGGCAAGATAAAATTCAATAAACTGCAGTGGCGGGATATTGATTGACGGGAAATAGCGACAGCCTGTGCGGAATCCGCCAAATTTGCTAGTCGCCAAAATTGGCTAAAAATTCGCAACTCGCTAAATTCCCAACCCGCCTGGAAATTTTGCAACAACGCAAGAAACCCGCCAACGCTACAAAACCACCATATATCCACTATATACAAGTCAACCCGCTATTAGGTTAGGTTAGGTTTATTTAACATCACAACGCTACTTACCATGTATCCTCACCACTATATATCCACTACACTCGAACGCACAGGTTAGGTTAGCAGGTTAGGTTAAGAGTTAGGTTAGCGGGTTAGGTTAGCGGGTTAAATTCGCGAAAAATTTGCAATTCGCAAAACATTCGCAAATTTGCAAAAAATTCGCAACCCGCCGTGCTGTTTTTTTGGCGAGAAACTGTGCGGTTTTTTCGGCTGTTTTCGGTGCAGTTTTTTTGCGCGAAACCCGCCGTGAGGCGCCGAAACGGCAGGAAAATGCGTACTATCTGACTAAAACATACTACTAATATCGCATCATCCGTAAGAGGACTACACATAGTGTAGCACATAGTATTTACTTTGTGCCCGCCATTTTGGGAGTTATGCAGTTTTTATGACGGTAACTCAAAAAGTGCTTTGGATATTTCACATTTCCAGGATTGCTCTTTCCATACATAATTTGGCTTCTGGGCGCCTTTACATGGGAGGGAGCTACTCACACATTTTTCTCACTTTGCCCGGGTATTGCACTCAAGACGAGTATTCAAAGTTTGGTGGGGACTGCCTTGAGCAATGGCGTCTGTGTGAAGGTGCCGTATCTGGATCCGGGATGCAAGGTAAAGGCGTATTTGCTATGGCTGGATACAAGTCGTGGAGCATTCAAAAGATCCGACGCATCAGACACAAACGACATTCCTGGGATCGCGCTCAACCTCGTTATGATGCTAGTCATGGGCCTCATTTTAATACTGACGCTATTAGTGACTGAATCTAGGCATTGTGATAAAATCACCTGTGCTAAGACTGAGGCCCCGCTATTAAGGGCAGAGAGAGAGGTAGGGGCAACGGAAGACCCGGATGTGTCAGCTGAAAAAAAGAGAATTCAACGTTTGCTGAAAACTGGTAAGGGATCGTCCATAAATAATGTCACCCACGAATAGGTGCCAGAGTCTTCGTTATTCTGTTTTCGAATTTTTAAATGTAGGAAATGTATATGATGATGCACTGACTGTGTGGAGCCTTCGACACTTTTCTGACGTGAGTAAGCAGGTGACGTTCGGCGTTCGGCATGGGGAGGTCTTTGGCCTGTTGGGAGTGAATGGGGCGGGGAAGTCGACCGCTTTTAGAATGATTACCGGGGACGAACCCGCTACATCTGGAGATGTATTCACTTCTCACGGTCGGACGAGTCTCATTGAACATGGGCGTAAATTCCTTCTGAATGTTGGCTACTGCCCTCAGTTCAACAACAGGATCATCGAGCTTCTCACCGGGAAAGAAATGCTCCTTCTTTTTGCCAGACTTCGCGGAGTTCCAGGGAACAAAATGAAGGCAAATTTACAGAAATGGATCGCCATGGCAGGTACATATTACAGTGTACATATTATATTGTCTGTGAAGAACCAAAATGACCCACATCCGTTTTTAGCTAAAAACAGTATCCACTATCTACAAAAATATTCAATTATTATGTCGTGTGAGAGCATAATTATACATAGAACATTTTCTACTTTTCAAAAATATTTAAAAACAAAATTTTGCACCTTTTCAAACACATGAAATTAGAAAATTTTGATCTTTTTTGAAAACATGGAATTAAAACGTTTTACATCTTTTCAAAAACATGGAATTAGATAATTTTGCACCTTCTCGAAAACGTGGAATTAGGACATTTTACACCTTTTCAAAAACTTGGAACTAGACATTTTTGCACTTTTTTGAAAACGTGTAAATAAAACATTTTACGCTTTTCAAAATTTCGTAATTAACATATTTGACGCATGTTTTTCATTTTGTGTTTATGACATAGCTCATTTTAATTGTAGCTTAAATTAGATATGAGTCATTTTGGTTCTTTACAAACGATATATGAGTCATTTATTGGACTACTAACTTAATGACTTAAATAAATTTGTGCAGAACTGGAGAATAGTGCGAATATGAAGTGTTGGAAATACAGTGGAGGGATGAAGCGTCGTTTATGCACCGTTATGTCTTTGATTGGTGACCCTCCCATCATTCTAATGGACGAGCCGACGTCCGGCGTGGACCCCGTAGCCAGGAGACAATTTTGGAAGATTATGGCTGCTGTGACACAGACAGGGCAGTCCGTCGTTCTCACTTCCCAAAGGTACAAACTGCTTAGGGGTCGTCCATAAAGGATGTTAAGGGTACGGCCAATATTATTTTATGTTGTATAGGTTGTAATGGTTGTATGAAATGTGTTTTAAAATTTAAATGCGTCTAGCATAAAAGATTGCGAGGCGGTCTGCAGCCGTTTGACAATTATGGCAAAAGGGACGTTGCAGTGCATCGGTGATGTGAATTATTTAAAACAAAAGTTTGCACAAGGCTACATTCTCAATATCAAACTTAAGATGTTCCTGCTTCCTGGCCTACTGGTTCCGCCGAGAATTGCACAACTTATGGATTCAATTACTAATGCGTTTCCTCCGTGCATCTTAAAAGACTTGCTGCAGGCATGAGGATTTTGAACCTCGTAAATATTGTCATTAATTTATTGGGCATACATGGTTTCAATTTTAAATCTAAAAGTTTTTTCCCCTTATACGAACAGAGCTCAATTCAATACCATCTTGTAAACGCGGAGTTGCCCTTGTCAACGCTATTCAAGATGACAGAGGCTCTGAAGGAAACGTTTCAAGATGTTATGCAAGACTATTTCGTGACTCAAGCCACGCTTCCAGATGATTTCCTCACATTTCCAAGATGACCATTCAAATTATTTAAATATCTTTTTGCATTTCTGTTGGGAATTAGCATATTAATTAATTATCTACATGTATTTTACTACAGCGCATATTCGTCGTGTAACGTACTTTAAGGCAGTATGAAAAGTACGTACATATGTTATATCTGGAGTTAAAACTTGGCCTGAAATTTTACTCTGGATTTTTCAAAAAATAAATATCGCTCATTTAAAAAAAATTGATTTTAAATGTGATATAAATATACTTATTGTTAGACATAGTTAATTCAACCAAAAAAAGCAGAAAACAAAATTATTCGGCTCAATTTCCTTAACATTTCTGCATATACTCGGAACTATTTCGATCACTAGACGATTTACAATAGTTAATAATTATAAATAACAATCTTCCTTTTATTCTATTCGCTAGTTTTTTAATTATGCTGTAATTTCAATTGGAGTCCAAACTGGTTGCCATTAGGGATCGTCCATAAATGATTTCATTCGATGGGTCAGTGGGTCTATTGACATTTGCACGCAGTGATGCCATACCATGCTCAATATAGCCATTCAAGTAGATTTCAAGTGATGAAATGGGGGTGGGTGGATCCCATTATTATTTGAATAATCCAAATTGGCTCGTTCACGTCTATTTCTTTGCACTGCTTGAACCCATTAATCCACCAGCCGTGGTCACTGAGGAATGACGTTTTCTCGATTGTTCTTGGACAAGAAGGGCGCTGTGAGCACCACCGGAGTCAAGAAGAATGCTAATAATAAGTTTGTCCGTAGGAATGTTTTGCTTGATACAAGTCGAGTAAATCTCAAAGCAGCGCTCTGCTCTTGTAGGCATTGCTACCTAAACCAACAACATTGGAAGTCATTACATCTCAAAACTTGATTTTGAAGAATTTTATTATCACTACATAATTATTTACTCATAATTTATTAACCTTTTGAAATAATTAGTTGACCAATTTTAACGATTGACATACCAATGAAGGAATGTCAATAGACAGTTTGCGCAGTTCACGTAAAACGCAAAACGCTATACGTAAAAATTATTTTTACGTAAGCTCCTCCCATTTTACGTAAAAATCAAGTTTTACGTAAACATTTGAAATAACGTAACGCTATATTTTACGGTAGCGTTTACGTATAGCGCAGTGTAAGACACGGAGCCGGTGACCTGTAGGACCGATCGCACTGACCGAAGCTCCGGTCAGTAAAATCGAAAACATAGCAGGCACGCGCGGGCTCATTTTTTTTTCTCGAAGCTCATCGATGCTCAAAAATCAGAAAAAGCTCAATACGCCAATAGAGTCCTGAAATTTGATATCCGTAGTGGGGTATTAGAGCTCAAAAGTGTAAGAGTGATCGATATGTCGTTTTGGACTCATACTGTCATAAAAAAAATATCAGAGGTACTTAAATCAAATTGTATGTAAAAGTATGATGAAATATATTTCATACGATAATAATAATATATGCATCACACTGATTACACACCAACACCGACACCGTAGCTGGCACTATTCTGACACGGGATACAAGATAAAAGTAATAGTCAGTGATACGAGTGAGTGATGATTACTTGTAATAATAGTAATAGTAATATTAGTTTAATATTAGTTAACTAATATATACTGATACCTATACCCTGTGTTGTGGGGTGGCGGACTGTGGCGGCAGTGGCGGGGACCGTGTCAGGTTTCGGTGTCAGTGGTGTCACAGTGAATTAAGTATAAGTGTTCTGGCTGATGGCTACTGTGCGGCAGTACAGTAGTAATGTATGTATGTACTGTATCTCTATATAAACATGAAGTAAGGTAGATTTATTATGGGCTTAAAAATAAAATTTGTAATGTGAACTATAAAACTTCTCTAAATTTAATTACAAGAAAATTGAAATTACTGTTTTTGGTGAAACTGAGCCCGAGCGAGATCAAAATTTCAATAATTAAATGTCGATAAATGTGAGTCTTTACTAAACTCTACACCCTACCACGGAGATGGAGCACCAGATAGAGTCGAGATAGATAGGCCAGACACTAGACACGCACATATACACCTAATTTAGTGCATAAATTACTTTATTTAACCGATTACGTATACACAGCAACAGTGTTGAAGCTTTAACTATTTAGTGATGCAATTAATCTAGTGCACAACCTATTGTAGAGAACAGTTAACTACGGCGTTGCAATTTTGTAGGTTTACAAGTTGGTGTTCACGCTAACTACTAAGTGTTTACATTACTATTACCTTCAAATTGTCTTCTATCAGTGTTATCTGATAGGGCCGGATAAAAATAACGCTAATTATATAAAGAGTATGTCACATTGTAGACACAGCAAATACATAAGACTAAAATTACCTAAAATAAAGCACATCTCACATTTAGGTGATAGTATTGAATTCTACTTATTGTAATTTTTACTCATTGAATTAATAACCCTAGTTCATAGTTTAAGTAGCTTGTTATTTAAAATAATTTAAAAAATAAGAGGCCTACTTTTTAGTCATATACAAATTATTAACCAATTACAGTTTGTAATTGTATATTGTTGGTGTTGCAGCATGCTTTAAGATATTTATTATTTGTATTTTTAGGTATTATAGAAAATTTTTCATCTCAAAGTGTAATTCCTTATTACACCAAATAAATATTAATTAAACCATTTAGTATAATAATAGAACACGTTTAACGTTGACATGTAAACAGAAAACGTTTTACGTCTACATATATAATTAATTTATTAGGTAGTTTAGAATCGTGACTAAACACTAAACTGACGACGTAGCAATATTTGTTAAATACATTAGATAACTGTCACAGAAATGCATTTGGTGCACTCACTTTATGAGTGAACAAATGAATTAAGCACTTCAGTTAATTAGGCTCACAAGCTACTTAGTGCTGCAATTTTTTTAGTGCACGAATTGCTATTGTGCAGCAACATGGTAAATACGTTTACTCCGTGGTGTTAAACCTAATTTAGTGCACAAGCTATTTTATGTTACTTATTATTTGATGCACCTCCTACTTTGTGCTACACCTAATTTTGTTCACTAACAACTTTGGTGCACAAGTAACGTAGGTGCACTAACTTTTTAGTAAAGCGTAGTGCAGTTTTGAGTTCTGTGTATCATCCTTACATCCTCTGCTTTATAAGTTTGGACACCACTTAAACGTGGATGACTACCAGAATATAAATATGTTAAAGTTAAAGGTGATACTTCTATACTTTTTCTATACGTTTTTTAATACATCGTGTGGGTGGGCTTGAAGTAAAAATTTTCAAAAAAGTAGGAAGATGAACAATAAATAATTTTTTTTGCATGTTTTAAAAAACACTAAAATTCCTACATTTGCTTGTTCCAATACTCGCTTATTATTATTATTATTATTATTATTATTATTATTATTATTTTTATTAGGCACCATGTAAATCATAATACTGATCCACACAGACACCGCCAAGGCCAATAAGGCCCATTGCGGACGTCCCATTATAACAATGTTTAATTTTGGCCAACGGGATAACCAGTGACATATAAAACGTCACCGGATTTTCCCGTACGGGCCTTAATCTTAAACAGGATTTAATACCAAATGGAAGGAAGTGAGTACCTAGCGAAAATAAAAACAACCTACGACACCTAGCTAAGGAAAATAGGATCAGAGTTTACTGCTCATCACCCAACTAATTGGTACTAGACCTGACAAATTAAAGTTCCAAATAGAAACATACTACACATGAGTGTAAACTACAGTCTTCGCCTTGAATACAGTCTCCCTCAAACTAAGCCACGCTACTGATGCTGTCAAACCTTCCCACACAAAACTCACACCACAGCGATGCTACACTGTGCCACACAGTATACGATCCACACGACAAGGATGTAACCTGCCGAACCACCCCGTGCACATTGTAGAAACAATACACTATGTAGCTACGCGGCAGCACCGCGAGGAGTGAGAATCACGTAGGAAAATTCAACAGTAGCACAACGAGGATTAAAAACAAAATCCAAATTCAACTTTTTGAATTACTCGAAAAAGTGATTGGGGGTAATATTTTGATAGGAATTTCCACCTCACCATCGTTACGGACTAATTGCCCATCCCAAGGGTAAGGTTTGGAGACTCACGACAATTATTTACCACAAAAAAGAAAGGAAAATAGAATCAAAATTCCTCCCGAGTAAAAGTGCACTGCCGCCTAGCAGGCAGCCAGAGTGCGAGTCAATACTCGCTTCCTCGCACAACATTAAAATAATAACAGGCCTATTTAGAATTGAATATTTAAGGAATTGTTATTAATGCCAAGTTTAGATCTTTTTGCGTTGCCCCTATAAGTTTAAATTTTTTAAATTTGATCTTACATATCTTAAAAATTCCTTGGCTGGTTATGGTTTTGAGATTTCGTCAAATTATTCGGCCAATATAGTCTGTCCTGTCACAGTTTGCACACTTTTTCATTTTTGTTTGTATTTTTTTATTCTGTATGTTTTTTCGTCGATTAGATTGGCCTTAATTTCGTCGGCCGTCGGGTGTTTTGCAGTTGATGTGCATACACCATCTGCGTAGTGCATACAATGCCTGCGTAGTCCATACACTGCATGAGTAGTGCATACACTGCGTAAATAGTGCATACCTATGCATTGCGCATACTGTATACTGAAATTAAACTAAATAATATTGCGCCTGAATTGCGGACACCACGGCACAGCGGAGAGCAAAGGCAGAGGCTGCTATTTTTGGATCTGCTGTTGTTGTGCATTTTGTAATTCTTCGTAATAATTAAAATTTAATCGTATCGTTAATCATTATTATAATTGGTGGTGTTGCAACGGCAACAGTAGCTGTTAATGCTACAATGACTTAGGTTGATGACTGATCGTGCTGCAATATATATAGAGAGTGACTCTCTGTGTGGTGCATTGATTTAAGTAGGTAGGCTTTAGTGTTGCGTTCATGAAAGTCGGTGACTAATAATGTTTTAATAATAAAATTTTATGACAGCCTACAACAGTGTTTTGAAGCGGCACACCAACTAGCAATTGACAGCGCCTACTACTGTCAGCTTAAAAGTAATTTCTGCTGACTAACCATTTTTTAAATAAAAAACATAAAATATTTGCATGTACTGTGTGCACCAATCACTTTGTATGTTATTGATTTTATTATTATTCTAACAATACCTGTGTTTTAGTTATTTTTATTTATTTTGAATTGCGTTATGAAGTATTTCAACTTTTGATTATAAGTTCAATAACAATAATTTATGTATTAATGTATTATTTAGTAATAATATTTTACACCTTTTTGTGAATATTATTTGATATTTTTTAGAATAAGGCCTAATTAGGAATTAAAATTATTATATTTATTATTGAGTATGACTACGAGAAAATTTTATTCTTTAAATAGTATTTTAATGTTTATCAATTTTTGTCTTGCCATAATCATCAACAAAACAGACACACATATATGATGTTATATATAATTTAATTATATAATGTATAATGTTATGCATAATATATAATATATAGCTACATACGAAGCAAAGCTGATAAGCTAATATAGCATACAGTACATTATTCCGTAATTTTATGCTGTGTTTTGTTTTGCTATTGGTGTTTGTGTTGAGTATTTATTCATATATTTAAGATATTATTAACATGACGATGCTGTTACGCCTATTAGTAATAGTCTTCAACATTTTTCGTAGGTAGGTAGAATTTACTTTCAGTACCTAGGGGGTTTGCTCAGATTGGGGGAGATTTTGGTAAAAGCTCAATGAGGTGGAAAAAATTTTCCCTCAAAAAAGGAACCGGGACCGGAGGAGGTAAAACAGATAAAAAGAACGGCGTTGAACGATTTCTTTCCTCCCGGCTCTGGCTGGCTCAAATTGAGGTAGTTTTTTCAAGAAGAAGGGACCCTCGGTCAATTTTCTTTAAGAGCTCGTTAGGGACTGATTGGCTTGCACTGGTATAGCGTAATCAAAATATCACGTTAGCGTAAAAATTTGAATTTCCGCGGAATTACTAATAGCCATGATGGCTCAGTGGTTAGCGAACCGAAGTATCCAAGGACTCTGGGCATGCCTGTCCTTCGAGGTCGCGGGTTCAATCCTCACTAGGGGCGAATGACTTTTATATGAAAGTTGATCGTATACGACATGTGTGGTGAACCACCGTCCCAGATACACATCTCACGCCAACTTACACCTTATTTCGATATAATTGAAATTATTTTCAAAAACAAATTTTCAAATCTAAGATTCGTAATAGTCAGATGTTATAAACTGGAAATTTGTAACGTCATGGCGGAAATAGTTTACTCAATGAAATAATCGATGTAAATACTTATCATTTTTTAAGTATTTGTGGTACTTTCAATAAAAACGAGAAGAAAAACAAGCTTATAATCTATTTTTGAAAATGAATAAACATAACGTGTAATTTTTTTGCGTTATATTATTGGAGTGCGCAAACTGTGCAACGTTATTGTGTCCGTAATTTCTTAATAACGTAAAAATTAAATTTTGCGTTTTACGTATAGCGTGGAAGTATTTTACGTCGAACTGCGCAAACTGTCTAATGATTAGCATTGTGCAATCCAAATAACCTATAAAGTTACATAGAGCTGCGATCCAAAACATTTTTGTTATGTTTGAAAATTCCCTATAAAAACTGTTGTATGGGCTGGAATTTTAAAAAAAAAGTAATTTTTCTTGTTGTAAGAACTTTCTAATGGTATATTGCTCGTTGAAATATGAAACAACGTTTTAAAAATTTTTGGATCGCCTCTTGGACATATTTATACTCGCCTAATAATTGCCGTTTGAATTGTATATCGTCAGTGAAGAACCAAAATATCCCATATCCAATTTCAGATAGAATCAAAATGAGATATGTCATTAAATCAAAATGATAAACGTGCATAAAATGTTAATTAGGAGGTTTTGAAAAGTGCAAAATGTTCTATTTACATGTTTTTGAAAATTGTAAAATGTTCTATTAACATGTTTTTAAAAAGTGTAAAATTTTCTATTTACATGTTTTTAAAAAGTGTAAAATGTTCTATTCACATGTTTTTAAAATTGTCAAATGTTCTATTTACATGTTTTTAAAAATTGTAAAATTTTCTATTTAAATGTTTTTGAAAAGTGCAAAATATTCAATTTAAATGCTTTTAAGACACACACACGGATTAACATCTTCAGAGTGGTTGAATGTACTAAAAATAAGTGCTATGTATATCCCGTTAAAGCAATTCCAGGTCGTTCTCTAGAATCATCCCTTTGCAGACACTGTAAAGAGAAAGAAACCCTTGCTCATGTTCTGGGGAAGTGCCACGTTGGAAGCTAACTGCGGAATACAAGACAATATGAAGTAAGATCAATCATTGCCAAGCATCTGAGGACATTGGATTGGAATGTGTTTGAGGAAGTAACTGATGGGGCCTCTAAGCGTGTGGATATAATATGCTGGCGTACGGAGTCAAAGTCGGGGTATATTTTAGATCCTACTATACGTATGGAGCAACATTCGGGTCAAGCTGATGAGGTTAATGTTAAAAAGCAAGCTCATTACGTTCCATGTATTCCTTACTTTCTTAAAAAAAAACAACTTAAGAAACTTGAAGTCATAGGTTTGCTTGTGGGAGCTCGAGGTACAATTCCAGCTTTTTTCGAGTCATTTCGGAAAGATATGCGGCTTTCTTCTACAATAATACACGAAATAGTGATTGCTACCATTCGAGGCTCGTGTCGTATTGCCCATAATCATCTATATAATATGAATTTATCTAATAGCTAATTTTTACAAACTGTAATATGGAAAAATATTCTTGCATTCTTTTAAAACTATTTTCTTTCTCTGATAAATGTATGTTGTTCTTACTGTGTCCTTGTGGCAAGCGTAGTTGTTGCGCCAGTTGTAAATAATAATTTACCTTCTCTCTCTTCAATATTTTTGTAGATAGTTCATATTGTTTTTAGCTAAAAATGGATATGGGCCATTTTGGTTCTATACAGAAGATATATTTAAATTGAATACTATATGGTTCGTTTTACATCAAAGGTAGGTTTGAAGCAAAAGTAATTATATTATCTAACGTAATACGTAGATAATTTTAACATTACTGCATTGGGTCGAATGAACACAAACGTATGCGTACAGGTTTTGTCGAAAACGTAATTGTTTGTGACGTTTCTGCTTAAAACTCGTAATTACAAGTTTTTGCAACTGTTTTTGGTATTTTGTTGTTATTTTGAGATTTTGTCAAAAAGGAATACAAAATACAGGACCTGGAATTTTTAATTTTTGCATGTTAGGATTTGGCTATTTTGAAAGTCGACCACTGTTTCAAAAATCGCGCGCGCTTTATATACGCGAGCAGCGCAAAATCACGCTATTTGGCGATCACTTGCATTACACGTATGTGATAAGACTAACCGATTAGTACTGCTCTATTCTTTCTACTTTGTCAACGATTGGAGTTGACAAGAGCGACATCTACAGAAAAACAAATATCCTAAAGGATTGGATATGTTATGACAGGAGTGAATCTTCAAGACCTAGGACCTATCTGAAAGGGAAAAAATACGAACGGGGACTTTTTCTACTTTCTGGGAAATACTTTATATTTTATGCAGGGGTCCGGCCGAAGTGCTGAAACCAAAATGAACTGCTAAATATAAAATAACCCTTCTGGCAATATGAGAGGTATGAGCGATAGGGAATATGATATGTATTTAAGACCCGGTATTACTTACTTAACTATAACTATGGTGGGTGAGTGGTGAGCTACTACTTACTTAGGTGTACGAATAAAATCGAATGAATATATTATATTATGTATGCTTTTAGGACTATGAGTAAATAGTAAGTAAATAGGATACACAATGCTATAATTTTATGGACGTTGGAACGCAGATAAATTGTATTAATTTAATTTAAGGTACTTTACAAATTTATTCAACGAAAAGGAAAATGGGATTAATTCCTGAAAACAATATGTCTTAATAAAATGATACGTTTACTTTAAATCGGAAAATGAAATAAAACGGAAAACCTAAATGTTCTTTTTATGAATTCGTCCAAATTATTTATAATCAATAACAATATATAAAGATACGATACCAGAATTAACGCACGTTCTTTTGGTCAGAGAGTCGGATGGGTCGGCTACGGATGCTTTTCTCACATTTACAAGATGACCATTCAAATGGTTTCAATAGAGAGTCAAGTAGATATTTTAAATGTGAGCGTTCCAAACGAATTCAAAAGTTGACCAAGAAGATAAAGCTATTGAAATTTATTAAAAGCGTAAACTTGTATTGCTTGTAAAAACAACTTATTCGCAGTTTAAAAATATGTTAGGGGGGTATATAGTATGTACATGTACAGGTACAGGGGGGTGGTGGGGAATGTTTAGCGGTCCAGCGATGCTATTTTTGCTATGTAAATATAAATGTGTTTAATTGGTTTTGCTACTGCATGAGGCAGTGGCGGGTCCAGAGTGTTGTCTGAGCGTGGCCGTGGGAGGCATTAGCAGCTTTACGCTCCGATCTTGGAAGTTGGTCTCTCGAATCTCGACCGCGTCTGGGCTCCATTCTTCAAGTTCATCATACTCGTCTGGCTCAAAGAATGTACTCAAAATCCACATTTTAATTGCATCGTAACTATCGTGATAGAGTTTCTTCAATCCGTAAATTATACACGACGATACTAAAAAGCCTTTGATTGAGACAAGAATTGGGAAAATGTTGGTCTTCCATACAGCCCTTGAGTACAAATCCTTATCCTTGTTTTCGATCCAAAACATTACCATCACGAATACTGCACAAAGTGCAATTAGGACCCACGTCCAGCTGAGGCGAACACTGTTTTGTATACTTTGTAAATATATGGCTGGCAAAGCGTTTTTGATTCGTGTCCAATCCAATTTTTGAATAATTTTAAAATTTTCTGTTTCGTTTAAGATCTGAAAGAGCTCTGGCATAGAGCACTTGGCTTTGATTGGTTCAAAAACATATTTGAAACTATATTTTAAATCCACTGTGTACATCTATGTGTAGAAAAAAATATTACAAATTGAGTTACTGTATTTTTTTTTGTACTTAATACTACAATAATTATTTGGTTGTAATATTTTAAAAAATACTCACGAGTCTTGCATCATCTTCCCCAAGTACTTTCGCATCAACTAATAAATGGAGGAAATCAAACTTGCGAATTAAGTTTTCACAAATGAATTTCTTGCAATCATCAATTACTTTACATTCAGCCATGTTCATCCCCCTTTTGACTCCAGTACCCTTCCCATCTTCTGTCGCATTCTGCCATATAAACACACATACAACCCACAAATGATTAAATATTGAATATTTTATAAAAATTTTAACTACACAAGTTTTGTCTTTGAATAATTTTTAAAAATATGTATAGGGTTACTTTTTTAAGTGTTTTTGGAACCATTTTAAAAATCTAAAAATACATTTTTTAAAAATTTTTTACAAATTCTAAATATTACATCCAACGAAATGTATAATTTAATTTCAGAAAAAAACATGTAAATTGCCGTCCGTAGAACAGGGCACGCTCCTTGTTTAGTATAGAGAATTAAATTATTGACGGCGTAATTTATGCTTAGCACTTGTTATAAAATAAAATTGATTCTACGTCCTTTGAGTTGAACCCTATGCTGCACTCACAGTGCTGTCCAATTAGTCTGCTAAACAATTGTATCCAAAATTACATTGTTTTACTTAGAATAGCATCTTCCAAATAATCCTTTGATTGAAATTAAAGTTGTCTTTAAGCACATAATTAATTATATGCTACTTTAGTATTTAAAAATTATGAATTACAATCTTTCTTTTATTTGATTCGTTCAATTTTTGTAGGTTTTTAATTACATAATATGATGCTGTCGTTTCAATTTTCAATTGCAGTCCAAACTACTTGCCATTATAGGGATCGGCAATAAATGATTTTATTCGTGGAGTGGGTGAGTCTACTGGCAGAGTGATGTCATACCATATGTTAAATATCAGTAGCTGTCCACGTAATCTTAAAACGACGATGACATGAGGGTAGGTGGTTCTCAACGTGGTGGTAATTCATATGACTTCATCCATGGGTCCATCAATTCCAACTGGCACAATTGAAAGACGATTAGCTGCTGTGACGATAGCGAGTAGCACAAAATCAAATTTTTCGAGAAAATCAGTTTTTATTTGAATTTTAGTGTTAAGAAAAAGCAATTCTTGCTTCAGTGCATAAAATTTAGTCAGTAAATATTAGACCGAAATTAAATCTTTAAATTGTTTCATATAATTATTAATAATTAAAATTCAACTACGCTATTTCCGTTTAACTATAATATTGGGAAGTGATCCAAACCCATAGCCGCCTACAATTTGTGATATCCTTCTGTAGGTCCTACATACCATGTATAAGTATGTGTGTAATTATAGGACACTCATTCTCCTTAATATTTGTAACAGGATCTATGTACCATGACATACTAAAAGCCAGCGACTATATAGTGCAATAATATTCATACAAACACAAGTTGCATTGCATTATTCAGGTATTTTTCTAAATCCAAAACACGACTGGTTTCGTCCATAAGCGTAATTAGTATAATTTTAGCTAGCATTTTCCGTTAGTTAAAGTCAACTGGTGTCATATTATTATTATTATTATTTGGCACCATGTGGTTCATAATACTGAACCACACGGACACCGCCAAGGCCAATAGGGCCTATTGCGGACGTCCTATTATAACAATGTTTAATTTTGGCCAACGGGATCTCCAGTGGCATATGAAAACTCCACCGGAATTGCCCGTAAAGGCCTGATTTGATGCTAACTGGAAGGAAGTAAATATATCTGGCAAAAGAAAAAAAACAACCTACGACACTTAGCTTTTAAAAAAAGGTTCAGAGTTTAATTTCGTCACCCAACTACTTTTGGCACAAGACCATGTAAATTATTTTCTAACTAAAAGACGCCAAACACATGAGCGTAAACTACAGTCTGCCTACTACAGTCTATCTCAGAAGTAAACCATACTGATAATGCTGTCAAACCTTTCCACACAAAATCCACACCGCGTAGGTGCAACACTGTGCCACACAGGAGACAATCCACACGACAAGGGCTTACACCAACAACCACCGCGTGCACATTGTAAAAAGTAAACCATGTGGCAACACTGCAGCACAGACCGATGTAGAATCCATGTAAGAAGCCTCCACAGCAACACAATGAGAATGAAATTTTTCCAAATTAGAATTTTTTGAGATGCTTGAAAAAAGCTGTTAGAGGTAAAATTTTGATAGGAATTTCCACCCCACCAACGAAACAGACTTATTGTCTATCCCAAAAGTAAGTTTAGAGACTCACAACACCTTTTTACCACAAAACTTCCACAGGCAAAAAGAAGAAGAAAATAAATTTCTCCCGAGTAATAAGGCACAACCACCTCGCGAGGAGTCACAGTGCGAACTGGTGCCATACCTACAAACCGAAAAAGAACAGACCAAAAGAAGACACTATTCGACAACATTACGCCTGGCCTGGACCCAACGGTTGAAACTTGAGGAAAAAACTGATGCTTTCCGCCCACCTGGAGCAACATTCTTCACCCTTTTTCCCAATACTTGTAATGCTTACTTTTCCAGGAGGTGGGTAAACTCAACTTCTTACATCTGACACTACGTCATCATCGCTCACAACAAACATGTATGTAAATTCAACAGCTTTAATTCATACCAGAATCACAAAAGTCTCATTTTATACTTTAATCAGTGATGGTGCTCCCTTTTAATTTTTGTAAAAATAATTATCAAGTAAAAGTCTAAAATTCTAAGTATGTTATGAGTCCTGCTGCCTGAAAAATATGTCAATAAATGAATCATTCGAAATAGGCTCAATCAATTATAGTAGAAGCGACAAATAATTCTAAGTCAATATATTGGACAAGCTCCACCCTTAGTTTCCTAATTTCATTTTCCTGCATTTTCCAGGTCGGACAATACTTTATCATTGTAAAACCTCTAGGCAAATTAAAAAGTGTCCCGTAAATAATCCATAATGGCTCGATTAGGTCTTCTTCTGTGCACTGCTTGACCAAATAAATTATTAGCCGGCGGCATCATCATAGAATGACAATTTTCTTCATGAATATCCCTCTCCGTCCTCACTAATTTTTGGGTACTATATTGTTTTTGGATGAGATGGGCAATATCGTCATTCCCGGATTCGAAAAGAGCCGTGATAAGTTTGTCTGTAGCTAAGTTTTGCCTGATACACGTTGAGTAGACCCCAAAACAGCGTTCTTCTCTTGTAGCCATTGATTCCTAAACCGCCAACAACATTGAAAGTCCAACATTATATTTCCAACTTGATTTAAAAGCATCATTAATTATTACTACTTGTATGAATTAAAATTTGTTTGTTATTTTTGAAAATTACTTTATTTTAAAATTTTAAAATTTTAAAATTTTAAAAACACAAAAATAAAACTTACAATTTCCTCCAACATGGATCTTGTTATACAGTTTTGGCTCAATAAATTATAGGCTATCTTAAGTGGTTTAATTGTTTTTTCACATAGTTGGTTCATCATGGGGAGAATAATCACTTTAAGATTTAGTTCGTCTGTTTCGTCATGGAGCTCCTGCTCCTGCTCATTTTTAAAGTTGGTAATTTTTAAGGAAATATATTTGTCCAATTGAGTCATGACTTCTTTTTCACTTTTCCCCATGCGTGGTGAGATGTAATGTTTTTATTATAGAAAATATTTTACAACAGCTCGCTGCTATAATTACAATTAGAAAACAACGTCGACTTTGTTATTTCTAATATAGATTCGGGCATAAAAATTTTGTGTGTGTTTACATCTATATAGGAATTAAATTATTTATGTGGAACATTTGTGTAAAAAGCTCATTGTTCTACGTATTTAATTGTATGCGGTGGGTATGACTGACTGACTGTATGTAGCGTATATATAGACAGAACTTATAACTGAACCTAGTTGTTTACACTTGTGGTATGTTATCATTGGTTTTTTTTTTAATTACGACGTTCTACTTTCTACTTGAGAGTATAGAGTCTTGAATAATTGTATGATCTCATCGTAAACTTATTTAATTAAAGATATTCTAAATGACAGAGACAGATGTTATGTAATTATTGGTTTTTACAAAATTTGTTTTTATTATTTGTTCCGCTTGTATAACTATGCTACATTGTCGTTGAGTTGATTTAAATCTCCCTATAGTGTAAAGAACCCATGTTATATCGTCTGTGAAGAACCAAAATGACCCATGTATCCCCAATTTACGCTAGAATTAAAATGAACTACCTATAATAAAAATCATGTATTTAATTGGATGCGTAAAATGTTAAATTTGAGTTTTACAACAGTACAATATGTTGTATGTATTTACACGTTTTTAATTTTTAAAAAGTGTAAAATTTTCGAATTTTACTCGTTTTTGAAAAAATGTAAAATTTTGTAATTACTCGTTTTTGAAAAAATGTAAAATTTTCTAATTACACGTTTTAGAAAAGTGTCAAATGTTCTAATTACACGTTTATAAAAAATGTAAAATGTTCTTATTACACGTTTTTGAAAGTTGTAAAATGTTCTAACGACACGTTTTCAAAAAATGTAAAGGTTCTTATTACACGTTTTTGAAAGGTGTAAAATGTTCTTACTACACGTTTTAAAAAAATGTAAAATGTTCTTATTACACGTTTTTAAAAGGTGTAAAATGTTCTAATTACACGTTTTCAAAAAATGTAAAGGTTCTTATTACACGTTTTTGAAAAGTGTTAATTTTTCTAATTACACCTTTAAAAAAAATGTAAAAGGTTCTAATTAAACGTTTTTCAAAAAAAATGTAAAATTGTCCAATTCCATTTTTTATAAAAAGTGTAAAATGTTCTAATTACACGTTTTTGAAAAATGTAAAATGTTCTTACTACACGTTTTAAAAAAAGTTTGAAATGTTCTAATTACTCGTTTTTGAAAAGTTCCATATATTTTCTATAAAAATGTCTTATGGATAAGACGTTATTCACATGCATTATTCGTAAGATAGTACATTTCACATTTAGTTAAAAATGAATACGGGTCATTTTGATTCTTCTTCAGAGACCGGACATATGATTTTTTGAGAGCAAAAGTTAATAATTTCAATTTTTGTTTTTAAGTTATTTATATAAAACTATGTAGAGAATGGACGACGACAGCTTATAATTACGTTATTGGTTTTTATTGGGAAAAAAGCAGGACGTTATTTTTGAGGAATTACAACAGGGGATCTCGCATCTCGCGCTCTGTGTATATATAGTAAAAGGGAATGATAGTAATTAGTGATTAAGATACTATGGAACGGGTTCGGGTACTTGGGGTATTTCCGGGGGTGGATCTGGTACTGGGCCTCGTGTTAGAACTTGAGATAACCAACACAAATGAAGAAAACTCACCCCCCGCCCTGCATTAATATTCGTAGTACAATCCTTAAAACCATATTTCTCTGGTTTATCCTTAGGGTCTGTGAAGCGAAATAATAAAAGTCGACTGATGGCCGTCCCATCATTTGCATTTTTCTTGACTTTAATGTATCTTTTGGGTCCATTCTCTCCACTTGCAATGTTGGTCAGATTTTCATGGAGTTCATTCTGAACAATGATTTGTAGTCCATAGATTCGATCTTCTGGGACGTCAGACCATTCTGGGGCAAAGTAAGTCGTGTCCGCTTGAAATCCTAAATTTAATTCTGGAAGAACATTTGGATCGTAGCCAAGGACGACATCATCCGGGATGTCCATCTCATGCTTCCCAACCCTCACAACGACATCCTTCAAATATGTCTTAAAGAAGAAGGTGGACTGAATAGTTTTGTCTACTTTCTGGTCTGGATTAGATGACATGGAGATGTACTTCCGGCTGTAGCCTGGGACATCGAAATTAAGTTGGTACAAGAGAAGAGTTGACTTTGGTCCCACTGACATTTGAATGATGGACTCGAACGATTCAAAAGAATCTGTTCTTTTGGTAATTGAACCCTTGACTGCCATTGTCATTGTGGAGTCGGCTCCAACACTTGCAGCGAATGAAACCATTTCTGCCTTGACGTCTCCATCAAAATGTATTTTCGCAGCCAGAGCCGCAGTGAGTGTCCCTGTTAAGATTGTCACGAAATTGGCCTGAACAATGGACTTGTACGTCCTTTTCCGAAACATAGAACCAATGTTCTCCGTGTTGTTCACATCAAATAGGAGGATCCAGTTGTACTGCCCGGTCATGTCCACCGTATGTATCTTCAAGTGTTTCCCTGTACATTGTTTTTTTTAAGAAAGGAAAAGCAATTATTTGGGGGTAATTAAGGAAACTATCAACTACTCCCCGTACAAAAATAATTGTGTCGAGTCCTGCACAACTATATAGTCAAACCAATAAGCATGCAGTTTAATTTCTGCTGCAGGAAAGTTTGGATGAGATATGCATTGAATTAATGCAAAGGAGTGAAAAAATTTAAATACACATGTTTTTGGAAAGTGAAAAATGTTCTTTTTACATGTTTTTGAAAAGTGTAAAATGTTCTAATTCCATATTTTTGAAAAGTGCAAAATGTTCTTTTTACACGTTTTTGAAAGGTGTAAACAAATTTAACTACATGTTTTTGAAAAGTGAAAAATGTTCTAATTCCATATTTTTGAAAAGTGCAAAATGTTCTTTTTACACGTTTTTGAAAGGTGTAAACAAATTTAACTACATGTTTTTGAAAAGTGAAAAATGTTCTTTTTACATATTTTTGAAAAGTGCAAAATGTTCTTTTTACATGTTTTTGAAAAGTGAAAAATATTCTTTTTACATGTTTTTGAAAAGTGCAAAATGTTCCTTTTACATTTTTTTGAAAGGTGTAAAAAAATTTGACTACATGTTTTTGAAAAGTGCAAAATATTCGTTTGACATGTTTGAAAAAGGTGTAAAAAATTGTAATTACTATAGTCTAACCAAGTATGCAGTTTAATTTCTGCAGGAAAGTTTTAATGAGATATGCAGAAGAATTTGAATTTATGCAGAAATGTTTCTGCAGAGATTTCATGTGTGATTTGTTAAATGATTCTGCATAAAATATGACATTTAAAAAAATTGTGCAGAGAGATTTCTGCAGAATATTGGGCAAATTTGCTGCAGAAATTGAAACGATTGTTTTTGTACGGGTATACTAAGAAACATGTTGGTAGATGCAGGACAGTCCACATACCAGCTCTTTGCGTTTTCCCCCTCGTTGTTCCCCCTGGACTCTTCTGCACACTGGTACGTGTTCGATCTGAAATAAAAATAAGGGTATGGTTGTGCAAAATAATTATTACATAATATATCGGCTAAAGAGGCGGATCTAGAAATATCGTTCCGGGTGAGCAAAAAAATACCAAAAAAAAATGGATCATTTAGTCATTTACTTGGTTTTGAAAGGTGTGCAAAATATTTATTTTGCATGTTTTTGGAAAGTGGAAAAAAATTGTTTTGCAAATGTTTTAAAAAAGTTCAAAATGTTCTTTTTACATGTTTTTAAAAAGTGCAAGACTCTTTATTTACATGTTTTTGAAAAGTTGAAAATGTTCTATTTCCATGTTTTATAAACGTGCAAAATGTTCTATTTCAATGTTTTATAAACATGCAAAATGTTCTATTTCCATGTTTTATAAACGTGCAAAATGTTCTATTTCAATGTTTTATAAACGTGAAAAATGTTCTATTTCCATGTTTTATAAACGTGCAAAATGTTCTATTTCAATGTTTTATAAACGTGAAAAATGTTCTATTTCCGTGTTTTATGAACGTACAAAATGTTCTATTTGAATGTTTTATAAACGTGAAAAATGTTCTATTTCCGTGTTTTATGAACGTACAAAATGTTCTATTTGAATGTTTTATAAACGTGAAAAATGTTCTATTCACATGTTTTCTAGAAATTTTCTATTTATAATTACTAATTAAAAAATTTCAATTATAACGAATGCTTGATTAAGCCATACCTTCTTTGCGTCCTCCATTGCCAGTCCCTCCTCCTCCCCCTCCTCCCCCTCCCCCTCCCCCTCCCCCTCTCGTTATGCACTCAAACTTTTCGCAACCAGATGAACCTAAAACAAAGTGTACAAGTCAACACTGTTAGAATGGCCACGGCCCTTTTCCAGTACTTGTTTGCGCATATAATTACATCATTACATTTTAAGACCATGTTAAGTTAAGCAGTAAGTTACACACATACCACAATTTGACCACTTGAGAGTTACACAGCGTCCAGATCCACCAGAGTCATATTGGTCTTTCTCTCGAAGACGGGTTTGAATTGTGCCCGTCTTCCCGTATGCCACTGACTGGGCACACGTGGCCTTGGCTAAGCTCCATCCAATCGCCGCTTTTGGTTTAAATCCTACAAATGTGATGACATAATAGACGGACACAAATTATTAGAGCTATTAAATGACTGACTGACTGACTGGGTGACGTGAGTGAATGAAGGGTGAAGCGTCAATCAATTTTGTTAATGGACGAAAAAAGAATAAAATAAATTGGAAATAAAACAAGTTACGCAACCTGAAGCGGTGTGAGGAGAAATTAGGAAAACAAGTAAGGAGCCCAAGAGACCAACGGATATTTGACACATTTTCAACAATTCTAAATTGTCATTGTGAAGTGTGTACGAGAAGACATACTAAAAATTATACCGACCTACTAAAAAAGTTGTTTCCTTTTTAATGGCTCAGCTTAGAAAAGGGTTAAGAGGAGGACGAGAACAAATAACAAAGTAGTTGTAAAATTCACCATTGTAGTCATCTACACTCATCATAGCACACATTGTGAGTGTAATTATGACTCTTTTGTAGTTTTAATTACAATAAAGATCATAAACGTTGAGCATCACACGTCAAATTAAAGTGTTGGTTTCATGCAAGATATGAAACTTTTTATCAGGATTGTAATGTCAATGTTCAAAAGTTACGATAGATACAGAAAAGTAAAGGCATAAATATTTATATAGGAAAAAAAAATCAATGTAATCTACGATCACCTGATAAATCTTGAGTGTAGTTCTGGGTGTAATCTTCTACAAAGGCACAAGGTATTATTCAATTCTGAGAGTGTCCATATGCTCATAAGGTAATGCATTCAAAAAATGGACTTTTGTCGTCGAAATGGATCACTACGATCAAGATGATCAGCAATAGTTTACCCATCAACTCTACCCCTCGAGCACACCAAGGATCCCTTTACTGCGGTCACGGCTGTAAGTAGATTGAAACAATAGGTCATATCCTTGGTCAGCGCCCACGAGGGGAGCTGATCCGTAACAACAGAAACCATACTGTCCGCCGTCTCATTGTCTACGACCCATGCATTCCAACAAAAACTGAGGCTCGTCGACATCAAAGTCAACGGTTTGTACATCAGGGCGCGGGGAACAATATCCAAATGTTATATTTTTCAAATTCATAATAAAGCATTACATAAAAACAATGTATAGATCGACTGAATGACTGAATCTTGGGGAACTATTCTTGATGTTTTGTGGATCCGCAGCAGGTCAATGAACTTATTGTTTTTGTATTAAATTATACAAAACTGTGTAGTGATAATATAGTATCTTAAATAAATAAATACAGAGCTTACGTTCTAGTTTCAAATAGTGACATTCCCATGTTGACGCACAACGAGAGACAAGCATGATAACTTAAAGGTTACAAAAATGTACTAGTTTGAGAAATAAAAAAAAAATTAAAAATTAATTACAAAATTAGTATCAAAAAGTTACAATCTTCAAATTATTAAAACGTTGAAACAAGCAATAAGAAATACGACAGACAGTTAAAACATGTCATTTTAAATTTAAATCAAATAATAATGCATCTACAGACGCTCTTTAACTGAATACTTAAACTAGGACGCTCACATACACACAAACATTAGCTGCAGCTGCAGGTTAGGTTACAAATTGGTGGTGCAATATTAATTTTAAGGGGAGAATTTAGTAACAACGAAATTGAACATAATTTACATAATGCATTTTTTGCATTTTAACTCAATGGTGTATTTTCAATTTAGAATTGAGTTCTGGATCTTAATAATTTGGATGGTTAGCGTCATCCTCACAAGGTAATGCAATTTGAATGTCAAGGAATTTGTTTTGCATACTTACATACTTTTGTATAACTCCAGGGCCGGACGACGAAGAAATTGGTTTTAGGCAGCAATTTGTAATTATAAAAAACCCACCATTTTGATTTTATGAATGTTTTTCTTTGGTAAAGCAAAATGTTGTATTTACATGCTTTAGAGTAGTGAAAAAATTCCTATTTACTTGATTATGAAAATTGCAAAATGTTCTTTTTACATGTTTTCAGAAAGGTGGAAAACGTTCTATTTCCATGTTTTTGAAATGTGTAAAAAATTTCATTAGCATGTTTTTAAAAAGTCTCAATATTCTTTTTACATATTTTGAAAACTGGAAAATGTTCCTTTTAAATGTTTTTGAAAACTTTGTATAACTCAAGTTAAAGTAACTTTTAATGTGAATTTATATAAACTATTTAAATTTCGTATACTATGGCCCCGTATGGCCATTTTCATGGCTATATATAGTAAAGTCACAAAGAATAATAGAATTAAAATTTGATTTCCTTACAATAATTATTACATTGTAATTATTTTTTGTCGTACACTGTAATAAAATATTTACACTTGGGAAGTGTCCCTTGTAAGTAATTATTATTTATTATAAATACAAAAACAAGGGCTAAAGCCTTTGTTTTATGGCAGCCTTAACAGCAAAATTAAGCATTTTGAATTTCCCGCCAAATTTTAGCTTCAATATACAAGTTTTAAATTAAATCAGTCAAAAAAATAACCCTAAAGTAAGATATTTTTGGAATGGTAACAATTAGGCAAATATAATGAGAACATGGTGTGGAAACACGATCGCTATTAGTTTTTAAATAATTTTTAAATAACATAATAATTGCAAATTAAAAAAAGTTAACGGATTGTGTCGAGTGATATAATCATTTTTGAAAGCTCTTAAAAAATAAACAGAAATCATTTTTTTTTGTTTTTTGATTGTGACCCATACAACACATTTTTGGCGGCATTTAAAAATTATGGCTGTTGAGTTATAGTTACAGGTCCGGACGAATTAGTTTCTTTTAGTTTTTAGAAACATGAATTTTTGTTTCCATAAAAAAACGAACAATTTAATTTAATTGAAGGCTTTCTCTTTGGTACACCAAAATATTGTATTTATATATATGCTTTAAAAAATTTTTTAAATGTTGTAATAATTATTTACTTGATTCAGATTCTAAAAAGTGCAATATAATTACTCTAAATTCACATATTTTTTTTAAAAAGTGTTCAACTTCATTTTCGCATGTTTTGGAACTGTGCATCAAAGAAGTTTTGCATGTTTTTGTGAATGTTTTGAAAAATTCATAATGTGCAAAACAAAACAATTTTTTGGTATGTTTTAAAAAATTCATAATGTAAATTTGTCATTTAATGTGCTATACGTAATTACTATACTACTCGATCGCTGTAATCCAAACATAGAAAATATATAATAAATTAATAATGTTACTCTTATCAACCAACAAAAAACTATTATATAATTTGTTCCAGACAATAATACGTAGCTATAGTCGATGATTCACAATGATTTGTCAGATTATTCAGAAAAACAGAAATATGTATAGTCTCACTTGGGGTTTCTTTTTAAAAGTTTTTATATTATCAATCTTTTAGCGAAAATATTTCGACCAATTTTATGTTTAAAAAAAAATAAATTATTTTGTTTCATCTCTTGTGTTTCCTGTTAAAAACTAACTACATCTTATATTATTTTAATTTTCTTTAAATTCCTGGACATTGTGACCTGTTTTATTTGTATGCTTTTGCTGCCGATGGCGATGACGGAGACCAAGATGCAAGTCTGTTTTACCAACCACGACATCCCCCCCCCTTCCACGTGTTTGTTCTTTGGAAGAAGGATCCATTCAAATTGTTATTTCTTTTTGAAGCACAAGCAGTAAAGAAGAACAAGGACCACAACAACGACTGCTAAGACAACTCCAACAATGATCACAATTACTCTGTCCAAACGGAAACGGAAATGGATATTCCACAAAACAAAAACAAACACTAAATTAGGCATAAATTAATTACAGTCGGGACCAATAAGTATGAGCAGGATTTCAAACAGTATTTCTTTCAGTGTATAATCATCATCATCATTATCATTAATTATATTATCAGAAGATAGTCTGTGAAGAATCAAACTGACCCAGTTCCATTTTAAGCTAGGAATAATATCCAATAACTACCAACAAAAATATTGAAACTTTCTTGAAATAATTTAAATAGAATATTTTACATTTTTCAAAAACATGTAAATAGAACATTTTACACTTTTCAAAAACGTGTAAATAGAACATTTTACACTTTTCAAAAACATGAAATTAGAACATTTTACACTTTCCAAAAACGTGTAAATAGAATATTTTACACTTTTCAAAAACATGGAAATAGAACATTTTACACTTTTCAAAAACGTGTAAATAGAACATTTTACACTTTTCAAAAACATGAAATTAGAACATTTTACACTTTCCAAAAACGTGTAAATAGAATATTTTATACTTTTCAAAAACATGGAAATAGAACATTTTACACTTTTCAAAAACATGTTAATAGAATATTTTGCACTTTCTATAAACATGCAAATAGAACAATTGACGCTTTTCAAAAACTCGTAATTAGCATTTTACGCAAGTTTCAGATTTTATTTTGATGACATAGCTCATTTTGATTGTAGCTTAGTAGCTAAAATTGGATATAATTAGGTCATTTTGGTTCTTGACACAGGATATGTAAGAACATAGGAGAAGATAGTACAGTAGTAGTGGTGTATTTTTGAAGTGACATGACTAACATGATGCTCAGGCCACAACCATCAACTTCTGCACCCAAGTCGGTGGCAGTAGACTTATCTTTACAAGGAATGCACACACCAACACTAAGGCCACCAACAGTTGTAGTAGCACAACCCATACTTTCGTCAAGTTGTTTTGCTTTATCAGCGCAATCAGAACCTTTTTTGCACGACCCGGTCCCAAGTCCATTAAATAATCCTCCTTTCGCGGCGTTCGCGGAAAAACTATTTTGGTTGGAAAAAAGGATTAAAGAGACAAGTAGAGCGAGTCCCAACAAAGGAAAAGGAGCCATTTTTAAATTCGTCATATTCGGATTTTTCTTTGTCTTCAAAACAAAAACAAAATAAGTTGTAATTAATTATCTTATATTTTTGTAATCAGGTCTCAATCAAATCCCCCCGCGAATCATACCTTTTTTACAAATATGCCTCACTTTAATACTGAAGAATAGAAATAATTTAATGTATTTCAATATATAAAATAACAACTATGTAAAAAATTTTAAAATTTAAATTTTCCCGCAGCGGCAGACGTAGGAGGCGGGGGATTTGGTTTTGAAAGTTTTGCAGAGTGATTACTGAGTTGCGGTTTGCGATGCGGTTTGCGTTGCAGTTTTCGGTTTTATAGTGGTGGTGTGGTGGTTAGTGATTTTGCGTTTTTTGGTTTGACATGGGCAAAGTAATTCTGTGGACATTGGAGTGGTCATTTTGATGTCATTAGCTTTCCTAGCTAATTAATTGAGAAACGTTTCTAATATTTTTGTAATAATATTTTTTGTTTAAATCAAAATTTGTAGAGTGCTGCAAAATATTTAACTTTGTTTGTTGTCGTAATAAAATATCAATCAATATCAATACTGAACTAAATATTGAAATCTAGTAAATATAGTAACAGGAAGCAGCGCTCATTTTTTAAATCCGCAGTCAGTTCAGTAGTAGTGTCCATTTCCCAATCCGAATAAAAGTACCTACGCAGGTAGACTAGTTGGTAGCATAGTACATATATGCAGACCTATAGCGTGATTAATATAGAAATTGAAACAGAGCTCAGGACAATATGATGTAACGCACGTAACTAAACACTAGTAGACAATAAACAATGCAAAAACAAGTCCCGCGCGGGGTCTTAAAAACTTTTAAACGCGAGATCCTTGTATAGTTACTTCTTTTGCTTCGAAAAAAATGAACTAATTAATATCTACAAAATTTTTCAGCTCTACAAATGCGTGTAAGTAGAACACTCTGCACGTTTCAAAAACATGCAAATAGATAATTTTGCACTTTTCAAAAACCATGTAAATAGATAATTTTGCACTTTTCAAAAACCGTGTAAATAGAAAATTTTGGACTTTTCAAAAATCATTTAAATATAGAACATTTTACACTTTTTAAAAACATGTAAATATAACAATTTGCACTTTTCAAAAACAATGTGTACAATATTTCTCAATTTTCAAATGTCATTTTTTGAAAATTGCAAAAAACTACATCTTCTTGTTTTTGCGAAACGTTTTCTAAGAAATGTTGTTGTTTATAAAATGTTACTGGATGGTTGAAAATGTTTTATTTACATAGTTGTTTTTATAGCTTCTAGGATGCTAATTCTAATATTTGAAATTGTTACATCCCGTTTTAAATGATTCCATAGATTCCGATCGTATTTGTCTATGGGAAATATCAGTCGGAATTTTAGGACATCTCCGACACCTTCGTCCTTTAGATTTTTTTCCAAGCCCGAGATTCGAACCCAGGACCTTCTGTTACGTTGTCCCAACTCCTACCCACTGCCCCACTATGCTATTGTTAGAAGGATTGGAAAAGAAGTCAACCATATACAGTCACTATGTATTTGTTGCAACGCTAATTATCTCATTTATTTTGATTATACAAAAGATATCATGTATGTAAATTAACGTTTTCACTAAATTAGGCATTTATTTTTTATTAAACATTTTGTTTAATACTTTTATTGAAGCTATAACGGCATAGTAAATATTATTTGAAACCCTAAATAAATAGTTTGTAAATAGAATAAATTTCTTCCCAATCTCTGTTATGTTGAATTAAAAACGTAAATACAGCATTTAATGCTTAATGCTAAATTTTATTATTACTTTTATCAAAATCTGATTTGATATCCTATAGTTATCTATACAAAAAGATACGTTTGTCTCCTACAGGCAAAAATTCTATAGGATTCGATGAGATCCGAACGTGACGACATTGCAATACTATTTCTGTCTGCAGCACAAGCAGTAAACAACAACAAGGGCCAGGACAACGGCTGCTATTACAGCGGCGGCAATGACCACAATTATTCTGTTCAAGGATTCCACATAAAACAAAACAAAGAAAAACACCAAATTATTCGGGCACAAAGTCAGGATGAAATTGGGCTGTTGACACAGGGGGGTCATAATCAGAGGGGAGGGGAGGGGGGGGGGGGTTATAAGAATGTGGATTTTTTTATGACGTCATGACTTACATGGTGTCCAGGCCACAGCCACTCACAGTAACGTCTTTTTGTTCTTTTGCCTTAGCCTTGTCTTTACAGTTGATGCACTGGCCAGTCCCTTCGCCATTTAGTTGTGCACAACCAAAACTGGTATCTTTATATTCGGGGAACTTTTGAAAGTATTCATTGCATTCCTTAGGAGTGGTGCAAGCCAATGCTACTTGTACTGTTGTTGTTCCTTGTCTTTGTTTAGCTGCAAAAGGTGTTTCGAACTCGGCTTCGACAGAATTATTTTGGACGGAGAGGAGGAGGACAAGGAGTCCGAGTCCCAAAAAAGGAACTATTTTTAAATTCGTCATTTTGGTTTGGTTTTTGTATAAACAAGAAATTTTAGAGCAAAATTACAAAGTCCGCATAAATACCTCTAAGCTCGAATTTATTTTATCAAAATCATTTTACTACTACAAAATTTAAATTTTGACAATTTTGTTCTAGGCCTTGACCCGCACCCGCCAGTAATTATATAGCAAGTTTTAAAACTTAAAAATACTAAAAATTGAGACAGAGATCCTTTACCTCTGACCTGCCTAACTAAACTAAACTTCTAAACTAAACTAATAAAAAAACTTCCCGGGGATCAGTGATCTTTAAAATTTTGAATTTGGCTGGGTTCGGTCGGATGGATGGACTGTTGGAAAGGGGTAACGAATTATTGATCTTCCTTTATATTTACAGCCAATAAATTCATCGATAATGTTTAAAAATTTTTTAATTTAAAAAATGAATCAAAATAAAATTAATAGAAAGTTTCCAGAATTGTTTATTCAACTTTGGTTTTCAAAATTCATCAATATTATGAAATTGAAATTTAATAATTAAGTTAACGTAGTAACATTCAACTCATTTAAAAAAAAATCGTCTAGTTGTAGTACGTACGTTACGTACTGTACGTAGTAATTATGTCGTAGGAACATTTGTCACTTTCTAATACATGTAAATAGAACTTTTTGCACTTTTTAAAAAACATGTTAATAGTACATTTGGCACTTTTCAAAAACATGTACATGGAACATTTTTTAACATTTGGAAAACATGTAAATAGAACATTTTGCACTGTTTTTAAATCAGTCAAATAAAACTTTTTGCAGCTTCTCTAAAAAACTATTAAATAAAATTTAATTATGACTCATCTCATGCTTATTTAGTACTGTTCTTAACTGCTTTGCTTTATGTATGTTGTTCTTTCTTACTGTGTGTCTTAATGGCAAACCCGAAGTTGTTGTATAACGTCAGTTGTAAATAAATATTTACCTTTTTCTCTCTACATGCCAAATAAAATAAATCATTTCCAATATCTAATTAGTATGACTCTATGATATTGAGATTATTTTCATTTTATTTTAGTTTCTAATAATTTTTAAATTGGTTTATTTTTGCACTAATTGTACGCAAAAAATTAGTTGTACATGTAATTTTTATTATTTACATGTTTTTAAAAAAAGCAAAATGGTCCACATTTAATTATATGCGTTTGAAAAGGTAAGAATCCATTTTTTTTTAAATACAAAATATTCTATGCACATAAGCTTTTAGAAATCTCATAATGTTTCATTACTTTTATTTGCATTTTGTTTTTGCGTAGTGCAAAAAATATTTTATTTCCAAGTTTGTCTTAAAGTGTGTCACATGTTTATTTTACAATTTATTTACACGCATGGAGTTATGATGTAGCATCATCAATGTTTGAATTTTGCCTTGTAAGTAATTACATTGTAATTTCTAATTTTCTAATTAATTATATTGTTAGCTATGTATGGAAAAGGTTTGTATCTTGTCTTCATTCTTTCCAACACTTAGATTCTTCTAATTGTCAACAGTACCGGTACCGGACCAGACGAGACGGAGCCTCTTCTAAAACTTTTCGTTCATTTTTTTATTTTTATTTGAATTCACTTTGATTTTGTTTCTTGATTTTGATCCTGTTATTTCTCAGCTACCGAAATTAGAAAATCGTCGTTTCGTTATTTCATGCAGAAAAAATGAGGAGGAGGAATCCTAAGAAGGAGTAAACCACCTCAGACAGCAGTGGCGTCACTCTGCTTCTGTTTGCAGGAATTCCACCAAAAATACAAAGAAAACAAACAAATTATTAGGAGGACATAATTATTTAGTGCCAAACAAAGAATTAGTTTTAGGCAGGAATTTGCGTTTTCATACAAAAATCTAACTCTTTTAATTTATTGATGGTTTTCTTTTGGGTAAAGCAAAATTTTGTATTTACATGTATTGATGTATTAGAAAAGGTGCAAAATCTTCTTTTTACTTGGTTCAGAAAATTGTAAAATTTTATAATTCCATGTTTTTGAAAAGTGTAAAATTTTATAATTCCATGTTTTTGAAAAGTGTAAAATTTTCTAAATTCATGTTTTTGAAAAGTGTAAAATTTTATAATTCCATGTTTTTGAAAAGTTTAAAATTTTATAATTCCATGTTTTTGAAAAGTGTAAAATTTTATAATTCCATGTTTTTGAAAAGTGTAAAATTTTATAATTCCATGTTTTTGAAAAGTGTAAAATTTTATAATTCCATGTTTTTGAAAAGTGTAAAATTTTATAATTCCATGTTTTTGAAAAGTGTAAAATTTTATAATTCCATGTTTTTGAAAAGTGTAAAATTTTCTGAATTCATGTTTTTGAAAAGTGCAATATTTTTGTTTTACTTGATTCAGAAAAGTGCAGAATTTTTTATTTACATGTTTTGAGAAAAGTGGAACATGTTTAATTTCCATGTTTTTGAAATGTACATACAAAAAAATTTATTTGCATGTTTTTCAAATGTGCAAAAATTGTAATTTGCATGTTTTTGAAATGTGCAAAAATTGTAATTTGCATGCATTTTATTACGGCCTCTGACAATATCAAAGAAAATGGGCGTTGGCGCTAAGAACAAGTTAACGTCTCAAGTAGGGAAATGACGTGGATCCGTGACAAAAGATCTCCGGCGTCACACCTCGGAACAAAAGACCTCCGCCATAAGACCGAAAAACAAAAAACCTCATGGACAAAACACCTCGGGAAATATTACCTCCGAGCCAAAAGACCTCACATATTTATTATTTATGACCGCAGGGCGAAACACCTCGTACTTATATACTAATTGAAATCTTAAAAAAAAGACCTCGAGAAAAATAACACCTCTAACAATAAGTAATTAATTGATTTAATGCTAAAAGTCGCAGCGAAATTAAAAATATTTGCAGTAAAAATACCTTGCACACACCAACTCAACTCCTAAATAAAAAGAATTGTAAATTTAACACAATTTGAAAATCAAAGAAATGCAAATAATTCCATGTAAATAAATATATTTTTTATTGTCAAGCTCGAAAAAGTGTACTGCAAATTTTAATTAAGAGATGCATCTATTTGTCAAAAACATTTTGAAGAATTTTGATTATGGTACGTTTTAAGTAACATAATTATAATTTTGCCGATATTCATGGAGATTTTCCCTATGTGCCTGGCCTAGGCCTGGCTACGCCACTGCACAGGGAGGTCCTTATCGGAGGGAGGGGGGGGGGTGCCTTAAAATGTGGATTTGTTTTATGACGTCATGACTTACATGTTGTTACAGCCACTCACAGTAATTTCTGTGTTGTTTTTTTTTACATCATCCGTGTCTTTACAGAAGATGCACTGACCAGCCCCTGCCCCATTTAGTTGTGCACAACCAAAACTGGTATCTTTATATTCCGGAAGCTTTTGAAGGTATTCATTGCATTCCTTAGGACTGGTGCAAGGAACTACTAGTTGTGCTGTTGCGGGTCCTTGTCCTTGTCTCATTTTAGCTGCAAAAGGTGTTTCGAACTCGGCTTTGACAGAATTATTTTGGACGGAGAGGAGGAGGACAAGGAGTCCGAGTCCCAACAAGGGAACCATATTTAAATTCGTCATACTTTATTCTGGTTTTTGAATAAATGAAAGATACAGCAAAGTCCGCCTAAATCCACCCACGCTCAAATTTATTTTTCAATTTTATAAAAAAATAATTTTACTACTACAAATTTTGACAATTTTATTCTAAGCCTTTTGACAGTCTGATTTTTGACTTAGTAATAATTATATTATAGCAAATTGTAGAGTAGAACTTACCTTATACTAAAAATCAAGACAGGGATCCTCCAATTCTGAGGACCTAGTTAATCAAAAAATTAAATCAGTTAAGTTAAATCAAAAAAATTCCGGGTCCGTCGTTTAAAATTTTAAACCTGGCTAAATTGGACTACGGACAGGGACAAAGACAAGGGCACAAGGGTCTTCCTTTATCAATACAGCAAATTAATTCATTAATAATTATTTTATAATTTTAAAATCCACAAAAATCAAAGGAGAAATAACACAAGTTTCCAGATTTGTTTATTCAACTTTGTTTTATAAAATCATCAATGTTGTAAAAACCGAAATTTAGTTAGTTAGCGTAGTAACAAAGAATTGAACTAATTTTATTTTTAAATAAAATTCGTGTAGTTGTAGTATATTATGTAGTACGAACATTTGGCACTTTTCAAAAACATTTAAATAAAAATATTTTGCACATTTCGAAAAAATGTGAATAGTACATTTTGCACTTTTTAAAAACATGTAAATAGAACATTTTTGCAAATTTGGAAAACATGAAAATAGAATATATTGCACATTTAGAAAACATGGAAATAGAATAGTTTGTACATTTGGAAAACATGTAAATAGAACATTTTTGCACGTTTGGAAAACATGCAAATAGAACATTTTTGCGTTTGGAAAACATGCAAATAGAACATTTTTGCGTTTGGAAAACAGTGCGTTAGTATAAAATGGTTTCAAAGTTGGAAGGCGAAAAATGCTATAGGCACTGGCACTGGCATTGACGGCATTTCAGATATCAGGAGTAAAGCCATCGCTCACTATACTTTCCTTCTTTGAACATAAAAAGCAAAATCCAACCGCAGCCCCATTTTTAGTTTTAGTTCCACAATCCACAACCCACATATCCTTTTTTGATTTAGAATCTCTTTGTATTGGGGCGCAGTCAGCCGCAGTGGTGCAATTTATGGTTTTCTTTCACCGGTCGCCGCCACGGAATTATTTTGAAGGGGAGAGAGGACCAGGAGGAGGGCAACGAACGAGCCCCAGTCCAAATAGAGGCATCATGCGACATTTTTAAAAAAAACTTTTCCCATTTAATAAAAACCTCTTTTTTTCTGTTGTTGCCTTAATCTCAAATTCAAACGTGTGTAACAAATCCTGCTTTAAATCTAAGTGTTTTAGCTATGAATTCGATCAAATTGAGTTTTTTCTTCTACGCCTTGTGACTTGTTAGCATGTACGTCCAGCCCATAGAGTCCACAAAGTAGAAATTTGAAGACTGATGGCCGATCAAAATTCCGAGGGTTTTAATTTCGGTTTCAGTTTCGGTTTTTGGTTAAAGTTTATAAAATCAGTGCAGATAAGGTGATTGGCAGATTTTAATATCAAAGCGCGCTTATTTTTAAAATGAAATCCGTTTCGTAAAATGAAATCATTCAAACGTAGCATAATATCATCTGGGAAAAACCAAAATGTCCCATATTATACAATTTAAGCCAGAATCAAAATGAGCTATGTATGTCATACAAACAAAATGTGAAACATGTTTAAAAGGTTAAAAAAGAGTTTTTGAAATGTCCTATTTACATATTTTTGAAAAGTGTAAAATTTTCTACTTTCATGTTTTCGAAAAGCGTTAAACGTTCTATTTACATATGTTTTGGAAAGCTTAAATTGATTTAATTACGTGTTTTTTGAAAAGTGCCAAATGTCCTATTTAAATGCGCTGTCAAGACATGTTGTAATATTTTTGTAGATAGTGGATATTGGTTTTAGCTACAAATGGATATGGGTCATTTTGGTTCTTCACAGACGATATACGAAAATTAGCATCGATGTTTAATAAAATAGGAAAACAGTAGATCAGTAGATAATGCGATTTTAGATGCGATAGCGATAGATGTGAGTTACTTTTAAATTTCAACTTGGAAGTTAAACTATTGAATTTTGAATTTCAAACGTATAATAACTAATTAATTAGAAATTAATTTTTGATAAAGAATTGAATGGGAAATGACTTTTTGAAAAATACAAAACTTTCTTTCTACATGTTTTTTAAAATTTCTAAATGTTGTATTTGCATGTTTTCCAAATGTACAAAAAAAATCTTTATTTACATGTTTTAAAAAACTACTAAATTTTCTATTTACACCTTATTAAAAAGTGCAAAATTTTTGACATTTATTTATATCCGTTTGAAATGTAAAATTCTGTTTTTGTTTGAAAAAGTGCAAGATATTCTAGGTACAGAAACTTTTAGTTTTTAGAAGGCTAATAAATACTAATCATAAAGTTTTACTACTTTTTATTTGCATTTTGTTTTTGCAAAGTGCAAAAAATATTTTGATTTCCAAGTTTGTCTTAAAGTGTGTGAGATGTTTAACTTACAATTTATTTGCATGATATGTAGCATCATGAATTTTTGCATTTTGCCTTGTAGGAGAAGTCAAGTACATTGTAATTTCTAATTATATTTTTAGCTAAATATGGAAAATGTTTCTCTTGTCTTTATTCGTTCTCACACTCCTCTGCTCATAGTCAACGCAGATTACAACCGGTACTGGTACCGGTACCGGTACCGGTACCGGACCAGACGAGACGGAGACTCTTCTAATCTAAAAATTGTTGTTCATTTTTATTTTTATTTAAATTCGTTTCGATTTTGTTCCTTGATTTTGATCCCGTTATTTCACAACTATTAAAATTTAAAATTATCGTTTCTTTTTAGGCAGAAGAAAGAAGGAGAAATCCCAAGAAGAAGTGAACGATCTCTGACAGTAATGGCCTCACTCTGCATCTGTTTACAGGAATCCCACCGAAAAAAAAAACATACAAATTAATAAGGGGGCACAATATTCAAAGCCAAATAAAAGAATTGCGTTTAGGTAGCAATTTGTATCCATATCCATACAGAAATCACCTATTTAATTTCATTGATGGTTGTCTTTGTAAAACAAAATAGTGTCTTTACATGTCTCAGAAAAGGTGCAAAATGTTTTATTTACTTGATTCCGAAAAGTGTAAAATTTTCTAATTCCATTTTTTGAAAAACTGTAAAATTTTCTGTTTACATGTTTTTGAAAAGTGAAAAATGTTTTAATTTCATGTTTACAAAAAGGTGCAAAATTTTCTAATTCCATGATTTTGAAAAGTGCAATATTTTCGTTTTCCTTAGTTCAGAAGGGTGCAGAATTTTGTATTTACAATGTTTTGAGAAAAGTGGAAAATGTTTAATTTCCATTTCCATGTTTTTGAAATGTACAAAAAAATTTATTTGCAATTTGCAATATTTGCAAAATGCAAAAAATGGGTAAAATGTTAAATTTTACGGTTTTTTTGTAAATGTGCAAAAATTTTAATTTGCATATTTTTGAATCCGGCCCTGACAATATTAAAGAAAATTGGCTGGCATTGCACTAAGGACAAGTTAACGTCTCAAGTAGGGAAATGAATGACTTACATGTTGCCACTAGTGGATTCTTCCCGCTCCATCATGGTGACCATGGGCGTGCTCGCAGTTGGTGGGCCTGGGACCTCACAGCCAGCAGGCTCAACAGTATAACCTTCTTGCTTCAAGAACACTCCAATCCCATGGTCGCTACATACAACGCAGTATCCCATCATTTTCCCATCTTCAGTTTTAGTTGCACAAGCCGGAGATTTCTGCGTATCTTTTTGTAAGTCGTCGCAGTCAGAAGGTTTAGTGCAACTAATAACGCCCGCAGCGCGGGGAGCACCAACTGCGGTAGCGTTGTTAGTACCACCGCCTGGGGCGTCCGTCGAGTTCGTCACGTCATCTGCTGCGACAAAATTATTTTGTTGGGCGGAAAACAGGAGGACAAGGCCCAGTAGAACGGACAGAAGATGGAACATTTTTGAATTTAACATTGTTTTGATTGGTTTGCTTTACAAAATGGGGGTAGTCTCTGGTTTTCAAAGTGGGCTCAAATTAAATCTAGATTCTAGAAACTTGACACAAAAATGACGAAAAAGCCGCTTTAGCTTTAATTAAGCCACTCTACGCCTTTAGTTGGTTTGGTCCAGCCTTCAACAGACACAGTGTAGAAATTTGGACAGGTGCGGGTGCGGTGGTACAAAAATGTCAAAATGTGCCACGCATTTTCAAAAGTTACAGAAAGTGTGTTAACTCGCGCGGTTGGCGCGGGTGGCGGTTGCAGTAGATTTTAATGCAATTTAAAATGAAGGTGGTAGAAACTAATAATTTATTTCTATAATGTTTTTATAAACACTTTTTTAAATTTTGTAAATAAATGTTTTTTAAATTTTTAAATTTTTAAAAAGTAAAGTTTTAGAAATGATTCATGTTTATTTTTTTTTCAATAATATTATATAATCATCAATAGTTCTAAAAACCTGACACCTGACTAATAAATTAGTCAACATAGTAACAGAGCAGGGCTCTCATTGTATTAAAATACAACTCCTTGTCTGTGCAATACGCAATTATTGGTGCAATGTAAATTTGTGTCCTAAAAATCCTAATGCAGGGCCGGATAATGTGGCCACTGCCAGCGCATTGGCAGGCTCTTCTGAGTCAGACTGAATTTTCTTCAAAAAAGTAAATGGAACATTTTCATGTTTCCAAAAATATAGAATTATAAATATTCTGAATTTTCAAAAACATGTAAATGGAACATTTTTGAGTTTTCAAAAATATGTAAATGGAACATTTTGAAGTTTTCAAAAATATGTAAATAGAACATTTTGAAGTTTTCAAAAACATGAAAATCGAACCTTTTTTTAAAAACATGTAAATAGCACAATTTACACTTTTCAAAAACATGTAAATAGAACAATTTACACTTTTGTAAAACATGTAAATAGAACAATTTACACTTTTCAAAAACATGTAAATAGAACCTTTTGCACTTTTCAAAAAAATATAAAAAGTACATTTTGCACTTTTCAAAAACATGTAAATGGAACCTTTTGCACTTTTCAAAAACATGTAAATAGAACACTTTGGAATTTTCAAAAACATGTAAATGGAACCTTTTGCACTTTTCAAAAACATGTAAATAGAACACTTTGGAATTTTCAAAAACATGTAAATGGAACCTTTTGCACTTTGCAAAAACATGTAAATGGAACATTTCACACTTTTTTGATTTCTGAATCAAGTAAAAATAATACATATTTTGCGCTTTTCAAAAACATGTAAAAATAAAAATACAACAATTTGCTTCACTAAAAAAACAAAAATAAAATCAAAACGTTAGGTTTTGCATTTGGAAACAAATTCCTGTCTAAGGCCTAATAAAAGCAAAAGCAACTCTTTTGTCCGGCTCTGATCCTGAATCCTAAGAAATGTTTGAAGATATTTCGTACATTTCGTACATTTCAAATGCGATATATTTTATTCATTTATTTTTAATTTTAATGACCATATAAAGATAGCGTTGTAGGTATAATTATTATGTAATTTCAGTGTGTTTCAGGAAGCGTGCATAAATTACACGTGGTACGTAGAGAGGGATGTAAATTTAGATGTTTAAATTGTCTATCTTTTTTTATAGGCGTACATACCAAAAAAAAGTGGGGGTTCAAAATTCCCTATTTTTGGACCACGTAATTTATGCACGTTCCTTTTTCCGAAAATATTGCGATATTTTTCTATCTTTACTCTATACTGTGAGACTAATAATAATTGCAACTAAAATGTCTTTTGTTCCGGCGCGGCGGGTGAATTATATGAAATTTTTCCTATTTTCGTTTTTGTTATTTTGATTTGAATTCCCTTAGATTTTTTGTGCCTTGATTTTTGAATTTTTGATCGTTTCATTTTCAAAAGTTAACGTTGGGTATTTTCGTTTTTCTTATGCAGAAAAATGGAGACGAAATCCCAAGAAGAAGGAGTAAACCATTCCCGACATCAATGGCCTCACGCAGCTTCTGTTCTCATTATAAAGAATTCCACAGAAAAAAAACACATTATTTTGAGGCACATTATTAAGGGAAATCGGGACGAAGCCCGGGTTTTAAAAAAATTTCTTTAGTGTATTGATTTTCAGTTACACTATTGTCAACATTTGTTTGTACTATTGTAGACAGTATATCGTCTGTGAAGAACCAAAATGACCCGTATCCAATTTAAGCTAGAATCAAAATGAACTATGTCATACAAACAGAATGAGAAACTTGCGTATGCGTACAATGTCAATATACAGAGTTTTTGAAAGCTGTAAGACGTTCTATTTGCATGATTTTTAAAAGCGTAAAATTTTCGAATTCATTGTTTTTTAAAAGGTGTAAAATGTTCTATTTGCATGTTTTTGAAAAGTGCAAAGTGTTCTATTTGCATGTTTTTGAAAAGTGCAAAGTGTTCTATTTGCATGTTTTTGAAAAGGTGTAAAATGTTCTATTTGCATGTTTTTGAAAAGGTGTAAAATGTTCTATTTACATGTTTTTGAAAAGTGCAAATTGTTTTATTTACATGTTTTTGAAAAGTGCAAATTGTTTTATTTACAGGTTTTTGAAAAGTGTAAAGTGTTCTATTTACATGTTTTTGAAAAGTGCAAATTGTTTTATTTACAGGTTTTTGGAAAGTGTAAAATGTTTTATTGACATGTTTCCGAAAAGTGCAAATTGTTCTATTTACCTATATCTTTGAAAAGGTGTAAAATGTTCTATTTCCTTGTTTTTAAAAACTACAAAATGTCATATTTAACATTTTTTAAAGTGGCTTAATGCTCTACACTTGAATGATCTCAAGACATATAATTAATTATTTGAATACTTTGTAGTTAGTGAATACTGTTTTTAGCTGCAAATGGATATGGGTCATTTTGGCTCTTATTCACAGACGATATAGTTGTATAGCCTTAGGGAACGGGGAAGGGATATGACTTACATAGTGCCACTGGTGGTGGTATCGGGTGACATTCCTCCGCATTCATCAGGGTTCATGCATGGAGTTGTTGTTGTGTCGCCGGGGGTTTCCGTTCCGTTGGTGTCCATGACAGTGGCATTGACAAGATTAGGATCTTCTGTTGTTGTGGGGTCTTGCGCCGCGACCGAATTATTTTGGGCGAAAATAGACAGAAGGAGAACGAGGCCCAGTGCGGACGCGGACAGAAAAGGGAGCATTTTTAAATTGGACATTTTTAATTTTTAATTATTGGTTTAGTTTAGCTCTGGTTTTTGTAATGACCACTAATCAATCAATTAATCAAGGAACTTTTAAAAAAATCCTGAATGAGGCAAAGGCGGGAGTTTTTTGAAATCAACACTCAAGTGCGACGACACACGACACTCTTATTTTTATTTTTTCACAAAATTCGAATTTCGACGACAAAGTTTTATTTTCGAGGTCTTCACTTCTTCAGTGCCTTCTGCTTTCTGATCTGATAAAATTTTTTCTGATAGATTTAACAAGGCAATAGCTGTTGGTGGTTGCAGATTGCAGTAAAATTCAGTGCGATCATCGTATAATATCATATTGCATGAATAATTATTATTGATGGTCGTGGTTTGGTAATAATTTTTTCATAGACTTTAATAATTTTGTATTATTTTTGTTTTTTATTAATTTTAAAAATTATTGTTTATGTTTGATTTTTTTGTTTCCAAATTTTAAATATTCTAAAATACGTGACATCTATAGTAACAGAGCGGGGCTCTAATATTATACTAAAGAACTTTTTATTTAAAATCCGTATTAAAAAAAAATGCAGTGTTCTAAAAATCATATAAGAAATGTTTACTGATACATTTTGTACATTTTAAATGCGACATTACATTGTAGTGATTCATTTTACACTTTTATATTGCTGACATTGTCTTTACTTTTGATCCAACTTTGTGTGTGTGTGTGTTATTCTAAAAATTATGATTTATTTTATTTCTTGCATTTGAATTCATTTAGATTTCTTGACTGAATTTTGATCCCGTTTTATTTCTTACTAAGCTGTTATTGTATTATCGTTCGTTCAGTTTTCATTTTTCATGAGGGAGAAGAAAAGTGGAGGAATCTCAAGAGTGAGAAACACATCACGGACACTGACACCGACAGCAATGGCAATGGCTTCATTCTATTCACACGGATGATTTTACAAACCAAAACAAAAATTATTATATGAGCACGATATTTTAAGGGGTAGCGACACTGGGACCGGAACCGGGACCGGGACCGGTACCGCCACCGGAAACGGCACCGGTACTGCTACCGGTACCGGTACCGGCGCGAAGGTAGATTTTAAATGCGATATAATTTATTATACTACAGTAAATCATTTTTTACGATTTTAATACCGACATTTTATATGTAATAATTTCTGCAGAATTTTTTGTGCCGGAATCATAATTTTTAGACATTTGCAAGTGCAGGTTTAGCTACGATAGAAGGTCCAGCGGAAGACGTAGCACCGTTAAAAATGTTGAGTTGTTCAGATGTAAATTTGTTGGCACTACGAGCCCTGTTTGATTTCGAATGAAAACACAACTTTGCAAGAAGCGCCAGAACCACAAGACTTAAAATTAGTACAGTGATTGTACTGAGTATAGGTGGCAAGACGAAGTAGTCAATGAAGACGTCGGTGTCGACTAGGCCTGTTCGGCAATGCTCTTTCTGAAAAATTAGAAAACTAAAATTGTATTTTCGAACCTAAGGACGTCACTGAGGGAGTAAAAAGAAGGGGACAGAACAAAGTAATGTAGTTGCTAGAGCTAGACATTTATTCTGTGATGAAGTATCAAATTGGGACATATCCAATTTAAGCTAGAGTTAAAATGAGCTATGTCAAAAAACGCTAAATGAGTTATATGTGCATCATAAAATGAATTTTAATATTTATTACGTGTATTTAAACAGTGCAAAAGTTTTTATGGGCATGTTTTTGAAATGTGAACAATTTTCTATTTACATGTTTTTGAAATGTTTAAACAGTTCTATTTACTTGTTTTTAACAGTGCAAAATATTACATTTACATGAAAAGTGAAAAATATTAGGTTTCCAAGTTTTTGAAAGTTGCAAAATGGTCCATTTACAGGTGCTTGAAAGTTGCCAAATATTCAATTTAAAAGTTTTTTAAAGTTGCAAAATTTTTCATTTATGTAATTATTACTTGTTTTTGAAACTTGCAAATTTTCTATTTAAAAGTTTTTAAAAGCTGCAAAATATTCCTTTTACATGTATTCAAAAAATGCAAAATGTCACATTTACATGAAAAAAAAGCAAAAGTATTTAGCTTGCATGTTTTTGAAAAGTGCAAAATGTTTCATGTACATACAGTCTAGTCATGCTAGACATGCCATGCCAATCACAGCGATAAAAATATTGTTAAATTGATCTGACATTGGGATGAGAGGATCCTAAAAGAATGATAATTTGGGTGACATCATTTATGGAGGACCCCTTATTGTATCTTATCTTATTTAATTAAAATTTCCTGTCAAGGAAGTCTCCATCCTCAGTAGCCACCAGTTTCCGTTCCCAAATTGTAAAAGCAATAAGTGTTCTATAACTTTATCATGATTTGGGTTCACCCATAAATGATGTCGCGGGTATAGGGTCAATGGGTCTGCTTCGATAATAATGCCAACTCATATGTTAGAGATAGCTATTTTCTGTAGGATAATGGTCAAACTAATGACAGGGGATGAATAGGATATGAGGGTTCTTCAAGTGAGAGTTTTTCGATGACATCATTTAAGGACTACCCCTTTTATTTATAAGTGCCATGTACCTAATTTATTATGATATCAAAATTTAAAGGGGCGGAAACTGATTAAGTGAAAAATAAATTATTGAAGATTTCTACCGCTCATTTTTTATCATTTTTGTGTTTATTTCAAAAGAATCAAAACGCACCATTTCAATTTTTACAGCTAAAAATAAAATGCACTAACTACGATACACAAAAAATATCCTGATCCGGAAAGTATAGTATACATATCGCGGGCAAAGTATCAAATCCGCTTCCTTTTACTTTTCGCTGGAAGCAAATCCGCTTTCTTCCAGTCTACCTTAAAAGTAAATCCCCTTCTTTCCACTTTTGATTTAAACAGGCGTTTTAGTAGACCTATTCGTAATTACAGGCCTATGAAAAGTGCAAAATTGCTCTAACTGTATCAAATCCTAAAACGCAAAACGTTCTAACTACATGTATTTTAAAACTGCTAATGGTTCTAACTGAGAAGGGAAATCGGTTGGCGCAAACTACCAGTTTTCCAAACCGGTTTCAACCACCTAACCCACCCAGGTCCAGAGCCACCCTCCCGTCCCTCCCCACTACCGTCAGCCGGAGGTTATTGCCCCCACCACGTGACAGAGTGAGACCACTGACGTCAACGGGTACGCGTCACGGGGCCCGTGCCCGGTTCAGTGGCGGTTGCGGAGCCGGAGCCAATCATAATATATACATCGATACTGCTACGAATCATTAATGAATACATCAGGTGAAAAAAGCGTATTATTATATTAAGTATTCCAATTTAAATCTATGTATCTACCTACCTATGTACCTACATTTTTGCATATCAAAAGAATGTAAAATACACATTCTACGCCAATATGCCTATGACGCAGATCAATAGTATAGGTCTTTTAAATAAAAATTATGTACCTACCTACCTATGTACCTGCATTATGCATAATAATTAAACAGAAAATACGGACACGAATCATGTAGTAGAAGTCATTAGTTGTCACCATGGTCAGTCTTAAATCAACTTTGATCGCTAATTAGCAAAACCACTTTACAGCGTACATTCGCGAGGCTGATAAAAAAGTTGTTTGGAGTGGAAATATATGTTCACTATTTCACATCAACAACAACACACGGTCAAATACAATGTCAACGTGAACAGGTACAAATTACCTACATCATACATATGCGAGGTCCGCATGTAAAAAGTATGTATATTTTCATTCTTTCAAGTTCCTAATGAACTTTTAAGCATTGAAAATATGAAAAAAAAAGTAAATTTACATACCTAATTAGCATTATGGTCAACTTTTTTTCATCAAAAAAGTTGCTTATTCCTTAATAGCAAGGTGAAAAATAAATATTAGTAAACAAACTGAGTGAGGTGGAAATATTTGTTAGTAAACAACCCCACTGGGTCATGTTTTCCGAGAGTTCAAAATTATATAAATAAGGAGCAAAAATTTAAAGATGTTAGTGCTGCACTCAAATCTTTACTGGTTCTTTCAACTGATACATTCACTGGAGTCTGTTCAATACATCTGCGCATCTCCACTGTAATCCAGGCGAGATTAAAAGTGCCAAGATAAGAGGAAGGAGCCATAGGACGAAGCAAGTGGATCCTACCAGACATTTTTAACCCGGACAAATTTTTTTTTACCTATTCCTATATTTCATTACCCTATTGACTCACGTTATAAATTCCTGGTTTCCGGCTAGTTTCCTTCCTGTACAACACTTTTTGTATGAGGGTGTCAATTATTGTCTTTCTCTTTAATATTAGGTTAAGTACAAAATATGTTTTCCCCGCAAATGATGGTCCATTTATATTGAGTGTAAATGGAGCTCTTAATTTAAAATCAACAAGATTAGTGCTTTCTGCCAATGAAGAATTCATGATGCTGCCGTATGCAGAAGAGATTAAGTACTGAATAGTTCTCAAATGATAATTAAGTATTTATTAGTTTAGCCAAAAATTATGTTCACAGTTGCAAGACAGGTTTTTACAACAATACAGAATTGTTTTATCTACATTATTATACGTTTTATAGGGATCAAAATTACATATAGAATTTATGAATTTTACAACTATGCGATCATTTGATCGAGTGTTTAAACTAAATTGTCTTTAAAAAAAATCAAAAGGAATTCCTATAGCCATATTGTAAATAAAGTAAACACAGTATTGCCCACACACAACAGATTTTGATGATTAAAATTGAGGCCAATTTTGCCCAATAATTTCAACAGGAGGACCAGGTAAATTTTTGTAAAGTTCTAAATCATATCCATAAGAGTCAAAGTAATAGCATTCTGTAGGTAATAATACCCAAAACGAGATCCAATGGGATCCGGGACTATTATTATCATCAACATTACTCACAATTCCAAAAGGAAACAAGTCAAACTTGATTGAACTCAGTACAGTATTAGCTGCTGTTATATAGATAGGTACATTTATTTTAGAACAGGAAAATAAAATTCGAAATGCTTTAATAAGCGATGTAGTATTCATTATTAATTAATCTTGATTATTTTTCTCCAAACGTAACCCGTTTGTGCTTGTCAATCTGAATTAATGACTGATAGTCGCAATAAAGTATAACGTTGATAGCTTCGTCTAATGGCGCTTTAAAACGAATTCCAAGTTTTATTTGTCCAGACCGGTTTACCACTAACCCGTTTGTATTGTTAGGAAGAAGTTGAAATGATGTTAAAACGTTCCCTGTTAAATGAAAATAACCGTTAAAATACTTAAATTCAAAAAAATTAAATTTTATAAAATTAATAATTATATAAGACTTACCATTTGTGTACGTATCTCTCGTGATCCCATTTCCTAATGAAGGCAATGATGCAGCACTCGTAAGTGATCTGACTCCTAACAAAAAATTATCGGAACCCGCGTTATTGGTCGTCTTAAAACTAAAGGGAATACTTTAAAATTCTACAGATTCTCCGTTTTAAGTTAATGATAATTCAATTAAGTCTTTATGCAGAAAGTTGAAGGGACTTTTATCAATTTTTCCGTTGTAAGCAGCACTTGACACAAACTTTACAGTAATCATCTTTGGGACTTTTTTCAGTATAATTGCATCTGTCATATTGCTAGTTATTCCCTGCGATAACGTGTAAGTTTTTATTTCCATGTCGTTGCAGGGAAATAAATACTTTTTTCCTTTGCTAAGCAAACGTTTATGTTCCTCCACAATAGAAGTAGATACAAACTTACGACGCACATGAAGTATTGCTTTGTTAATATCATATCGAAAGGGAACACCATTAGTACCTGCTTTAGTTGTTGTTTCTGATGTCAGACAAAACTTAGGCAGTGCTTGTCCTAATACAATTTTTACTTTACAACCCAATGGAATAAATATAGTTTAGTTAAACAGGTTTGAAACAATTCTGCCTAACATTGCAAATTGTTTCGACTCTGTCACCATATCAAAACGTTTTTTAAAGCCTGTATTTTCATCTTTTTTGAAGTTATCTTGTACAGTGTCAGGGTAATAACCTTCATCAAGCAATAAATCACTCTTTTCTTGTCGAGTTGATGAAATTAGTCTTTGGATATAGGCAAGATATCCGTACTGGTTGTTTGCGTCAAATATCTTGGTGTCATTGAGATAAATTTCGCATCCATTGAACATTGCATGAAAGAACAGGTTACACGGGCTAACTACATCTGTTGCTGTGAGTACATTTTTATTTTGATTGCAAATCCTACAATTAGTGTACAACAGTATATCACTGGGGTCTACAGGTGGCCATCTAGCGCTTGTCGGAGAAACATCTCGGTCTAGTTTATTCTAGAAAAGGTTGAAATTTTTTTATTTAACTTGTCGATTTTTACAGTTAAAATCATATTTCCAGTTATTCTAACAAATCAGCTGTATTAAACTAAACTAGTAACATCAGAATCCGATCGAAGAAGTTACATTTCTACAGATTCTAGACTATTTTCGGAGTGTAGTTATTTCGACCACGCCATACGCTATACTACCTACACTGTGTACATAATAAGAAAAAAGAAGCAGAGACAAAATTGAAGAAATTCTTCCCCTGGATACGATTCTTACTAGGACTAAACTGAAAACTAAAGAGCTGAGTTCCATCTAATTAAATACGTAGGCCGAAAGGCTCTATTCTCATATTTTCCTACTAGTAGGCTGTAAGATACTAGCAAGAAATATATTCTGATAGGTTTTGAAGATGTCAAAAGGCAAAAGCAAGACAACACCCCCACTTACGGATCAAATCTCAAATTTGGTGAAGGAGCAGGTTGCCGTGCAACTAAAGTCGTTTTCGCATCCAATTACCTCAATCGTGTCAAATGGAGTCATGCACATGGTCAATACAATGCTTCAAAAATTAGAGAAGGAAATAACTGAGAAAATTGAGATTTCAGAAAACAGTGTCAACAGCAAAGTTACTACTTTAAACGAGCTGGTTGCTAAACTGAAATCACGGTAGGACAATGGGGAGACAGAAATCTTTTATTTTAAGGACCAGCTAGAAGGTTTAATAGAAAACAACACTGTTCCACAAAACGGATATAAACATAAGGAACTTGATGAAATTCCGGAAGACACAATCAACAGTAAGGTTGCTCAATTAGATCATAAAATCTCTGCATTAGAATCCCGGGTGGAAGTGGAAAGAGCTCAAATTGTAGGTGCCAACAACGAGCTAGCAGGTCTGCAGTCTAGACTGTCAGCGGTAGAAAAAGTAAACAGAAGCAAAGAATTCGTAATTTCGGGCCTAAAAGTGAACAAGTCAGCTAAAGAAGACACCCTAGACCTCTTAGCCTATAAAATTGGAATCGTTCTTGTTAGGTATGAGGTTGAAGATGCTCGAAGAGCCACCGTGTCTAGTCCTGGCAACCCCCCCTTGATATTTGTGAAACTGGCGGACAGCAGTATAGTTTCGCTAATAATGAAGAAAAAATCCCAGTTAAAACTCCATCAGAAGGAAGTTCGCATTTACCTATACCTAATTAAATCAGAGCAAGCAATGTACAAACATACAACAGAAATGTTTTGGCAGTTCAAACATCGGAATCCAACGGCAGTGGTACAGTTCATCGGAAGATTCGGCATTTCTGTAGATGAGAAGCAATATAGAAGCAACGGAACTCAATTACTCGAGTAGAGAAGTACTCCTGGTTAATTCTGCTCTAAACATATTTCCTATAATAATTACTATGCGTATAATTTATCAGTGTAAACGGGTTTCCTTTAATTACAGTGTTAATAATTCTTGGAGAATGTGAACAATATATTGTTCCTCTCTCGCTTTACGGTTCAAGGAGCCAGATAGTTAAGAAAAGAATGTCAAAATTATCGGTAATGTAAAGATCTATACAAGATAAAAGATAATATGATGTTGTGAAAAATGTATCCACTAGTGGAAAGTGTAACTCCAAAAATAGTCAAGGCCTCATTGAAATTGTGAATCTCGATAATGTGCATGTAGTATGTTTTAAATTTATTCAAAATGTTACATTAAGTGAAAAAATCCTCGTAAGTCTAAAGTATGTTTGAGATGTTTTATCGGCAAGCTACTTAAAGAAAGAACATAAATTAACGGATGATGGCTGATCCAGTTTCTTCGAGTTATCACTATTACAGTTGATTGAATTTTGTAAATTATGATTTGTGTATGGGCATCGCCCGAAACGCAATAAATCAATACTACTACTACTACTCACTGGGGTCTACGTAATCTAACGTATCGAATTCAAATTCCAGCGGATTCCAATTATCTCTCAGAGGAAGTTTTGAAAAGTATTAAATATATTCGCCTGAAACAAACATTGCAATTATAATTTTATTGCCTACTATTACCTAATTAAAATGAGGTGCAACGTTTTATTTACTATGTACCTTTGCTAAGCTGCGATGTATCAGTTGGTTGGAGATAAAACGAATTTAGATTAGAAACAAGAGATTTTGCAGATCCTTTGTAGGTTGTGGCATCGTCTTCAAATAATAAATGGCTTTCCATTATGCTTGTAATAGGGTGATTTGTATTAACGTTTAGTTGATTCTTTACTTTTGACCACTTTTTTTCGACCAGCACCTACTTGCTTACTGTACCTGGAACGTTTAGCACCTCCTCCTCTCCGGTTAATGGTTTTTATACTTTTTTTGGTATTACGGTTTTTACATCCGGACTCTGCTTGTAATCGTTTAAGTATTAAAGCTGGGCCGTTTTCTACATGGACTTTGGCGCTTTTTGTAGCTCTTTGAACTGAAGTTTTTGGTTTCCGTTTAGGAGTGCGCACCGTAGGTCCATCTGTAGTTAGTTTGCTCGAATTAAATGGAACTAAAACACCACTTGAACCGTCGTCAAAATCACCAGCTCCGCCCATATCTTGACTGTTATTAGATTTTGATTTTTTTGGCTCTTTTTGAATTGAAGCGGTAATTGAAGGTTCTAAAATACAAGTATTTTGATCGCAAAATATATTCCTCATCACTTAAGTATTGGTCTAAAGTGCAACTTTATAATTGTCTGACTGTTTGCTTTTAAATTGAGTTGATGACCGTATTCGTCTACTAAAAAAATTCTGATGTATTGCACATGATGTCTTGAAAGCGGCAAGTAGACTACTGTGTCGAAATCAACCCAGGTTTTTCTTAAATAGTTTTCAGATATATCGCAGTCCCGTATTACTGGTAAAAATTTTGGAGCGTAGAATTGATTATTTATGAAATCCGTCAACACCAATAATCGTTTTGGGGTAATATGTATCTGAGGTTCTATGTTGTCTTGACCCTTTTCTATGTATTCCGTTTCTTCTTCTTCTGTTATAATAGCAGCATTTTGAATCATAACACGTGATGAAGACGTGAACTCTGTCGTAGGTGTAATATTAAAATACCTTGCCAGCGTAGATGGATTTTTAATATTTATATCTTTTCTCAGTTCGTTGAGGAACAAATTGCCATTATCATAGTCGAATCAAATTTCCGTGTCTGGAAACACTCGGGCTCAAACGATTCGTTTACCATATCAAGAACATCAGATATGTCCAAAAAAATAAGTTCATTCAGTAATACGTTAAACGTACTTGGAAACCCAAATTTCATAAAAACGTTTTCTCTATTTTGAATTTTATCATATTCGGTGTGATTTAAGGAAACTTCAGATTTGTATGTTCCCGAAAAATACTTTTCACGTGATAATCCAAGACAGTTTTTATGTTTCTGGTCAAATTGTATAAATGATTCTGGATTTGAATCAGTTAATTCAAATTAAAAATAATCATCGGCATCCTACGAAAATACAAGAATTTCCGTAGCATACCTAGTTCGGTATCGCATATTCATAAAATACTTTTTAAAATCTTCATAACCAGCTGATTGCGGTTTTAATATAGGTATTAGGCCTTCAAACATCTGATTCACCTCGACTAAATTTTCGCCGTTTTCCCATTCTATGTATTTTACTGCATATGCTGTATTCGTCTCTATTTGATCAAACGCCGCTTGGCTTGGTAATGTATAAGCACTGTAATACCCTGAAGGAAAACGGGAACAATTGAATCCTAACAGCCTTGCAAATTCATTTGGAATTAAAATTTGTTGATTAGGTTTTTCAGAATTATTGTGAATTGTTAGTTGTAAAATAAGAGGGTTGTCTGTTACACGTTGCATCAAAAGAGCCAGAGGAATACCCGCACCCTTGAAAAAAGATGTTGCGTCAGATATCCAATCGTTAAATGGTTGCTGTTTTGTTCTTAAAACTATAGTTGTAAATTTAAGAGGTTTTATATTTGGAAACAAGGGAGCTGATGAAACCGGATTTGTAGAAGGTGGTGTTGTAACTGGTACTATAACTACATTCTGTTGAGGAGATTCCGCTGTAGGTGTTGGTTTATATTCTTCAGCACTATATTTAATGATAAGTAGACCTACTTCATACCTGTTTGTCTCGAACTTAAGGCCAGGCGAAGGAAGTTCACACACAAAGCTAGAACTAGTATTTTGAGGTGCTTGGGCTATATCAGCATCACTAGTCAGAGTGACGTAAATACTTTTACTTGGACGGTACATGACAAATAATACGTTCTTAAACGAGTTTGATTTCAAAACCGTAGAAGGCACCTTGGACTTGTTCTCCGTTTAAATCCTGTAGTATGTATGTATACGGTTTAGTATCTTGAGCACTTTTTATTTTAAACTTTTTGACAGTCCAATTAACAGAATAACCTGTTGAGATATTAAATACAACTAGTTAATGTGAACGACAACGTCCGATTATACTGAAATAAAAAATAGGTACCTTTCTTAAACAAATCCTTGACTTTCGATACACGTACAACGTCGTCAACTTTATACTTTGGGGGAGTTTTGTAACGTTTTGACTTGCTCTCTCGAAGTTCTTTTTTGAACATTCGGCGCCAAACCTCATGCTCATTTTCTTTAGTTACCTCATTTGGTTTTAAACCAATAGTTTTGTGAAACGTGTTATTTAATGCAGTTGTAAATTGGGGCAATACATCTATTATTTTATCCGTATTAGGTTCTGTTCTGTAACGTTGAATCTTTGTAAACAAGGTGCGAATGTAACGTTCTGCAAATGCGCTTTTAATATGAGAATAAATGTGATATGTTTTAATATTGTGAGATTTAAGAAAGCTTTGAAAGTAATTGGAAAGGTATTCGGTCCCTTGGTCAACAAACAAATATCGTGGTTTAGCTTTACTTTCCCTAAATATAGACCTAAAAGCTTTAATTATTTCTCCGGATTTCTTGTTTTTTAAATACCTGGTGTATCCTTTCTTAGAAAATGCATCTACAACTACCAAAACGTAAGTTTTATTATTGTTCGAGCTGGCTATGCTAGGTAGTGATTTTAAATCAGAAGCCCAGACCTCATTTATCCATAACGATTGTATTAGCCTACGAGGAAATTTTTTTCGTGCATCTCTGTGCAGCGAAAATGATTCTAATTTATTTAAATCTTTTAAAACGTGTTTTTTATATACCCATTTTTTGCGATTGACTAAAAACCCATCTAAACCTGAAAACGCGCCCGACATGCGTTGATTAACGTATGTTTTTCTTATTTTGTTCCTTGATCTATGATTATTTACAGTACTAGAAGCCATGATCATGCTACTTAAACCAGTTTCACAGTTCAATTAAATAAATAATGAAAAAAAGGTGGTTTTATGGCACAGAATTTTTTCCAAGAATATCGTTATTTATTAAATATTTCAATAATGCATAATATAGTAATCCCCATTGACATTCATTTAACATATCATCGGTGTTTTAATAAGAAGTATTCAATAAATGTTGTAATACTAATTATATTAATTACAGGTTTTACAACTACATTTGAGATGGTACACATGTACATCGTTTTTAGCATCATTAAAATATGAATAATTAAGTTTTAGTAAGATTTGAAAAGACTTAATTGCCTCCGTATCTACATTTTGCAAGTGAGCAGTATTTTCACTAAAAACGGTTTCAAAGTGAATTACGTGTTTTTTTATTAAACTAAAATGCTTGTCATTAACTTTTGTTAAAAGTATGTCCGGGAACTTCTTCAATAGAAAGTCAACAGGCATATGCGACACCGCAGATCACAGATTGAGTTCCAAAAGTTCCTTCTTAATTCTCTCAGGCATAATCAGAAATCCCTCATCTTTATTGACGCTAATTAGTTTCCGTTGTTCTATTGCCTCTATCCCCTGGTACAAAAGTTTTTTTAGTTTGCGATCCTTCGAAGGGCGAAAGAAATTCTCAATCATGGAGGTTGGAATAGGGTCATCACCACAGTATGCAAGGACAGATGAGAGCGGTCCAGCTAATGTAGGTGACTTAGCAAGGTCCATAACTTTAAAAATTGGATATTGTGCGTATTCAATTCCAGCGGAGGGTACTAGAGACGGGTTGATTTTCTTTGATGATCGTCCGGCCATGTTTAAGTCAAACTGCATATACAAATTAAAAATTAATGTTCAATATTGTCCTTTATATTAGTTTTACTATACTAACTATCTCTAGCAAAATACAAAAATATCTACCTGATAATAATTTTAGAAAAACAAGTTGAAACTATAATAACTTTGAATGTTTTGGAGATAAGAAATGCTGATTAGTATCAAGTTATCGCTTTTGAGTCCTTTGCAATGACCCACGAGCCTGTGATTCTGTTGAAATCTGCTTGTCGTCTTCATGATTGAAAGATTCAGACTAAGTATTTATACTTCTTGGACTGTTCAGCTTAACCAGTTTTAGGAATTTCTTTTGAAGTAGAGCTAGACGATTTTTTTTAACTTAAACAAATTCAACATTACATTTTTTATGAGTAAGCCGATCGTCAGAGAATCCAGGGTCGTCCAGAATCCTAATGTCTTTGACACTTTTAACTCGTGAAAATGCGACGTAATCCATACCAGAAAACATTTCAGTGCGCCCAAGGCATATTAAAATTTTGGATAGATTAGGACCTTGTACTCGATGTATTGTCAATCTATAGCATAGTTTAATACAAAACTTGTCAACTGCTATGGTTTCGTGAAGATTTTGAGTAACTTGATATTTTTGTGACAAAATTGGAACCCCATTACCTCGCGGCGTACGCCATAGATTAGTTCCAATATAACTTAGAAAATGAACAATAAAACAAAAAATATCTAAGTGAATTAGTTGTTTCTCTTCCAACTCGAGCGAAAAGTACCTATCTTTGTTAAATATAACGTCAACTACATTTCCACGGCTACTATTATATAAACTTAGCGAGGTTGCCAAATTTTTTTGAGTAATAACTGGTGCTCCTATAGCTACCTGAAATAATACATCACCATTCAAAAACTCAATTGGGGATAAAAAATTCTTGCAAATCATTTTTCTGTTGTGCGCATTCACTTCTGCGTTAGTTTGGAAGACATAAATATGATTTTAAAAACTAGTTTGTTTATCCTTTGCCAAGGACTTGTAATGTCGTTTTCGAATGTAGTCAAGATCATCATGATTAATCTGGTTGTATCTCATTCTTGTTAGGAATTCTTTAAACCTTAGTTGCTCATTATATTTTCCTTCTTGACGGTAGATATGTTTTAATGTGAAGCACCAATCAAACGATTGGTAAACGTTTTGGGCTTAAGAATAAACTTAAGTCTTAAGATTATCAGTAATCTGAACAGGTTTAAACAGATTATAATCTAATACGGGAGGAAGTTGCCCAGGATCGCCAACAAGAATTAAGTGAATATTCGAAAATGAATATTTATTATTTAAAGGTTGTGACTTGCGGGTAAACCGGTCAAGCAGGTCAAAAAACTTTAATCCTAAAACTCCAAATTCTTCTATAACTAAGCACTGGATTGTATTATACCTGTTAATATCATTATCTTTTTCAAGCCGGGTTTAAGACTAAAATAGTAAGTACCTGGTATAAACTTGTATAGCGAATGAATAGTCTGACCACCAGCATTAAATGCTGCCAAACCAGTTAAACTTAAAACATGATATTGAAAATCCAAATGTTTTTTACTATGTTCTTGCAAGGTTAACTTTATATGTTCAAGTGCACTGGTTTTACTAACCCCACCTTCGCCGGTGATAATCATACGCAGAGGAGAGTAATTTGCACTATTTCTACTTATTTTTAAAGTACTTTTTACTGTGTGTATAATTTGTTTCTGAGTAGCATTAGGCTGACAAAAAGGCACTGTATGATTTACATCTGGATACGAGTTTTGATTTTCAGCCCATTCCTTTATTATATCTTTATTTAACAATCTGATGTTCGTATAGAAAAAAATATTTATTGAAGTAATATTAAACGGGTATGTAATAAACACTAATAACCATTTGTTCTGTTTATATTCATTAGGTTGTATCAACCTCTTCTAGTTGCTTTATTAGGGTTGCAATTCACAAATGCTTCATAAAAAGCTTTATTGTTCTCAAAAAATAAACTGGCGCACCTTACAAATTCCTCACAATTGCAGTCTTTTGGAGTTGAAGGCGCAAGTCCACTGTACATGCAAGATTTGTCAAAAACGTTATTGTACTTCTGCTGATAAATTGCCTTGACTTTCTCTGCAGCTAGTTTGCACAACAGTTGAAACTGATTAGGATTAAATTGCAACCGCCAAGCCGCAAATAATATATTGAAATCGTTGCAACACCTGCAGATTTTTCCCGATTTTGCTATGCACCCCGGACAATTGCGGATATTAAATGTAGCAAGCAAATGAGAAATGTACCCTTTTCATGCTAATAAACTATTTAGACAATGTGCTGGGCTGAACGTTCATGATACCTGAACTTACTTAAACTTTTAACTGATACCTGGTCATGCTTAACATGCAAGTATTTATACTATTTACTCAGTCGTGTATTCAAACGTAAAATTTTAAAACTAGTTTAGTTTTGCAAGCAACGTCCTTCAGAACTAGCTTTACTAATAAAACCTCAAAGAGGTAGAGTATTTATACTCAGTTGCGATTTAGTTGTTCAATTCAATCACAACCAATCTCAACATCCATTTGAAGTTAAACTTTTAATAGCAGGAAACCTCGTGTTATTTTTAATATTTTAAAATGACCAGTCAAAATCACCCATCTACAAGTGTTGCAAACATAGTAAGAATAACTGAAGAAATAATATTCTTTCCGGCAGCATCGCAGACTGGAAATAAGGGAACTACTGTAAGCAATTATTGTATAATTAGTTGAATATAGATTTATTAGATTTAAATTTACTATATTTCATTCGTAGATGGTACTGCAACGCTTTACATAATTGAATTATTTCTAGCGTTTGTGTTGTCGCATGGAAGGTTGTCATTTCTTTTCTCGAACTCATTTAGAGTATAAAGCTCATATTGAAACCATACATCACTGCAAAGACTGCGAACATTACTCGCTTCACATTAATCTTCACCAGTGTACACGATCAGGACAAAAAGGGGGTCATGCGGATGGAGGAGGGCGTTCTAAAATTGACTTACCAATTTTTAAAGAAAAATCAAGAAGCAACAGGGGTGCAACTGCATCGTACATTTACACTCCTACCCAAGAGTTTTCGAAAATTCAAGCACTTATGACTTCTATCCAAGCAGAATCAATAAAACTTCCATCGCAAGTGCTAGATGCAAGAGTAGGCGGTATAAGGTTGCAAGTGTGCATGCACATACTTTGGGGAAAAAAAATAAGCGATCTAGATAAAACAGGGGAGGCAATTCGAAAATACCAACAGGATGATAGATACATGTATTTCGAGTATTTTACGCTGTATGATCTCAGCCGAGTTTCAAATGTCTTGATAAATGCAACTTCAAATATTCTTGAGCAGGTCCATGAATTTACAGAGCGAGGATCAGGATGGTATGTTAAAAAGTTTATATCTTTACAATATAGGCTTGGCGAAATTTTATTATTAAACACTATATAAGGCAAAGGTAAAGTTGATGTACCCCAATGGTTTAAGAACAAAAAAGGCAAGCTCAATATTGATACGAAAGAAAAATGTTTCCATTATTGTGTGGCCGCAGGAATTTTTATAAAGGAACATTTAAAATATAACCTAGATTATCCATGCAGAGCAAGCAAGTGAAAAAAGTATTTAACCCGCTCTGATTTTACAGGAATAGGAGAAGCAGTTAATGTTAATACTGATATATTACTTTTTAAAGAAAACAATAACATTGCCATTAATATTTTAACACATAAAAATGAAAACATTGTGCCTCTGCGACAAAGCCTTTTAACAACTTCTAAAGTAGTTAATTTATTTTTGTTAAATCATTCAACTAACGGACAAAGTGAGCATCACTTTGTTCTTATAACTGATATGGGCAGGTTTATTGGGAAAAATAAAAATAAAGTATTTTATTGTCCCAAATGTCTTTCCAGTTATAAAAATGAAGTTAAATTTAACGCGCATACTCAAATTTGCGTAGAATTTAAAGGTCAGGATTACCCATTTTAAAACAATATAAAAGATTAAAGTTTTCTCGATTAGAAATGACGCTTGCTTTCCCTTACTGTTTATATTACGACATAGAAACGTATTTAACTCCATTAAATGTAAAAAAAGGAATGTCAACTACCTTAGAAAATGAATTTGTGCCTGCTAGTTATTTAATCGTTGTTATAAAAAACGTTGAAGGTAGTTTGTTTGTAATTGCAGCGGAATATTAAGATGGCGAAAACGTAATTGAACATTTTTTTAGCAGAATATTTACCTGGTCTAAACGTTTAATATCAGATATACAAAGGACAAATAATTTTGCATATCGCAGACCGGAAGATGTATTAGAATTTAAAACCGCTACAGAGTGTTCAACATGTCATAGAGAATTTGATAGAAAAACCTGTAAAAAAACGTGGCATTACAACCACCAGACGAGAGGGTATTCAAACATTGGTACTATTTGCAGCTATTGTAATCTTAGGGTTAAATACCAGTTTGAACTGCCTGTTATTGCCCACAACTCCTCTAGCTTTGACCTTCATTTAGTTACTTAATGTTTCGATTCAAAATTATTTAAACCTAAAGATGTAAAAGTGATTGCGAAAACGGGAAAAAAATTTATTCAAATGGAAATAACTTCTAATCAGTTTATAGGGACCGGCGATAAAAAGATAGCGGTCAAGGCAAAAGTTAGGTTTGTGGATTCGTGTCAATTTCCTAATACTAGTTTAAGAAACCTTGTCTCTTACCTTCAAAAAGAGAACAACGAGTATTTCTACCTAATAGATCAGTGCTTTTCTAGAATGCTACCAAATTCAATTAGTAAATTGAATGCAGAGTCTAGAAACCTGTTGCTAAACAAAATTGATTTTCCATACAAATTTTTGACTGGGCCAGAAGTATTAGGTGATAATGTTGGAATGCCTAGCAGGGAATATTTTAATAATGAACTAACAAATACAAAAATTTCCGATGATGATTGGAATTCTGTATTGGAAACCTGTAAAACATTTAATGTTACCAATTTTAAAAGTTATTTGCGCCTCTACAAAATGTTGGATGTAGTACTATAAGCAGTGGTTTGGGAACATTTAAAATGAAAGGAATGAGAACGTATAACCTTGATCCAACTTACTGTCCAACAATTTCATCATACAGTTGGCAGTGTATGCTAAATTCGCCATGCATAGATGTAGATTATATAAGGGATGAGCGTATGTTAAAAATGGTTCAGGATGGTATACAAGAAGGAATTACATATGGAGCTGCAAAAGTAGTTACTGCAAATAACGAGCGCATGCCAAATTATAATCCAAATGTAAAACGTAGCCAAATTGCGTACTTTGATTTGAATGGCCTTTACGCTGATTCGCGCTGTAAAAAATACCCGCAAGGTGACTTTGAGTATATTGATGGTAAAGATTTGAATAATATTAATTGGCGAAATCCTGAACTTGAGCCTAATAAGGGATATATTCTTAGAGTTTCACTTAAATATCCAGATTCTATTCATGATAAAACTCAAGAAGTACCACTGGCCCCAGAAAAAACTAAAATAAACTATCAGGAATTATCTAACAAACAACGACAGCAAATAAAAAGTTATACACAAGTTTCAAAAGGATTTTTAACAAAACCCCGGCTGTTGTTAACATGTTACGATAAAAAAGATTATGTTGTACATTATAAAACTTTACAATACTACTTGTATCAAGGTATGGTACTTGAAGAAGTTCATTTAGCAATGAAATTTACTGAAAGCAATTTATTTAAACCATACATTTTAGCAAATCTAGAACTTCGTAGATTAGCAAAAAGTGCTTTTGGTAAAGACTTTTACAAATTATTAAATAATGCCATCTATGGAAAAACATTGCAAAATCCCTTTGGGCGGGTTCAAATTATATTTTCGACCTCTCGCGTTGAAACTACTAAACTAATTTCCTCTCCTTTATTTAAAGATTTTAAAGAATTGAGTCCTACTTTAACTATGATTTATTTTAAACCTAAAACTGTAGAACTAGATTGTATTATGATTGATGGTTTCACATGTTTAGAAATAAGTAAGGAAACATATTACACCAGATTTTATCAAGGGTTGAAAGCTATCTTTGGGATGAAACTAACCTGCATATATGTAGATACAGACTCGGCCGTGGTTAATTACGATGACAGTGAGAATGATTTTCTTGAAAAGCTTGTCAAAAATAATGAGATTTTTGACTTTAGTAAAATACCTGCGAGACAAGATGTATTTGTAAAATATCCAAGTGTTCCTAATTTTCAAACCCGTTCTGCAGGAGAACGAGGATTAAGGAAAATAGAAAGTTTAGATATAGCTGAGGCTGTTATTCTTAAGGCAAAGCAATATTCGTTGTTATTTTATGATGAGACCTGGGATATAAAATGTAAAGGTACTCCTAAAACTACTTTAAAACAATGTACTCATCAAGAGATGAAATAGGTAGTATTGCATAATAAAGTAGTGATTAAAAATAGTAAATTTATACGATCGTTTGATCATCGGTTGTACTTAATTAATGTTGACAAAATTGCTTTTCATGCGCTTGATGTTAATAAAGTTTATCCAGATGGTGATGATATAAACTATAGTCTTCCCTTTGGACATTATAAAGTTAGAGTTTAAGTAATAAATCATATTGTACATATTGTAAATAAAATAATATTTCTATTAAGTTCTCAGAAAATAAATACAAAACTGTAATTTCTACATCTTAAAAATTTATTAGAGTTGAACTGATTTGATAACTGAAAGAGATAAACATATTTGCATCTTATTATAATTTGTGCCATATTTCTTTTTACGTTAGTAATGCATGAGCAATGCGTCATAGTGTCGATGTAATTATCATGATTGATGCGTCACAGTGTCGATGTAATCATCGTGACTCATGCGTCACTGTGTCGATGTCGTACACTTTCCCGGCTCCGGCTCCGCAACCGCCACTGAACTGGGCACGGGCCCCGTGACGCGTACCCGTTGACGTCAGTGGTCTCACTCTGTCACGTGGTGGGGGCCATAACCTCCGGCTGACGGTAGGGGGGCGGGGCAGGAGGGTGGCTCTGGACCTGGATGGGTCGAGTGGTTGAAACCGGTTTGGAAAACTGGTGGTTTGCGCCAACCGATTCCCCTTCTTAACTGCATGATTTAAAAAAAAATCAAAATCCACTAAATACATTATGTTAGTCACAAGCTGTTCTAACAACATGATTTCGAATGGAATTTGTTTTAACTAAATAGGCTTAAGTTGCAAAACAGATCTAACTAACCAGGTACATGATTTAAAAAAATACAAAATGTTTTAACTACGTTGTTTTAAGTTGCAAACTAATCTGACTACATAACTTTTGAAAGTGCAAAAAATTCTGACTACGTGATTTAAGAGCCCAATTTGCTCTAACTACATGGTTTTAAAATGTTAAAAATGTTGTAACTACATGATTTTAAAAAGTACAAAATGTTTTAATTGCATGTTTTAAAAATTTTAAACTGTTCTAGTTACAAAATTATTATGAATTAGTCAACAAAAACGCTTATTTAAATCAAAAGTGAAAGGAAGCGGATTCACTTTTTTGGTAAATTGGAAGGAAGCGGATTTGGTTCCAGCAAGAAGGGGAAACGGACGCTTGTAGTTTAAATTACGATTTGCTGGTTTTCCACTCCCATAAAAACAAGATGTACGTTCGTTTGTAACCTAACAAGATGTAATTATTTTGTTTTTACCATTTCAGAATATTTCAAGACTCAAAGCAATTTTACTTGTATCGATTTTATTTTTATGCTCTTTTTTTCATAGGCAATTTCTGTCTTTTCTTCACAAAAAAACTTGTAAGATTTTTAAAGACTCTAAAGCTCTTACTTTGCTGTTCGGTTAGATCATAGATCCTCGTTTGACGTTTAACTAGAATTATTTTAAGCCTTTGTTCAAGCCAATATTGGCTCAAGCTCAGCATTAGCAATTTAGACAAATCTAATCAAATCGGATTTTCAAACTTCTTTTTCATTTTCAAGCCTATGTAATGCTAAAATTATATAATTTTTAGAATAGTATGTCCCAGCTTCATTATCTTTTGAGTAACTCATTCGCTGTTTATTTTAAGGGATAATGAAATGAATAAATGTGATTGCGTAAAAACAATTTAATTTGACTACCTATATTTAAACTGCTTGACTTTTTACTATTCGCAAGTACTATAAAAATTGTAAGCTACATTAGTTACGGCGAATGAGGAAGTACCTACTTTAATATGACCTGTATAAGTTGTAATTCCTGATGCATTTTATTTTTTTACTTAACAATCATATTATTGCTGGCAGTCTGCTTTATTATTCTTTTAATGACATGTGGCTTATCTATGAAAAGGTCTCGAAGCATAACAGGTATTTTTTAACTCACAGATTCGAGTTATTTTATGGAAGTTTTTACTACAAACATCCTTTGATTTAATACTGTAAAGAGTATAATGTGTAGGAATAAGCAATCTAAATTTGAATCAGAGTATAAGACTTAGCTTTTTATTTATTTCACTTAGGTTCACAGACGATTGGCAGTCGTGAGCTTAGCCTAGTGTTTCAAAAATGTTGCTCAGAATAAATAAACGGAAAAAAATTTATCAAAATCCTAACGTACTTGTCGAAATCTTATTAGTTTGTATCCTATTAGGCTCACTAAATGTAGCAAGTGGTGCAAAAATATTATTTTTTCTAGGACTTTCAAGTCACAGTCATCGAGTAGCACTACAGCCATTGGCCATTAAACTATCCGACAATGGCCATGAAGTCCATTTCCTGTCACCCATTAAACCGGAGGTGGTGAATGCCAACATAACTGAATTTTGTCCTAAATTACTACGGGATGTTCACGGGAAGGTGCTTGAATATTTTTCAAGTGATGCGCTCGTTTTCGCCAGACTAAACAACAGGCACTTGAATGGAGGTTTTGGTAGTGCCTACGGAGCTGAAATGTATGACATGTGTCAGAGTATTAATGAAGCCACAGTCTCCAGTCCTGACTTCCAAGATTGGCTTCAAAATATTCAAAATCCCCCAAAAAAGCAATTTGACCTGGTTATAACAGAACATCCGACGAAGGAAATAGCATTATGCTTGGCTCATCACTTAAAGGCTAAAGTTATTGGAATATCCCCCTCACCGACGTTCCAGTCCATGGCTGACATGTTCGGCTGGTCACCAGAAATGTCCTGGCTCCCGGACATGACTCTCGATGCCCTAGATACAAGTAGATGGCCATTTGCATTTTTCCCGGAACATTTTCTAAGAGAATTTAATGAAATTATGTGGTACTTCAACTACAAATGGAACTATCTACCAAAAGTAGATGCATTAGCTAAACAAGTTTTCAAGGATGAGGCCATGCCACCCGTTGAGGAGTTGATTAAAAACATGCACCTTTATCTACTCAACGTTCATTTTTCTGTGGACTATGCCACGTCTTTACCTCCTTTCGTGGTGTCAGTCGCAGGAATGCACGCGAAGGGTCCAAACGAAATCCAACCACTCGACCAGGTCCACATTATCAATTGTTTACGGTTTAGTTAAAAGGGTTTGTTTTCTGGATGAGGTAGCTTCACATCTAATTTTTTTCAAAATCCTGTTACAAGAGGCTAACACTTGAAAATTAACTTAATTTATTTTTTTTACAGAATATTGAAGATTTCATTAAAGCAAAGGGAAGTACAGGCTTCGTTTATGTGAGTCTTGGAAGCTACATCAGACTCTCCGCATTGCCTCCATCGCTTCGAAAAGACATGTTCAATGCCTTTGCAAGCTTCGGAAGTAATAATATCGCATTTTTAATCAAACTAACCGGACAGCGACCAGACGACTTGCCAGAGAACGTTTTTTCTTATAAGTGGTTCCCACAGCAAGATGTTCTAGGTGAGATAAACTTGTTTAACTATAGTTAAACGATTTGATCGGTATTGACTCTAAAAAAACCTGAATCACGCGTTTTATATATCATTTCATTTTCCATACAATATCATGTCATTTGATTATACTGTAGCTCACCCCAAGTGCCGTGGATTTGTGAGTCAAGGGGGTCTAATAAGCTTTCAGGAGGCAACGTATCATGGAATTCCACTAATTATAATTCCTGTTCTTGCGGATCAGCCATACAATGCGCAAACTGCTGTGAGGCTTGAGACTGGAATTCACATGGAACTTGCTGATCTGTCGTTTGACACTTTTTCAGAAGCAATCCAGCAGATACTGCACAACAAATCGTAGGTTAAATGACATATTTTCTTAAAATTGCATAGTTACGAGGAAAGGTCCATTGTTTCAAATACTAGTTGTATTTAAAGTATTTATCACTAACTCAGCGTTAGAATTTACTCGTTTTTTTATTGCAGATACAAAAACAAGGCGCAGGAAGTAGCCGAGCGATTTAAAGACCGTCCGATGACGCCTTTGGACACTGCAGTTTGGTGGACAGAGTATGTTTTACGTCACAACGACACGTCTGGTCTGAAACCTTTGGGAATTCATCAGGAATGGTGGCAACGACGCCTTTTAGACTTGTGGGCTTTTGTATTCACTGTAACTTTTGTATTTATCTTCGCGTCAATTCAGATTGTGCGTGGGATTCTCGTTCTGTTTACCAAATCGGTTGACAAAGTCAAAAGTGACTAGAATTACCATATCCTACTTTCCAATTATGTTGGTAGAAAGGACAGTGCTTAAAGATGGAGAAATAATTAGTGTATTGTGATAGCTCCTTGTATTTTATTATAAGCGGTGAAGAATTCGAGAGGTAATTTAAATTTGAATAGATTACGTGTTTATGCCATCTACATAATTTAGTAACCTAATTCAATTCCTAATGCAATTGGATATGCAATAAACCATTAAAAAATAAAAAATATCAAATCCTTTGAAATTGAAAATTATGTTATTTAATATTTTTGTAATTAAATTTTTAACTTTAAAATCGCAATATTTAAATTGCGTTTTTAATGAATTAATTTCTACAGAATGTTTTGTGCCAGAATCATAATAACATTATAAGACATTATTTTGCAAGTGCAGGTTTCGCTACGCCAGAAGGTCCAGTGGAAGACGCACTGCCGTCAAAAATGATGAGTTGTTCAGATGTAAATTTCTTGGCACTGCGGGCCTTGTTGGATTTCGAATGAAAACACAACTTTGCAAGAAGCACAAAAACAACGACACTCAAAATTAGTACAATGATTAAACTGATTATGTGGCATGACGTAGTCGATGACGACGTCGACTCGGCCTTTTCGGAAATGCTCTTCCTGAAAGAGTAGAGACAAAAATAGTATTTTCGAACCTAACGACGTCATTGATTGGGTAAACTATAATGTACGGAACATAGCTGCGTACTAATTAGACATTGATTTAGTGACAAAGTATCAAAATAGGACATATTATTGAATAAGCTACAGTTAAAATAGGCTATGTCAAAAACCAATAAGTGTGTAACATGCGCCACAACAAAAATGTTAATTACGCGTATTTAAACAGTGCAAAATGATATATGGGCATGTTTTCGAAAAGTGTGTAATTGTGACCTAAGTTTCTAAAAACTGCAAAATGATCTAGTTGAATGTTTTTTAAAAGTGCAAAATATTTTATTTAAATGATTTTGAAAAATTGAAATAGTTCTATCTACATGTTTTTCAAAAGCTAAAATAGTTCTATCTACATGTTTTTCCAGCATACAAAAATTATTATTTACATGAAAAGTGAAAAATATTTTGTTTTGAGGTATTTTAAATGTGCAAGGTTTCGATTTACAAGTTTTTGAAAGTTGCAAATTGTTTCATTTACATATGCTTGGAGGGCTGCGAATGTTTACACTATGTTTTGTAAGCAGTCGAGTAAATTCTGGAATTGGTAAAAACTGTAAATGGCTCGTTTTGATTCTTTACTCACATCTTTTCATTCAAATTATACTGACATGATAGTGCATTACCCTTCCAGCAGTTCCTTTCCATACAAATCTAAGCAATCAGCTTTAGGGAAACTCTCTGCTACGTCTTCGTTCGACTCTGGAAACGTTTCTCTAACGAGCAACACGCACCAACGTATCCTCACGGATTTTCCCGCTATATTTTTTTTGAAAAGAGCATCCAAAAAAACTTAGTTTTGCTTAAAAACATGGTGCGCTTCATGAGTTTTTTTCGATAAAATTATTTTTCGAAAAAACGAAAAAGGCCTTAAATTGCATATGTAATGGTTTTTTCATCCACATTTTTTATTGTTATTCACAATTTTGAAAATTTTTTTTTGAAATTTTTGTACAAAAAACCATTTTAAAGTGTAAGAAATACAAAAAAATTAAAATTTTAAAAATTTTAAAAATTTGGTTTTTTCCAAATTTTTTGTTGATACTACAGTAACGTGCTCTAAAATTTATGAAAAAACGAAATTGTCGTTTTTTCGAAAAATAATTTTATCGAAAAAAAACTCATGAAGCGCACCATGTTTTTAAGCAAAACTAAGTTTTTTTGGATGCTCTTTTCAAAAAAAAAATGGCGGGAAAATCCGTGAGGATACGTTGGTGCGTGTTGCTCGTAAGAGTGGAGACGCAAGGTGTGTTTTTGAGTGCAGTAAAAATACGGCCCGTGGCGACACAACGCAGACAATCTAAATGTGTTTTCAAATGGTGTTATTTAACTGTACTTATCATATTCATAGTTTGTTATTCCTGCTTTTTTAAACTAGCTGTGCAGTGTAGGTGCAAAACTTAAAAATTGAATTTTACATGTTAAGCGAGTGAAATCCTAATTAATTTAAACTTAAAAAGCGAAGTAGTAAAGTTTTCCATTTTTTTAGTATGTAAGAAAATAATGTAATGTGTTAAATTTCTTTTAAAATGTTTAAATTTTATTTAAGAATGTAGTGTCCTGTATACTGAGCTGTGAAGCTATTGCAATTGTGCAACAGTGACTTAATAAAGTTTTTATCTCTCTCTCTCTGTTTAGTACTAGTTTGGTGCTTCTGTGTTTACTTTTTGTGAGAATACATGCCAATTGCATTGCAATTCTCTATGCCCCGTTCCCCCGGTGGGGGGTAATTTGGTCATTTAAAATTTGATATTACCGTTATATTAACGTTGGAAGTTTACGTCTATAGGATGTTAGGGATAAACGTTAGGAGGACGTTAATAGTAACGTCTGGTGGACGTCAAATTGTGACGTTAGCTTGACAATAAAATAGTGAACATTTTGACGTAAGAGAGACGTCTGTTTTTGACGTTACGAAAAGGACAGTGCTTAAAGCCGGAGAAACAAATATTGTATTGAAAACTCCAGAATCACTGTAGGGGTTAGACGTGTTTGTTTTTTGCTCCTCCGCGACATTTTGTTTCACCTTGTCTAGAGTTTTAATCAAAAAATTAGTTCAGTTTGCTTATTTTATTTTAATTTGATTTTAAAATTTTTTAAAAGTTAATTCTAGTGGGTAGGACTTTTTTATATAGGCAATCTAATTGGTTGTATGACCATATTTTTCAAAACAAGAAAGTTGTAGTATAAGTTTTTTATATTCAATAATTTATTTTAGGAAGATAAATATTCAAAAATTTAAATATAAAATAATAAACATTGTACACCGATAAGGTTGTTAGTAGAGATAATGCCCACTGCCCAGTAAAAAGTCGAAGTCCAAGAAGAAAAAATCTCAAAAGATAAATTCTTCTGGATGTGCTGATCAATCTACTCAATTAAATCAAGTTCCAATAATTCAAAATTTGACTGTGTCAACCTCAAATACTTTGCTTTTGTCCAATATCAGCTTGAGCACACTCATTTCTAATATTTGTCCGTATTGTAATAAAGAATGTAGGAGTAAGGTGTTTGAATACATATATCTCAAAAACACGGAGATGTTTAAAGGACGATTATTGCGGATAAGTATTTACCTCCTATGCTAATAACTAATAATGGGAAAATTGAAGTAGACGACCCTAAACTTGAATCTCAAACAGACTTAACTGAACATTTGGATCCATTTAAACTAAAATTGCAAGAAATGGTTGAAAATAGACCTGACTAACAGGAATTTGATGCAGAGGTAGAAAAATTTTCTGATTTTCTACGAGATATTATTTCTTTAATTCCTAGGCCCCAAAACTCGGCTGCAAGGTTTTACAAACTTCGAAAAGAAAAAAAACTTATATGGCAGTCTGACAGGAAGTATAGCCAGTCATCTCATCCTATTTGAATGTCAAAGAGGGACAGGGCGGAAAGAAAAGAAAAATACATGTATGACCTCATCCAGCACGCATTCTATAATCAACGTAGTAAAGTGGTTCATCGATTGTTGAAAAACCAAAATAACCCTGATTGTACAATATCGTCCGATGTCATTCAAGAGGCTTTCACACAGCGTTAGGAAAATCCACACGATTCAATTCTGGAGAGATCCTGTCGTTAGCAAAGAGGTACATACAGTTGGAGCTAGATGGCAGTTTTAGCGTCACTATTGATTTAGAAACTGTGAAAAGTGTCGTTAAAAGTATCCGTGAAGACACATCTGTCGGACCAGATAAAATTCTGCTAAGGGCTGTAAGGTATACACAATGCCATTTAATTCTTGCTCTAATAGGTGATGAAGTGGACACTTGTTCCTACATTGTGTCGAAGAGCCCGGACTGTCTTTATTTTAAAAAAAAGTAATGTGATGGATCCAGCAAATTGGAGGCCGATTTTTATATGTTCTATTTTGCGCCGAATCTTGGAAAAAGTAATTGACCAAAAATTACGTAAAACCATTGCTTTGAATCTGAATCAACGTGGTTTTACTAATTCTTCTGCGACATTTGTCAACACTGCGATATTAGCGGGGTGCTTTAAAAAAGCCAAAAATCATGAGCAAAATTTGTTTGTTGCATTGCTGGATGTAGCTTAGGCTTTTGATAGAGTAGGTCATGCCTATTTACTCAAGTGTCTTGATTCGCAGCGAAATCCATCTCATTTACGCAATTTGACAAAAAAACTTATCTTAAATAATCATACTATAATACAGAAAAGAACAGTTACTACGCAGCCCATTGAATTCAAGTGTTGGGTTTCGCAGGGGTCTTCGCTTAGTCCGCACATGTTTAATCTGGTAAATATTTATGTTTTGAAAGATATTACAGATCCAGACTCTGCAAAAGCTTATGGTTTGAGCCTAGATGACAAAGTTCAAAAATTGACAGCGTTAAGTTTTGCGGACGACACTGCAAATTTATCAGATTTAAAAGAAGGGACTATCAAACTTGTGCAAAAGACGATTAAGTTATTTAGTTTTTCAGGACTTCAAATTAATCCCGAAAAGTCTATTTGCATTTGCATTAAAGATGGAGTCCTAGTTACAGATGATGTACTATTAACAAGACACGATTCTATTTCATCTCCACACGAGGGTGATATCGTTAAATATTTATGAGTCGACTTTAATTCCTAGTTTACTTTTGTGCCGTCCAAAAATATTGATAATTTAAATAAGATGCTATATAATCTTGTTATGACACCGATGTTACAGCTTCATCAAAAAATAATATTTATTAATGATTAAATTTGGCTGGAATTAATTTACCCCCTTGAAATGGCACCCTTGCATAAACTGCAAAAATCATTTCTAATGGACGTGGATCGAATAAAAAGTTCTTTCAAAAAAACATTAAGGAATTCCAACAGATACTTCTTATGCTAAGCTGTACACTTCAAAAAACCTCAGGGGCTTTCTATAACAAAAGCAGAATGGGAGGCATTTTTACAACATTATAACATATGCATGGTTTTATTAGGTTCCAATGATATGTATGTAAAATATGCGAAGAATCTTGAAGACGAATTAAATCAGTGCAAAAAGGCATTAAATTCCAGCGATGAAGAATAAGATAAATTAAACAATCCTAAAGCAAAAAGTAAAATCACTGAAAAAATGCGCATCAAGCTTGGTGAAAAAGAATTTGAAACGTGGAGCCAGATGCAATTACGCGGTTCCGAGGTGTGCTTATTTGAAGAAAATGTAAATAGCAACAAATTGCTGATACATAAAATTGGCCTTACTAATTCTGAATGAGTCACTACTTTAAAAATGAAAGTTAATGTCTCTAGTGTAAGATTAATTCCAGGAAGGAGCCTAGATAGAACTCAGTGTCGGCATTGCGGCGCTGAGAAAGAAAGTCTTGGTCATGTATTAGGTTCCTGAGTCTACGAAGAACTCATACGCAACAATCGACATCACGGTATTCGTAAAATTCTAGCAAAAGCATTTCTTGACAGAGGATTCGTGGTGGAGCAGGAAGTTCATTGTGTAGCTGAAAATGGGTCAACTAGAAGAGTTGATATTATAGCATATTGCCTGTCTTCTAAAATTGGATATATTCTAGATCCGACAATACGGTTTGAATATAGGGACAGTGAGCAGCAAGCGACTGCAGTGGATTTGAAAAAGAAAGAGATATATGAGCCTTGTTTCAAGTATATTATGAAAAAACGGAGTTTACGTAGTGTGGAAGTTGTTAGTTTGTATGAAGGTGCGCGGGGCACGATAAGTCGTGAGCTAAATCTTTTGGAATAAAAAAGAGTCTTGGATGACATGTAACTGTTTGCCTCTAATAAGATCAATTCAGATTTATAATCATCATTTATATGTTAACTTTAGTGTATGAACTTACTTATTTAAAAATTTATTCATGTCAATTAAGAAAGTGATAGTATGTATACTGAGCTGTATTGCTATTGCAATTGTGCAACAGTGACTTAATAAAACTTGTTTCTCAATAGCTATACGCATTTCATCTTGAATTGAGCTGTGTACAATGCGACAGATAATCTAAATTTAAATAGATTACGACTTTATGACCTAAAAGAAGTGTGTATGCTTACTTAAATGATGTAGCTCAAAAAATCTACAAATATTTGATAGTTCCGCATGCCTGACATATTAAATGGCTGCATGGGATCTGGCAGTTCAAAAGGAGTTGTGGGCAGTTTAATTGCAAAATGGCGACTGATTTGGCAGAAAAAAGGATGTGGCAGTTTTTTGGCAGTTTGAAACTTTGAACTTTATTTTACGCAAACAATTTTTAATTTATTACTTTAAAAGAAGATAAAAGTACGCTGCAATATGACTAGAAATTGAATTATTAGTTATACAAAAATTAGATACTTTACAAACAAAGAATGACGTAAACAGTATTGTCTAATAAGAGGCTGTCGAATTGCTTTTTTGGGTCTTCCACGCCCATTTATGTGAACGTTGATTTTGATAACTTTTGCAGAAAGTAGAAATTCAATAAAATTATTCTTAACAGCCAGGCCGAAAACGTGCTTGCATACGTACTTTTTGGGGGAGGATGCACAGGTGGATGACGATTTCTTCTAGTCTTTAAAGTTGAAGGTGACGACGTACACGGCGAAGAAAATTTTTTGGAAACTAGCAAATGTTCGATAGTGTCGTTGTAATTGCGATATAATGGAATGATTAATTATCGATATCTGAGATGATTGCACGTTCATAATCCCGAAGCTATCATGTACAGGCAGCGGCACGGTCAACGGCTGCATTTCACTCCATAGATACGCAGCGTCTAATAATTAATTCTTACTAAAACCACAATATTTCATTTTTTTTAAGATAAATATTTTTTTTGAAGCTTTCATCGTAATTAAATTAACTTGGTCAGTCCACGAGACCTCATTATTAATTTGTACACCTAATAACTTAGCCTTTTTTACAATGAAAAGAACAGTATTATTAGGAGAAAATTGTAAGTTAATATTAATTTCATTTTTTAATTACCTACTAACAGAACAGCATTTTATAGGATTAAGCTTCATTCTCATTTTACTTGCCCAATTATTAATATCAGTTAGATAATTTTGAGTTTAAGGTGGAGAATTTTCTTTTAAATTTTTTCAAAAAGTTAAATCGTCTACATATCGATTCAGAACATTATCTTCCTCACTACCTTCCTTTTAGTATTTTGATTGGAAATTTGTGAGTATCCTATTGATTAAAACTATAAATAATAATGAAGCAAATTTGGTACCCTGTGGGATACGATTAAAAATTTCAGTGAGACTTGAGAGTTGGTCACCTTCTCTGACACATTGGGTTCTCATAAACAAAAATTCTTTGAGCCAGAAAATATCTACTTTACTTCTACTTTTAATTTTATAAGTTTTCTAATTAGTACATTGTGATCGACCAAATCGAACGCTTTTCTTAAATCTAAGAGGACAAGAATCACATAAAAATTTGAAGTCTCAAGCACTTTATATACAAAATCTATCAGATTGACTAAATAGTGAGTGACATAGCTTTTGATTGCAGCTGTAATTGGAAATAGGTCAGTTTAGTTCTTCCGACGTAATATTAATATGTAGTTGTAATTGTGTACTTACGATTTATTACCTCTCCTGTGCCTTCGCATCTCAGACGTAGTCATTGATAAATATCCGCAGCTGCAGTTATGTTTCCTTGCATTCACAATATGCTGCTGTCTCATAAATTGCGACTGCATGCTTATTAGCTAGTTGAACTGCACATACAGGACAAGTTGGCTTCAATACAGGGTTAAGCAAAGTAGATTGTTTGTATTTCAAAACTTTGAACAGCTTTTTTGGGCGACCGCGTTTTTAGATGCTAAGCATCTATAGGAATAGCCATGTCCGTATGTCTGTCTGTCTGTCGATGTGTCTTTAATTGTCCTGCACTACAGGTCACAGTTTTCAACTTAATTTTTTCAAATAAATTTTAAATGATTGTAAATACGGTGGAATAGAACCCTATTGGTTTTGGAATTTAAAGGATTTACCAGTTTTTTACAATAAACGATATTGAAATCAGGGGCAAATCATTGTGTTTGTTTGAATTGGATCACTGTCAAATTAGGATTTTCATGTAATGATGACTGCGCACATTGTAGGTGAAACGCTTAAGTGGTTTTGTGACATAGTCGACGAACGGCTGAAGTGGGCTTTGGATGCAGTGGGATTTGGCTTTATAGCGAAATAGGATTTGGGTAAAGTGGGCCGTGGCTAAAGTCGGCTGCGGCTGAAGTGGGCTTTGGCTTTAAAGCTTGCGAGGATTCGTGTGGTGTGGACCAGCCAAAGCCCACTTTAGCCGCAGCCCACTTTAGCCATGGCCCACTTTACCAAAATCCCATCTTGCTTGAAGCCAAATCCCACTGCATCCAAAGCCCACTCCAGCCGTTCGTCGACAATGCCACAAAACCACTCAAGCGTTTCGCCTACTATGTGCGCAGTCATCATTACATGAAAATCTTAATTTGACAGTGATCCAATTCAAACTAAAATAATGATTTGCCCCTGATTACATGTAAAGTGGGGCAAATCATTATTTTGGTTTGAATTGGGCAACTGTTAAATGATAATTTTCATGTAATGATGACTGCGCACATTGTAGGCAATGCGCCAGAGTAGATTTGTGTAAAAGTTGACCGACGGCTGAAGTGGACTCTGCATGCAGTGGGATTTGGCTTTGTATCGAGTTAAGATTTGGGTAAAGTGGGCCGTGGCTAAAGTGAGCTGCGGCTGAAGTGGGCTTTGGCTTTAAAGCTTGCGAGGATTCGTGTGGTGTGGAGCAGCCAAAGTCCAGTTCAGCCGCAGCTCACTTTAGCCACGGCCCACTTTACCCAAATCTTAACTCGATACAAAGCCAAATCCCACTGCATGCAAAGTCCGCTTTAGCCGTCGGTCAAGTATTACACAAATCTACTCTGGCGCATTGCCTACAATGTGCGCAGTCATCATTACATGAAAATCATCATTTAACAGTTGCCCAATTCAAACCAAAATAATGATTTGCCCCTGATTACATGTAAAGTGGGGCAAATCATTATTTTGGTTTGAATTGGGCAACTGTTAAATGATAATTTTCATGTAATGATGACTGCGCACATTGTAGGCAATGCGCCAGAGTAGATTTGTGTAAAAGTTGACCGACGGCTGAAGTGGACTCTGCATGCAGTGGGATTTGGCTTTGTATCGAGTTAAGATTTGGGTAAAGTGGGCCGTGGCTAAAGTGAGCTGCGGCTGAAGTGGGCTTTGGCTTTAAAGCTTGCGAGGATTCGTGTGGTGTGGAGCAGCCAAAGTCCAGTTCAGCCGCAGCTCACTTTAGCCACGGCCCACTTTACCCAAATCTTAACTCGATACAAAGCCAAATCCCACTGCATGCAAAGTCCACTTTAGCCGTCGGTCAAGTATTACACAAATCTACTCTGGCGCATTGCCTACAATGTGCGCAGTCATCATTACATGAAAATCATCATTTAACAGTTGCCCAATTCAAACCAAAATAATAATTTGCCCCACCTTACATTATTATTTCTACCTATTCACATTATATACTATAATATAATTAACTATAGCCAGAGTTTATTTGAAGAGAAATTCTTGAGACAATGATAGTTGTATTTGCATTTCTATACTGCAATCTAGTTTATCTACAACCAGGCACACAAATAGCTATGTTAATGAACAAAATTACAAAAGAAATGGAATAATAGCTCGTCTTTTGGCTGGATACGCTTTGCCGAAGACTCTCTTGTAAAACTGATGATGTCGCCAGCCCCGAAATCCAATAACAATAGTTGACAAAATGGCAACCGCCATTTGAGGAAATCCACGAGAAAACAAAGCATAGCCCCACCATTCTACAATTTCTCCAAAATAATTGGCAGCAGAAACAAACTCAAATAGACCACTAACAGGAATTTAATGCAGAGGTAAAAAAATTTTCTGATTTTCTACGAGATATTATTTCTTTAATTCCTAGGCCCCAAAACTCGGCTGCAAGGTTTTACAAACTTCGAAAAGAAAAAAAACTTATATGGCAGTCTGACAGGAAGTATAGCCAGTCATCTAATCCTATTTGAATGTCAAAGAGGGACAGGGCGGAAAGAAAAGAAAAATACATGTATGACCTCATCCAGCACGCATTCTATAATCAACGTAGTAAAGTGGTTCATCGATTGTTGAAAAACCAAAATAACCCTGATTGTACAATATCGTCCGATTTCATTCAAGAGGCTTTCACACAGCGTTAGGAAAATCCACACGATTCAATTCTGGAGAGATCCTGTCGTTAGCAAAGAGGTACATACAGTTGGAGCTAGATGGCAGTTTTAGCGTCACCATTGATTTAGAAACTGTGAAAAGTGTCGTTAAAAGTATCCGTGAAGACACATCTGTCGGACCCGATAAAATTCTGCTAAGGGCTGTAAGGTATACACAATGCCATTTAATTCTTGCTCTAATAGGTGATGAAGTGGACACTTGTTCCTACATTGTGTCGAAGAGCCCGGACTGTCTTTATTTTAAAAAAAAGTAATGTGATGGATCCAGCAAATTGGAGGCCGATTTTTATATGTTCTATTTTGCGCCGAATCTTGGAAAAAGTAATTGACCAAAAATTACGTAAAACCATTGCTTTGAATCTGAATCAACGTGGTTTTACTAATTCTTCTGCGACATTTGTCAACACTGCGATATTAGCGGGGTGCTTTAAAAAAGCCAAAAATCATGAGCAAAATTTGTTTGTTGCATGACTGGATGTAGCTTAGGCTTTTGATAGAGTAGGTCATGCTTATTTACTCAAGTGTCTTGATTCGCAGCGAAATCCATCTCATTTACGCAATTTGACAAAAAAACTTATCTTAAATAATCATACTATAATACAGAAAAGAACAGTTACTACGCAGCCCATTGAATTCAAGTGTTGGGTTTCGCAGGGGTCTTCGCTTAGTCCGCACATGTTTAATCTGGTAAATATTTATGTTTTGAAAGATATTACAGATCCAGACTCTGCAAACGCTTATGGTTTGAGCCTAGATGACAAAGTTCAAAAATTGACAGCGTTAAGTTTTGCGGACGACACTGCAAATTTATCAGATTTAAAAGAAGGGACTATCAAACTTGTGCAAAAGACGATTAAGTTATTTAGTTTTTCAGGACTTCAAATTAATCCCGAAAAGTCTATTTGCATTTGCATTAAAGATGGAGTCCTAGTTACAGATGATGTACTATTAACAAGACACGATTCTATTTCATCTCTACACGAGGGTGATATCGTTAAATATTTATGAGTCGACTTTAATTCCTAGTTTACTTTTGTGCCGTCCAAAAATATTGATAATTTAAATAAGATGCTATATAATCTTGTTATGACACCGATGTTACAGCTTCATCAAAAAATAATATTTATTAATGATTAAATTTGGCTGGAATTAATTTACCCCCTTGAAATGGCACCCTTGCATAAACTGCAAAAATCATTTCTAATGGACGTGGATCGAATAAAAAGTTCTTTCAAAAAAACATTTAGGAATTCCAACAGATACTTCTTATGCTAAGCTGTACACTTCAAAAAACCTCAGGGGCTTTCTATAACAAAAGCAGAATGGGAGGCATTTTTACAACATTATAACATATGCATGGTTTTATTAGGTTCCAATGATATGTATGTAAAATATGCAAAGAATCTTGAAGACGAATTAAATCAGTGCAAAAAGGCATTAAATTCCAGCGATGAAGAATAAGATAAATTAAACAATCCTAAAGCAAAAAGTAAAATCACTGAAAAAATGCGCATCAAGCTTGGTGAAAAAGAATTTGAAACGTGGAGCCAGATGCAATTACGCGGTTCAGAGGTGTGCTTATTTGAAGAAAATGTAAATAGCAACAAATTGCTGATACATAAAATTGGCCTTACTAATTCTGAATGAGTCACTACTTTAAAAATGAAAGTTAATGTCTCTAGTGTAAGATTAATTCCAGGAAGGAGCCTAGATAGAACTCAGTGTCGGCATTGCGGCGCTGAGAAAGAAAGTCTTGGTCATGTATTAGGTTCCTGAGTCTAGGAAGAACTCATACGCAACAATCGACATCACGGTATTCGTAAAATTCTAGCAAAAGCATTTCTTGACAGAGGATTCGTGGTGGAGCAGGAAGTTCATTGTGTAGCTGAAAATGGGTCAACTAGAAGAGTTGATATTATAGCATATTGCCTGTCTTCTAAAATTGGATATATTCTAGATCCGACAATACGGTTTGAATATAGGGACAGTGAGCAGCAAGCGACTGCAGTGGATTTGAAAAAGAAAGAGATATATGAGCCTTGTTTCAAGTATATTATGAAAAAACGGAGTTTACGTAGTGTGGAAGTTGTTAGTTTGTATGAAGGTGCGCGGGGCACGATAAGTCGTGAGCTAAATCTTTTGGAATAAAAAAGAGTCTTGGATGACATGTAACTGTTTGCCTCTAATAAGATCAATTCAGATTTATAATCATCATTTATATGTTAACTTTAGTGTATGAACTTACTTATTTAAAAATTTATTCATGTCAATTAAGAAAGTGATAGTATGTATACTGAGCTGTATTGCTATTGCAATTGTGCAACAGTGACTTAATAAAACTTGTTTCTCAATAGCTATACGCATTTCATCTTGAATTGAGCTGTGTACAATGCGACAGATAATCTAAATTTAAATAGATTACGACTTTATGACCTAAAAGAAGTGTGTATGCTTACTTAAATGATGTAGCTCAAAAAATCTACAAATATTTGATAGTTCCGCATGCCTGACATATTAAATGGCTGCATGGGATCTGGCAGTTCAAAAGGAGTTGTGGGCAGTTTAATTGCAAAATGGCGACTGATTTGGCAGAAAAAAGGATGTGGCAGTTTTTTGGCAGTTTGAAACTTTGAACTTTATTTTACGCAAACAATTTTTAATTTATTACTTTAAAAGAAGATAAAAGTACGCTGCAATATGACTAGAAATTGAATTATTAGTTATACAAAAATTAGATACTTCACAAACAAAGAATGACGTAAACAGTATTGTCTAATAAGAGGCTGTCGAATTGCTTTTTTGGGTCTTCCACGCCCATTTATGTGAACGTTGATTTTGATAACTTTTGCAGAAAGTAGAAATTCAATAAAATTATTCTTAACAGCCAGGCCGAAAACGTGCTTGCATACGTACTTTTTGGGGGAGGATGCACAGGTGGATGACGATTTCTTCTAGTCTTTAAAGTTGAAGGTGACGACGTACACGGCGAAGAAAATTTTTTGGAAACTAGCAAATGTTCGATAGTGTCGTTGTAATTGCGATATAATGGAATGATTAATTATCGATATCTGAGATGATTGCACGTTTATAATCCCGAAGCTATCATGTACAGGCAGCGGCACGGTCAACGGCTGCATTTCACTCCATAGATACGCAGCGTCTAATAATTAATTCTTACTAAAACCACAATATTTCATTTTTCTTAAGATAAATATTTTTTTTGAAGCTTTCATCGTAATTAAATTAACTTGGTCAGTCCACGAGACCTCATTATTAATTTGTACACCTAATAACTTAGCCTTTTTTACAATGAAAAGAACAGTATTATTAGGAGAAAATTGTAAGTTAATATTAATTTCGTTTTTTAATTACCTACTAACAGAACAGCATTTTATAGGATTAAGCTTTATTCTCATTTTACCTGCCCAATTATTAATATCAGTTAGATAATTTTGAGTTTAAGGTGGAGAATTTTTTTTTTAATTTTTTCAAAAAGTTAAATCGTCTACATATCGATTCAGAACATTATCTTCCTCACTACCTTCCTTTTAGTATTTTGATTGGAAATTTGTGAGTATCCTATTGATTAAAACTATAAATAATAATGAAGCAAATTTGGTACCCTGTGGGATACGATTAAAAATTTCAGTGAGACTTGAGAGTTGGTCACCTTCTCTGACACATTGGGTTCTCATAAACAAAAATTCTTTGAGCCAGAAAATATCTACTTTACTTCTACTTTTAATTTTATAAGTTTTCTAATTAGTACATTGTGATCGACCAAATCGAACGCTTTTCTTAAATCTAAGAGGACAAGAATCACATAAAAATTTGAAGTCTCAAGCACTTTATATACAAAATCTATCAGATTGACTAAATAGTGAGTGACATAGCTTTTGATTGCAGCTGTAATTGGAAATAGGTCAGTTTAGTTCTTCCGACGTAATATTAATATGTAGTTGTAATTGTGTACTTACGATTTATTACCTCTCCTGTGCCTTCGCATCTCAGACGTAGTCATTGATGAATACCCACGCAAAAATACGGCGTAGGATCCGATCGGAAACCTAACAGTGAGGTAATGGACTGGGTCAACTATCGGATGAGTTGGTGCACTATAGGATGCCATAGGACTGACTATAGGAGAGATGACGATAGGATAGATCATGATATTTTCAGTATACTGTTAATTCCGATATAATACCAAAAGCTTCGAAATTTGACCTTTGACCTATTTTTATAGTCTACAGTTAGTTTCTGAGTACTTTATATAAATTTAGTAATTTTAAGGTTGTTTCAGTGCATGCTAAATGCTGCAATCCAAAAAACGTTTTTAATTATTAATGTGTTGTAATTTTTGTCACTAACACACATTTAATTACTTGTATATTTAACAAATATTATTCTTTAACTGTTAAATGACTTAAAATATGCTCAATTGATTAGATATTACTTCAAACCACACGACTTTTGATTAATTTGTTTCTGTTTTATATAACTTGTATATTATTAATATGACCGAATCTTATGATTTAATATTAAATGAGGTCGAGGGAACACTAATTGCGTTAGTTTTGATATTTATTATCGTTTAAATTTTATTTGTAACTATGTTAGCAGAATTATCAAAGAAGCAATATGAAATAGTATGAGATCGCTATAAGTAAGAATTAAATCACCACATAGTCAAATAAGGATAGGTAGCGGAATGGCTAAGGAATCATGGTCTGGGTTTCGAGGTCGGAGGTTCGAATCCCAGAAAGTTTAGAAATTTATTGATTTTTTTCCGACGGTTATCAAACTGTAGGATCGTATAGTTTCAACTATAGGACGAATGTGTCGGAAAACGTTCAAAAATCCTACACATTGGTGCTATCGGTAAGAACCATAGGAATCTGTCGGACAGTTCTGCGTGGGTATCCGCAGCTGCAGTTATGTTTCCTTGCATTCACAATATGCTTCCGTCTCATAAATTGCGACTGCATGCTTATTAGCTAGTTGAACTGCACATACAGGACAAGTTGGCTTCAATACAGGGTTAAGCAAAGTAGATTGTTTGTATTTCAAAACTTTGAACAGCTTTTTTGGGCGACCGCGTTTTTAGATGCTGAGCATCTATAGGAATAGCCATGTCCGTATGTCTGTCTGTCTGTCGATGTGTCTTTAATTGTCCTGCTCTACAGGTCACAGTTTTCAACTTAATTTTTTCAAATAAATTTTAAATGATTGTAAATACGGTGGAATAGAACCCTATTGGTTTTGGAATTTAAAGGATTCACCAGTTTTTTACAATAAACGATATTGAAATCAGGGGCAAATCATTGTGTTTGTTTGAATTGGATCACTGTCAAATTAGGATTTTCATGTAATGATGACTGCGCACATTGTAGGTGAAACGCTTAAGTGGTTTTGTGACATAGTCGACGAACGGCTGAAGTGGGCTTTGGATGCAGTGGGATTTGGCTTTATAGCGAAATAGGATTTGGGTAAAGTGGGCCGTGGCTAAAGTCGGCTGCGGCTGAAGTGGGCTTTGGCTTTAAAGCTTGTGAGGATTCGTGTGGTGTGGACCAGCCAAAGCCCACTTTAGCCGCAGCCCACTTTAGCCATGGCCCACTTTACCAAAATCCCATCTTGCTTGAAGCCAAATCCCACTGCATCCAAAGCCCACTCCAGCCGTTCGTCGACAATGCCACAAAACCACTCAAGCGTTTCTTCTACTATGTGCGCAGTCATCATTACATGAAAATCTTAATTTGACAGTGATCCAATTCAAACTAAAATAATGATTTGCCCCTGATTACATGTAAAGTGGGGCAAATCATTATTTTGGTTTGAATTGGGCAACTGTTAAATGATAATTTTCATGTAATGATGACTGCGCACATTGTAGGCAATGCGCCAGAGTAGATTTGTGTAAAAGTTGACCGACGGCTGAAGTGGACTCTGCATGCAGTGGGATTTGGCTTTGTATCGAGTTAAGATTTGGGTAAAGTGGGCCGTGGCTAAAGTGAGCTGCGGCTGAAGTGGGCTTTGGCTTTAAAGCTTGCGAGGATTCGTGTGATGTGGAGCAGCCAAAGTCCAGTTCAGCCGCAGCTCACTTTAGCCACGGCCCACTTTACCCAAATCTTAACTCGATACAAAGCCAAATCCCACTGCATGCAAAGTCCACTTTAGCCGTCGGTCAAGTATTACACAAATCTACTCTGGCGCATTGCCTACAATGTGCGCAGTCATCATTACATGAAAATCATCATTTAACAGTTGCCCAATTCAAACCAAAATAATGATTTGCCCCACCTTACATTATTATTTCTACCTATTCACATTATATACTATAATATAATTAACTATAGCCAGAGTTTATTTGAAGAGAAATTCTTGAGACAATGATAGTTGTATTTGCATTTCTATACTGCAATCTAGTTTATCTACAACCAGGCACACAAATAGCTATGTTAATGAACAAAATTACAAAAGAAATGGAATAATAGCTCGTCTTTTGGCTGGATACGCTTTGCCGAAGACTCTCTTGTAAAACTGATGATGTCGCCAGCCCCGAGATCCAATAACAATAGTTGACAAAATGGCAACCGCCATTTGAGGAAATCCACGAGAAAACAAAGCATAGCCCCACCATTCTACAATTTCTCCAAAATAATTGGCAGCAGAAACAAACTCAAATAGACCACCCCGTGGAATTGAGTACTTTGTTTCATTCACGGAATTTTTGGTCATTGATTTTGTGCCTTGATCTTGTTTCTGGGTCGTGCGGAGCTGAACCAACATCCTGTCGTGAGTTATATTGATGGCGAGTCCTCCCACGTTCAGTATTAACGCTGAAAAAATAATTATAGAGAAGAAGTACTCCGGATCACGCGACAGAATTAACATTTGAGTAATACTCACCATTTGATGTTCATATGTTGTATGTATATGTAAAGAAATGTATCACCTATGACACTAAAGAATCCAATGTCTGGAACCCTCTGGATATTTAATAGGTAAAAGCCTTGCAGAGATCCATGCAAGGTGGCTAATAAGACAATGTTGAGCGACTGAATTGGGAGCGGAGACGCATTTGCCAGGTATTTCATTGGATAAATAATTGATCTGCGGTTAAAAAATCATAAACTGAAGGTGATCATTACTGAAGGTTTCCAATAACTTGCCTACTATCTAAAGCGTTTCTTACCTGTGAACATAATGAATGAGAAAAATTGAAATAGCCACAACATTTGGAAAATTTGACAGCATTCGACTCGGTGTGCAGTACATGATGAGAATGGGGGATAAAAGGATCACAACAGTTGTCTATGTAATATTAAACATAATATTACTTTACAGAAAAAGCAATTAGTATGAGTTTAATCTGAATTCTAATATTATAAGAATAATTTCAAATAATTCAAAATAAAATAACGTTTAAACTCGTAATTTTACTTACGTGCCAAACATACTGTGCTTTTATGACCCGGCCATTGAATTTGGCAGAATTGAAATATCTTCCATAGGGAACGGGGTACACGGCACTGAAAATGGCAAAAATTGTCCAAATCACGTAAATCACTTTAGTGGTTAAAATAAAGTTTTTCTCTGTTATCCAAGTCCAAGACATTTCATCATCCATTTCTTCTATTTTCATGACGTCACGCTGTTAAAATATTTTCATAATAAATAATATTAGTTTTTTTGTGTATTTGAAAACTATGAAAGACGGATGTGTTTTCAGTTGTGCTTATAGACTGCAGACAGCTACACAAATATCCTCAATAGGATTTTAAATATGAGTGAGTCCCTTAAAATGAAAAATTCCACTCTTAAAAATATTTTTAAGTTACACAACGTATAGAAGGGATTAGTATAGGAATAATTAGTAGGCGTAAGAGTTAGGTAATAGTTAGGTAAGAGAGAGATTGAAAAACAATAAAAGAGTAAATTGCTTCATTGACAATGGAACCATCTCACTGCGCAGTACATTTGACAGCATTGTCTATTGTGGTAGGAGTTATAATTATATTAAATGCAATATACACGCATGCACATCGTGTATGAAGAAACAAAATTACCCATTTCTAATTTAATGCTACAATTAAAATGAGCTATGTCAAAAAAATACAGTAAATAAGATACATGCTTACAATGCTAATCACGAGTTTCTTGAGTGAGCAAATTGTTTTATTTACATGGTTTTGAAAAATGTAAAATTTTCTGTTTACATGTTTTTGAAAAGTGCAAAATGTCCTATTTAAATGTTTTTGAAAAGTGTGAAATGTTCTAGTTACATGTTTTTAAAAAGTGTAGAATATTCTTTTTACATGTTTTTAAAAAGTGTAAAATGTTCTATTAACATGTTTTTAAAAAGTGTAAAATTTTCTATTTACATGTTTTTAAAAAGTGTAACATATTCTATTTGCATGTTTTTTAAAAAAGTGTAAAATATTCTATTTGCATGTTTTTTTGAAAAATGAACAAAGTTCCATATTTACATGCTTTCAAAAACACATGTTATTTTAATGTTGTATGTAGATAACGCATTTAATGTGAAAATAAAAATAAAAATGGATCATTTCGGTTCTTCACAGACAATATTTATTATTTCCTTTATTTAAAAGCCTGGATTTAAAAGATATGATAATGATTACATGATAAAGTAGGTGTATTTAGTATTTAGCAGGATTTTGTGAATACTAACGTTGATATAACGCAATTGTTCAGTTAACTGTTCTCTATAATATGTGCGTAAGGTAATTGTTATTTTTTACTTGCTAATGCATAATATTTTTATATTTTTACACATGACTGAAATGCTAAAATAGTGTGAGTCTAATTCAAAATACTACATACGTAAACGTTTTATTACTCCAAAACTGTTTTATAAAAGACCTATATTTTTAAAGCCTTCATTTTTTTAGTTTAGACTTGCAGAGAAAGCTAACAGGATATATACATAATATCGTCTGTGAAAAACCAAAATGACTTATATCTATTTGAAGCTAGAACTAATATCCTCTATCAAAAAAAGTATTGAAACATATCTTGAAATCATAAAAGAGAAAGTAAACCTTTTATTAACAACTGAACACTATTGCGCTTGCCATTAAGACACAGTAAGAACAAAACACATTATTCACAGGTTAATTATAGTATTTTTAAAACAAACGATAAAATTATTGAATGATCAAATTAAAATCAACTATCTGATAAATTTTTATAAATGATTATATAAATGATTGCGGGCGATTCAGCATGATCCTTAAATTGTACTAACTACGATTTTTTCAATCATCCTTGATAGAAGACGCAGTTCTTTACAGATTAATTCGAATAACTCCGTTATAGTGCTTCTAGCTCTAACAAGTAATTATCCAACCACTTCCAACTTCTTCAGTTTGTACTTTTCCAGATAGTAAGGAATGCAAGGGTTTTAATGAGCCTGCTTTTCTATATTTATTTCTTCCACTTGACTGCAGGATTGCTTTATACGTATTGTGAGATCTAAAATGTACCCTGACAGCAGATATTTTTGCCAGCAGATGATGAAAACCCTTTTTGAAGCACCCTCAGTCACTTTTTCATGCACAATCCAGTCAAGTGTTTTTAGATGATTACCAATTATAGTTCTAACTTTATGATGTCTACTATTTCTATGAAAGCTTCCCACATGGCATTTCCCTTAAACATGAGCCAAGGTTTCTTTCTCCTCTCAGTGCCTACGAAGGAATACATCTAGAAAACGACCTGGAATTGCTTCGAAAGGATAAACATTAGCAGAAATTTTTCAAGCATTTAACTATTTTAACGACGTTAAGCCGCAATTTTAAATAAAAATTTAATTGCAGTACGGACACTTTTTATACAATTCAACGCCTTGTTCTTGAAATGAAACACCATTGAGCATACTTTCGAATCCTCAAACTTTTTCATAAAATCTTGCATTGGCTTTAATTTAAGATGCAAATCAAACTTACAAGGAAATGGTCACAACCTATAAGTTCAAATTTCCATCTCGTATTTTTTTCTAAAAAGAGCATGTCAAAAAAGTAAGAATGGCTTAAGAACTTGTGTCGATTGGGCATCTTTGCTCGCAAAACCATGAAATTAGAACATTTTGTAAACGGCACTACGAATAAGTTTATATAAGTGTTCAAGAAACTTGTCAGGCAATTTATTTAACAGTGATATTGGTAGTAAATATGTTAGACAAGGTAATAAATATTAAATAATAAATGCAACCTTTTGATTTCCAAATAACTAAAGAGTTCGAACTAGATGTTTGTAAGTCTTTAGTAAAGTTTCTTATTATTAAAGCCGGATCAAAAAAAAATGTCATTATTAAAGTTGACACCGAGGTACTTTACAGTTTTATTTATTAATAAAATTTTATAATTTACAAATACATGAAATTGTAACATTTTGCACTATTTCAAAAACACGGAATGAAAACAATTTGTACTTTTTTAAAAACGCGGAATTATAACATGTTGCACCTTTTTAAAAACATGGAATTAGAACATTTTGTACCTTTTCAAAAGCATGAAATTAGAACATTTTGCACATTTTTAAAAACGTAAAATGAGATCATTTTTCACCGTTTAAAAAACAAAATTAAAAAATTTGGAGACGCACTCTTGAAAAAAATGGTATTAGGTACACGTTTTATTATTACACACAAATAACCCATACTTAACTTGCTAGGTGCTTTATATGTGCCTATAAAATCTTAATTTTTATATAAACAGCTGTATGAAAACTAAATTAAATGGATAATGCAAGTAAGTAAACAATGCGCGTATAGTTAAAATAAAGTGGACTAAACTAATTTTATTTCAATGAGCGCTTGGTTTTAAAGGATCCTTGTAATTTGAGGAGAAATTGCTAGGTTCTAGTCACCCTGTTGATTCAAATAAGAAAAATTTAAAAAAAGATTAAATCATTTTATTTTGTGATTGTTTTTATTCAGCTATAAGCTTAGATGCATTATTATTAGAATTACCTAAGGTGAATTAAATTCACTAACATAACTACGTCACTTCGAGCTATATGGTATTACCTGTCTTAGCCTATAAATAGTAAATAAATAACATTTTACTCAAAGAGTCCATCCTCCTCTTCCTACTGTATTAAAAACTTTTACATGTTGCGACAATGCTAAAATAATAATTCTAGAAAGCCTTAATTAAAAAGCATTTAACAAATTCAGGATATCAGCATGTACAACTTTAACCGGCTTTCTGCGTCAAAACCAAGTCTACATACTCCATTTATGCTGTACTAGATGCCTTCTTCTGATAATTGTAATATCAAACTTCATTTTTAATGACAATTAAAATTACTTCAGCCATTGTATGAAATCACAGTGGGTTTCCGCAAATTTCAATGTAAAAATCGGAAGCTTTGTAGTTGTGGCTTTTAAATTTGATTCTGATTAAGTTACTGTTTTATTGGTTTTAGCTTTTGTGTTTTTTGAAATAAGAGTTATGCTCCACAGCCCTTTGTCTTTTTTAGCGACTGTGATTTACCAATAGTTTAGCGTTTTTAAAGCTAATTGGATTTGAAGGTTGGACAAATCAATAGTGTTTTTTCTCAGGACATGAATTTGAATAACAAGTAAAAATTATTGCTGCTTCTGACACTTTGAGATGTGCAAAAACTGATTAATTATAATACAAAATTGTCATGATTATAGAAATAGTTGTATTTTGTACCGTTACTGTCATAATAACACAATATTTGTGCAATCGAAGAAATATTAACAACCTAAAACAAAACAAATTGCCTCCAGGTAGGAAAAATATCATAATTTATAATTTTACATGCATTTGTTAATGTCTCTTGTGAGTATGTAACATGAATATTAAATATGCTAGCTGTCCATTTATTTTGAAATATTGTATTCTTCAAAATGAACAGGGCCATGGGGATTCCCCATCTTAGGTCATCTTCCATTTTTGGGAAAGAACCCATCAATAAAGTTTTTAGAGTGGAAAAAGATTTATGGACCGATATTTTCTGTTAAAATGGGTAGCATACCGTAAGTGCGACATTACGTCAAATATAATTACGACTGATACGACACAATAACTTTGCTATACTGAAATTTAAATTGACATATTTAAAATTAGTGCTACACTGATATTGCACTCTGCGTAGCGTGATTGTGATTGCCTAATTATTACTTAAAACCTTAATTAGAAATCGCTGTAATAGCTTGTTTGGTTTTATTTAGAACCGTCGTTCTCAATGATGCCAAGATAATCAAAGATGCATTTAGCCAGGAAAGATTTTCTGGGCGTCCGCCCCTTAATAACTGGGTTGAGATGACAAGGAGTGAGGAAGGTGGGAAATGCAAATACGACAAGACCACTATAAGAACATTTAATATATGTACACGTATTATAAAAGTAAAACTAACAATCACATACATACATAATTCGTAGGTACCGTAGGACTTGCTTTCGCAAGTGCTGGGCCCCGTCAAGTGGAACAAAGAAAATTTACTCTCAAATCTTTTAAAGAATTTGTAGGTGTTGGAAAAACTGACATGGAATACAGAGTTGAGGCTGAAATGTCAATTTTCTCTAGTAATTTAAAAAATAAGTTTAACAACGTTTTGAGTTTGAATTCAAGTCATAACACCCCCCATATTACGCCCACATTTCAAGTCAAACATTTTTTTCAAGCCCCTGTCATCAACGTCCTTTGGGATGCTATTATGGGGCAGAGATTTCATGAGAATGATTTTATGCTTACGAATTTTGTGACCGATATTGAAAAGTAACACAAGCTTATTTTTTTCTAAAAACACTAAATTTAATTTTATAAGTTAAAGTATGTATCTGCGTATGGAAAACCATTTAATTATTAGTAATACGTATAGAATAAAACATTTGCAAATGGATTCTGACACAAGAAGGGTTAAAAATGTTTATTTCCACTTATATTGAAATCTATAGAGCTCTCGACACGAGCAGTAGTATAGTGGTAAGTCTGTCGTGGTTCGTTCCATGGGTGTCCAAGCTTCTCTGTTTTCTTGGACGTAATCCAGTTGTGAGTGGAATTCGGAAATTTTATTCTCAAATGGAAAAACTTATTCAAGACGGAAAATTGGACTTTGTTCCAGGACAACCTAAGCACTTTACGCATGCGTACTTTGATCAAATTGCTATCACCAAAGATATCAACTCAGGATTCCACGAGTCTAGTCAGTCAAATTTGTTCTTTGTTCGCCTGCGCTATGAAAGAACAGCATAATAATATCGTCTGTATGAAGAACCAAAATGACCTATTTCCATTTTTTAGCTGAAAACAGTATCAACCATCTACAAAAATATTCAAACATGCCTTAAGAGAATTCAAATTGAACATTTTGCACTTTTTGAAAAACATAGAATGAGAACTTTTTGCACCTTTTCAAAAACATAGAATTGGATTATTTTGCACTTTTTTAAAAACATAGAATTATATTAGTATGGCACCTTTTCAAAAACGTGGAATTAGAACATTTTGCACTTTTCAAAAGCATGTAAATAAAACATTTTACACCTTTTCAGAAACATGGAGTTAAAACTTTTTGCAACTTTTCAAAAACATTGAATTAGAACTTTTTGCACCTTTTTAAAAACATGAAATTAGAACATTTTGCATGTTTTTTAAAACATGAAACTAGAATATTCTGCACTTTTTCAAAAACATCGAATAAGAACGTTTTGCACCTTTTAAAAAACATGGAATTAGAATATTTTGCACTTTTTCAAAAACATGAAATTAGAACATTTTACTGTTTTCAAAAACTCATAAATAACAGTTGACGCTTGTTTCCCATTATTGTTTAATGACATAGCTCATTTTGATTCTTGCTTAAATTGGATTTGGGTCATTTTGGTTCTTCACAGACAAGATATCAGTCAATAATTTACATCAAAAATGATTCAAAATTTATTGTGTCATTTGATTTAGGAAGTGAGCAAGTCACGACGACTGGGGACGTATATTTAGGCGCTATTGAAACCGGAACGGGAGCACTAGATTGGCTCCTTCTTTACATGGCAAGAGAACCAGAAGTGCAAAAAAAACTTTTAGAAGAAATCGACGCCGTTATGGGCTCTGCTGCTAAGAACAACAGTACCTTTGAAACACCTTCAATCTTACATCGATCCAGAATGCCATACACAGAAGCTGTCATCACTGAAGCTTCCCGCAAAGCAACATTGGCTCCTTTAGGGTTATTTCATGTAACAATTGAAGATATCCCAGATTTTTATGGTTTCGCAATTCCAAAGGGTACAATGGTCATTTCTAATCTTTTGGGGGTTCATAATGACCCAGAAATTTGGTCAGAGTTTCTCGTCAGCTACGGACGAGTAAACAACTGCTCCTGCTCTGGTTCTGGTGCTTGTGTGGTGTACTGAGTTGTGTAGATTGTAGTGCTTGCCTTCTGTGCTTTGCTTTGCTACGATGGGCCCTGACTCCCTTTAAAGTCACGACAGTGGCCTCTGTCCATCTGTACGCTGCTCGGGTCTTGACTACCGGAGAAGTCACGGCAGGAGTTGCCCAGCTGTAAAGCGGCCGGGTATTTGACGCCCTAGAAAGTCATCTCAGCGGGACCATTCTCTGGGCTTGGAGGATAACCATTTTTGCAGAGCGAGCCGGTGTCAGCTTTACTGATGGCGGCTGGGGTGACTCCCGAATTAATTTGTTGAGGGCTGTGTGTTGTATAGTTCGTTACTTCATCAACCAACTCAAGTTTCGAATTCTGAATTTTGTCGGCTGCGTCAACCGAAATTTGCAAGTTTGAATCAAAGTGGAATCGGAAGCATGAAGTCTCAGCGGAGTAACAAGTAATAGTGCTTAAGTATGTGGGATTGTAGTGTTGCATTTATATATTAGGTACGTAACGCATTTTTATTTAAGTGACAAGTTTACAATTTATTGGTCATATTTTATTTTTATTCAAGGACTCATATGGTATTTTATTTATTAATGTGAGTAATCATGAGGGATAAATGCGTTGATTGTAGTAGGAAAATAGGTAGAAATCAGTCCAGAGTAGAGTGTAGTGTATGTAATAATATATTTCATGTAGTATGTACATCACTAGTGTTAGATAATGTTCAGCAGGATGTGATACTAGACTGGGTGTGCTTGGGCTGTAGTAGTCAAGCTGATGCGGCAGTTTGTATAGCATGTAGTAGTAGTATGGTTGCAGGTAGTGGTGACTATTGTTTAGATTGTCTTTTTCCTGGAGCTGATTGTAATCTAACAACTGATAAGATTGAGGATGTAGAAATTGTCAATAATTTAAATGAAGTCAATGCTTATTTTCTTGGCTCAAAAGGTTTTAAAGTCTTGCATATCAATGTCAATGGATTAAATATAGCTAAAGTCGAAAGTCTAAAGCTTATAATTGAAACATACAAGGTGGATGTCCTATGCGTAACGGAGTCCAAGCTAATTGAGGTTGTGCATTCAGGTTTAGTTGCAATCGAGGGATTTACTATGCATAGATATGATAGGACAAATTGTAGTGGTCGCGGTGGTGGTATTGTCATTTATATTAGAAATGGCATTTCTTTTGTAAATATAAATGTACTTGAAGAGGCACCGAGACCTACAAAGTTAGAAGTTACTACTATCAAATTACTTATACCATTTTGTAAGCCTAGGTTATTGACAGTTGTGTACAAATCCCCTGATTTATGTAAATCCGAGTTTTTGGATTATTTTGCGTTGTACATTATTGAATTAAGTAAGCTCAATTGTGAAATGATGATAACGGGTGATTTTAATATTGATTTGTCTGTTCGTGAGAAATACTCAAAACTATTATTGAATATTGTAAGTCAAAATGCTATGCGCCAGATTATTGTGCATCCAACCCGTAGGACGCTAACTACTAGTACTATCATAGATCATATGTATGTTAGTGACATAAGTATGTATACTGTAAGTGGAGTGTTGACCACGGGAATATCTGATCATTGTGCTATCTTTGCTGTACGTAAGAGCAATAAGAGTCATTATCCTTGTAAAGTAATATCAACTAGAAACTATTCAAATGTTAAGTGGGAAATTGTTAACAACGACATTAGTTTAATCCCATGGTCTGTAATTGATATTTTTGATGACGTTGATGATTCACTTAACTACTTTGAAAAGTCGGTCATGGATGTGATAAATAAGCATGCTCCCATTATTACACGACGAGTCAAGGGCAAAGTATCACCGTGGCTAACTGTAGATTTAAAAAGAAAGATGCATCACCGTGATAGCATTAAAGCAAAGAGTTTAAAAACTGGGGACCCTGCTTTGTATAGTCAGTATAAAAGAGAACGAAATGACGTCAACAGGGAGGTAACAAAGGCCAAGTACACCCATTACCAGTCAAAGTTTGAAGAGGTTCCGACCTCGTCTAATGTGTGGCAGGTTTATAATAAGCTCATTGAAAAGGGTGGTGGTGTGTGTACTGTAACGGAATTGAAAGTAAACTCTAATGTGGTCAGTGGAGTAGAGCAATTATCCAGTGCGTTTGCTTCTGCATTTACTGTTAATGTACCTAGTGATTAGGTTGAGGCATTGGATAACTTTTATGAAACTATTACCACGGACAACAGGTATGAGCCCTTTACGCCTGAGGAGGTCTTGTCTAGTTTTTCTAAAATTAAACATAAGAATGAAGGTAATCCAAATGAATTGTCTTATTTCATTTTAAATAACTGTATGAAATCCTTAGCCTTGCCGTTGGCCCTATTGTTTACTCAGTTTCTTTGTCTTGCTTCATACCCATCGAGGCTTAAGTATGCAACTGTAACACCGCTTTACAAAGGAAAAGGTTCCAGATTGGACGCTATGTCATATCGCCCAATTTCTACACTTTTAATTCTTGATAAGATTTTAGAGAAAATGCTGTATCAGAGAATTTTGAATACAATTGAGTTAAGTAGTCAACAGCATGGTTTTCGAAATGGGCGGTCATGTCAGAGTGCTACTCTTACATTTGTGCAGGATGTGTATAATTATATTGACCTAAAATGTGGTAGAGTTATAGCAGTATTCATCGACCTGCAAAAGGCTTTCGATTCGGTGCCTCATTTGGAACTTTTAATAAAGCTCAGAGATATATATAAGATAGATAACCATTTACTTAAGCTCCTTACTGACTACCTTCGAAATAGAAAATTTAGGACCAAAATTGGTTCAGAGGTTTTAGAGTCGTATGATCTAAGTATTGGGGTTCCTCAAGGTTCAGTGTTGGGGCCTTTGTTGTTCATTATTTATATAGATAAGGTATCTGATGTCATAGTGAATGGGGTTAATTATTTACTATATGCTGATGATCTTGTACTATATTATTATGCGCCTTTGTTTTCTGATGCTGTACAACAAATGCAGGTTTGTTTGAATAATGTTAATAATTGGTTTGTGTCGCAGGGTCTCAAAATAAATGTGAGCAAGACCAAGTTTATGATTCTGCATTAATCCCGTGATTATAAGGTACCTGATAATGTCAAATTATTTTGTAATGGCAATAAGGTTGAACGTGTATGGACGTTAAGGTACCTAGGTGTTAGTATAGATGCAAATCTTAATTTCAAAAGCCACTTTGTTTACGTCAAGAATAGAGTGAGCTCTGCTATAGGTATGATAAGCAACTTAAAACGGTTTTTGACGTTTCCTATATTTGTAATTATGTTAAATGCTTATGTATTATCCATAATTGATTATTGTATTATTGTGTATGGTGTACAAGGTAAGCGGGAGTTACAGGCATTACAAAATAAAGTAAATGGTCTAATTGTACAATTTACTGATAAGTCTCTGTATAGTAAACGGAAAAGAAATGGATGTAGAGCTACAGTATTGGAGAATAGTCTACTACAGAAAGTAAACATCTTGTCTGTGTCAGAAAGATTGAGCTTGTATACATTGTCATTTGTGTATCGAATATTGAGATTTGGGTCAGATATAAATATTTTTAATTCCTGGTTTGTTCTTAAGCATAGTGTGAGAACAACCAGGTCTAGTAATTCTTTGATTTTAGAATACCCTGTGAATTGTAGTACTGAGGCTTTTAGACATTCATTCCTGTATAGAAGTATTACTGAGTGGAATAAGTTGCCTGATCATGTGAAATGTCTCGATGAATCATGTAATTTTAGATCATTACTCACTGAGCACCTAATTAGCTCAAGAATTCCTATTGAATATTCTGTTTATCAACCACCCTGAGTGTGGATGTGATACTATGATTGATACCTTGGCAACTATATGATTTTGAATGGTGAATATTTCTTTTAGTGTATTTTAATTTAAATTTATTTTATTGTGTAATTATAATGGTGTCCGTCGGTTGAGAGCAGTGCATTTGTACTGATGAACTTGACACTTGAATAAAGATCACTCAAACTCAAACTCAAACTCAAACAAATTTCTTCCCGAAAGATTTTTAAAAACAAACTCATCAGATCAAACAACATCATTAACAGCGAATTTAATTCCATTCGGTTACGGTAAACGAAGTTGTCCAGGTGAAGGCTTTGCTCGAAATGAAATATTTTTAATTTTAACAAGTTTCTTTCAAAAATTTAAAGTTTCACCCATTTCGCCTGACAACGTTCCATCGGATAAGGGTCATTTTGGAATTGTATTTGGACCACTACCTTTTGAAATTATTATAACTACGCGTTAGGGCAGATGAATAATGCCATGATAGTGTCGGGTTTCCTATTGCTTATGCATGAAATTGAATGGTCTGTATATATATTACTGATATGTGAACTACAAGATTTTCTGTATATTATATTTCCAAATTGTTCTAGCCAAGATTCCTTTGAAAATGTATTAAAAATCCTACAGGACTATTTTTTTAATTGCATATTTGTGCCGAAAATATAAACAGTAATTTAGCCTTTAAAATTACGTGAATCACTGCAAGGCTAGAATGGGGTTTTAATTTAGAAATACATACTTTAAGTAAGCTATACTTCTATCTACTGTTTGTCTATATTATTTAGGACACGTTTCAGTTATTTTTGTAGCGAATAGCTCGTACTGTGACTATACTGCTGAGGTCCAATATTCAAATGAAATTAAAACATTTCTTCAATCGAAAATAAAACATCTCTGTCAGTAAAAACATCTTTTCTCAGTTTAAATTTCTGCACCAAAAAATTACCCAGTTACATATTTTAAATCCTAAGCATCACCTCCAACAATACCGCATACGTCTTCTCCACCATTTGACGAAAATTAAGGATTGCTTAAGGAAATATTCCGAAGAATAGCATTGTTTTTTATGGGTGTTTTCCACGAAAATCGGAATACGTACACAAATGCTAGCAAAATTGACGATTCAAACCAACCATTATTTAATAGCACACAAATGACCCACGTTCTAGTTACTGAATCTGAACCCGAAGCCGAGACTGAAAGCCGTGAGCCTGCGCATGCGCATGCGCTACATGGAGAAGAAAAAGTGAGTGTCAAGGAAAGATCACAGAAATATAATCAGATGGTATCTAAATCAGAGTTAAGAGCGTCCTCATATGATTTGGTAGGTGCTGGTTCTGCATGTGCTAACACTGGCGCTTGCACTGTTTCTAGAACTGGCACTAGTGCGGTGCGGAAAAAGCGCCAAAGTGCATGTTTGAAAAATAAAAGCAACAATAAATATGAAGCAGAGGATACCGATGATGCTGAATCATACAGATTTGTCTACGCGCATCATATTATGCAGCTTGCATACAAAGCGTGGATCCTTACAGCTACTAAATATAACTACCATTCCCTACATAAAATGGCACAAGAGAATCCACAACTCGTAAATTTAAGGGACACCCATTGTTTGGTGGCAAACCTAGAGTTGTATGAAATATGGAAATATGAAACTTCAGGTCGTGAAGCTGTTGTCTCAACTTCCGTAGATGTAGGTAGGTGCAAAACCCTAAATAATAGTAACGTCTAAAATCCGGATTTATGCAGCACAGCAATAATGGAAATAATAATATTTCCCTAAATGGACTCAAACTCAAAAACCAACAACTTCTACAAAATAATAAATAAGATTTATTTTAACTATGAAGAAGATAAAGGTGAAGCAGTGGTATAGTTTACGTCGTAAATGATACAGGCGAGAGCAGTTTAGTTTGTAAATCTGGACTGCAACAGAGTTGGATTGAAAGTCAGAGATTTTAGGCTAAGTTGTGGCGATGAGAGCTTGAAAGCGTTGTCATGCCACATGGCTGATGGAATAGAAAAATCGGCATGGTGGGACCGCATGGTAAAATCGAAGTTTCTAGTAATACAGATATTATAGAAGAAATTTTAGTCCACGTGGACTGTACAACCAAAGACAAGAAACTTACATGAGATCAAAGATGATCTGGCTGGAAATGTGAAGAATGCAGAAATTAACATATTGATAAGTGACCGAGCCAGATCGAAGAATACAGTTATAGATAGAATGTAAGGAATGAGGAAAGTCAGGACGACGGCTTCGACTCGGCCTTTTCGGCAATGCTCTTTCTTAAAAATTAGAAACATTCATAAAAATTGTATTTTCAAACCTAAGGAATTCCTTGATTGATTAAACTAAAGTGTACAGAACAAAGTTACGTACTAATTAGACATTTATTATATGATGAAGTATCAAAATGGTACTTATCCAACCTGAACTTAGGCTACAGTTAAAATAGGCTACTTAAAAAAACTAAATGAGTTAAGACGCACCATAACATAAATGTTAATTACAGGTATTTAAAGAGTGCATCATTTTTATGGGCATTTTTTTGTAAAGTGTAAAATCGTCTATTTACATGTTTTTGAACATTGCAAAGCAATGTAGGGACTTGAGTTTCTGAAATGTGCAAAATGGTCTATTTTAATGTTTTGAAAAAGTTTTAAATATTCTATTCCTATGTTTTTGAAAAGTTGAAATAGTTCTATTTACATGTTTTTGAAGCATGCAAAAAGCACTATTTACTCGAAAAGTGCAAATAATTTTTGAAACGTGCAGTCTTTTCATTTACAAGTTTTGGAAGTTGCAAATTGCTTCATTTACATATTAGGCTTGAAGGGCTGCGAATGTTAACTATATGTTTTGTAAACAGTCGAGTAAATTTTGGAATTGGTAACAACTGTAAATGGCTCGTTTTGATTCTGCACCACCACTTCAGTTTTCAGTTTCCGTTCCTAATTCCCAAGTGCAAGGCGACAAGAATTCAATAACTTCTATGGCGGCCTACATAATGATGGGTCGTCCATAAAGGATGTCGCTTGTAGGGACAATAGTCTTGCTTTGATATTGATGACAACTCATGTTAGAGATTGCCAGTTCCTTTAGGTATGGTTAAACTGAAGACAGAGGATTAACAGGGTAAGGGTCCTTGAAATAGGCATTTTTCCATGACATCCTTTAAGGACGACCCCTTACATGCTATCAGCAGGGCCAAGTTAACTGGAAAATTTTAATAATTGTTTTATCAAAGAATACAAAACAGAAAGTATTGCGCATTGAAAATACAGGTAAATAGGTGGAAAATTTCGCACTTAAGAAAAATAAACGTAATAGAAATATTTTGAAACTTCAAAATTACATAAAAAGTACACTTTACATTAAAAAAAAACATAACTAAAACGTCTTGCAATCTTCAAAAACACTCGCTTTTTCTGGTGATCAATTCAAGTATCTGTTGCGTACATTTACCTTAATTCTTGCCTGGCCTATATTAGAAATGAGCATTTTTGCTTCTTCGCTAACTTAATTGAACTCACAAGGCCGCCTACAACTAATTTGACACGCGCAGTGTGTTTTAAAGGTCGTCCATAAATGACGTCATCCAAATATTCACATTTCCAGTATGGCCCTAAAATTTACAATTGGTGCTATTCTCTGAATTACATTCGATATTTTGGAAAAGTTGATGTAATGTTTACAGACAATAAAACTCTAGAAATATAAAACTCAAGAACTCATCTATTGATAATTGATGCATCATGCGTTGTTATGTAGTCAATGTAGTTGCTATAATACACAGCAAATAATTTTTAAGAATCTGTTTAGTTAGTGTGAATCCGTCACCAAACTTGAAGATACATTTAAACTTCATAACGTAGTACTCACGCCTTATTATTATTAAAAATCAAAATAGGCTCCTTGTACGCACAGAAAGCTCACCACGTCAAATAAAATATTGTAGTGATATGTATTTCGCTGTGTACCTATATTATACATAGTAATCTACCTGAAGCGTTGGCAGTATGCTTTTGAAAATTGTATTCTCACCTAATAAACTAGTTGTTGCATTCATTAGTTTGTTTTAGTTCGGATTACTAAATAGTTTTGGCTCGTTAATTAATTTTCTGTTGTAATAAAGGGAGAACTGCTGTTGGCTCTAGAATTTTTCCGCCCCCAGGTCCCAGGTACTTGATTTTATGTTCCAAGTTGTCGATTTAATAATTGTTTAAATTAAACTTTACAAGGAAAACCCTTGTAATAACATATAGACTGAAGTTTCTAGTCGATGCATAATTTGTCCCCTAGAAAAATAACCTCCCTTAACAACGCAGTGTATAATTTGTACCCTTGAAAGCCAAAAATAAACCTGCCTAAACTACGTTACAAATTATACCTCCCTACTCAAACTATGCATCTCACTGTGGTCGTAAAAAATTGTAACTGTGGGGCAGGGATAGGAAGTTGAATGGTGGCCACCCGCTCTTTTTGACGCGCGTGTCAAAACATCATGAATGTATCCTAAGGCATAGAGAGATACTCGTGTGTACTTGCTGTCTTTAAATTTTATTGCGCAAAAATCAAATTAGTGATGCCAACAAAAAACCAAAGTGGTCGCTTATTGCTATGATTTCCCGAGTTTACATATTTGGTTTAGCCTAGTTTAAATATAATTGGCATATACGACAGTAGCTTTCCAGTTGAAACTTTTCAGTAGCAATGAGCAACTAGTAGAAGCAAGTAATCTACGCCATTAAATTGAATTTTATTGTGTCAAGATCTCGGCAAAATTTGAAAAGTTAGTGTTGTAGAAATGCTTGGTGGGGAGGGGGGGGGGGGGGGGTGAATTGAAATCTTTTCGTGAGCAACTAATGGGAAGCAGTACACGAGCCGTTCATATGTGTATGAGTAAAATTTCAAGTGTTTAATCAAGTTATTATTCTTAACCTTCTCAACCCCATTTACAATACAATTATTATTAATATTACGTACATACCTGTTTTTTCCGTGGACATTTTCTACAAAATTTAAAAAAATGTACAAATTAATCTAACAGGTTTTTCACTCACTTGGCGTTTTAAAATCTTCCGTACTAAACTAACAAGATAATTACGTTACAAAATATTGCAGGAAAGTTCCTAAACAATTAGACCACAGAAACGAAATGAACTCGATTATTAAATTACAAAATTAAACCATGTGTATAAATATTTAAAACGTAGTATAAAAGCATAGAATTACCAAATATACGCATATTGTCTGTAAGAGATCGTCCATAAATAATTTCATGTGTAGCACCAGTGGAACTAGTTGAGTAGTGAGGACATGTCCTGGTAATCGTAGCCATTTACATATTGCTAAATTGGTCTAACATTAGGGTGGGTGGATCCTGAAAGAATGATTAATTAGGTGACATCAATTAGGTACCACCCCTCACCGTATCTTATTTAATTAGAATTTCCTGTCGAAGAAGTCTGCATCCTCAGCCACCACCACTTCAGTGTCCGGTTCCCGTTCCCAATTCCCAAGTGCAAGGCGATAAGTGTTTAATAACTTCTATGGCGGCCTACATAATGAGGGGTCGTCCATGGAGGATGTAATTAAATCATTGAAAATTTCTATCGTTCATTTTGTGTTTGCTGTAAGAAAATAAAAACGGACCATTTTAATTTTTACCTTATATAAAATCTACAACTAAAACAAAGTATTGTGATGATCTGCAAAGGATATAATTACATAAGAGTCCGGGTCCCTAGTCACTTCCAGGATCTTTAGTATTGAATCAAATGTGGAGCGTGTTGTTTTACTATACTTTCGCTTCTACGCACTCTCGGGTTTTGGTGCAAGTTTCGCGCTAACTCCCAGGAAGTTATTTGTTGCTTTACGGTAATTGCATGAATCACTTTCGCAATTAAAAACGTGCAAATATGATATTTTACACTTTTTATAAACATGAAAATAAAACGCGTTTAGCACTTTTTAAATACATAAGTAGGGAATTTTAAACTATTAAACAAACTTGGAAACAGAAAGTTTCGCGGATTCCAAAAACATGTAAGAAATTAGAAAATTTCCCATTTAAGAAACATTACTCTAATAGAAATATTTCCAAACTTGAAGATACCATAAACGGTTTACATTTAAAAAAAACATAAGTGAAAAATCTTGCAGAATTCAAAAACACCCGCCCTTTTGGATGATTAATTGATGTAACTGTACCTCACCCATATTTTAACGCTCGCCTGAAATATAATTATATTAGATAGGGCGCTTTTTGCTTCCTCGCTAACTAAACTAAACTCACAAGGCCGCCCAAAAACTATTTGACACACAGTGTGTTTGAAGAGTCGTCCATAAATGAGGTAATTAGCACATTTACATGTATAATTAGTACGTTCCTAAAATGTACAAATCCACACAGTGTGTTGGTGCTATGCTCTGAATTACTTCAGATATTTTAGATGAAATTTGAAAACTCGTAAGAAATCGTTCATGAATAACATTTTTTGGGATGTTCAATGCTTGTATATAAAATACATCGTCAGCGAAGAGGCAAATCTGACTATCTCCTTTTGGTGCTAAAATCGAAACTGACTATTACGATTTCTTGCTAAAAGCGAAAATGACTATCTCCATTTTCCTCAAAATACTATAAAAAGGAGGCAAAAAACTATATGTGCCAATGCAGCATGTTATAAAGCATACGTTTTTGTTAAAGGGTCGTCTATAAATGACGATACAAAAATTATTGCTCTTCAAGAACAGGAAAAAAGTTCTACATCTAATCCCTGAAATTTGTATCTCGAAAATAATCTTAAAGTAAAATAAAGAAATTAATATTGTTTTATCTCTGGAAAAACAAACAATAGTGCGCCATCATTGCTACCTCCCACAAAAATTGGTCAGCTACAGTAATATCGTATTAGTCTGAGTGCTGTGAAGAAAGAAGTTAAGTACAATAGTGCCGCCAACTTAATCTAGTAGCAAGCTTGTGTGGATTCTTCCTTTAACTCTTGTTGGAAAACACATTCTTCCAGTTCACCACCTCGGGTTGGGGCGGTGATCCAGGGTGTAGAGCTTGGTTCGTGGTTTGGCTTTGAATCCAGGCTAAGGCGTATGGAATGAGCCAACTGAAAATACTTTGACTACTTCCCTTCCTCATTTTTACTAACTTCAGCAAAAGTTGGCTCATTCCAACCACCCCATTTTGCTAAAATCTTTTTCACCTAATTACATATGCATATATATGCACATCATTGCAAATAAGCTCTGGATATGAATTTGTGTGGGCACGAAGTGAATCTGACTTTCAAGATTGGAAACTGGGACGCCGCTGCGCAAGTACCTGATTCTTGTGGAGTCTTGAGTAAACCCGACAACAGCCTATTTGTGTGTCGTGAGATGGAGTTATAGCGGATATTTCTGGAGTCAATTGGTGTCAACATCCACATCTAAAGTTCAGCCTGAATAAACTCAGCGAGACCGTTTTCGTGCTTGGGAGGGATCAAGAGCTGTACTAAAGTTGTAAAGCTTGGGATTAACATCAGATCATCATGGAAAGACCCAGAAAGTGCAACATATGTCAAAGTAACTTCGGAAGACATCAGCAAAAGACCTTATGCTGCAACTGCAAGCTGGAATTCCACTCATCATGCGTGTTTCAAGACTCCTCATCAAAATTGTATAGCGAAGCTAAGGATTTATGGTACTGTCAAAACTGTAAAAATATCTTAGTTGTAAGTGACTGACTGGGGTGTAACAATGAAGTCGTCCTCAGTAATCAAGGTAATAGTAATAGCTGGTATTGCATGAGCTGTATCTTTCCTAGTCCTGAATTGCATAATACTACTGATAGTACTTTAGGTTCAATTACCCACACTGCTAAAACAGGACTAGAGACCAAAGGCTTTAAAGTAGCACACTTAAACTTAAATGGTTTTAACATCTCTAAAATTGAAGACATACATAATCTCTTAGAATCCTTGCAGCTTGATATCTTATGCATTACTGAAAGTAAACTGCAACCAGCTATGCCGTTTGGACCCTATGTGGTAAAAGGGTACAACTACTTTCGAAAAGATAGGGAACACAGAGGTGGTGGTGGCACTGTTATATATTTAAAAAGCTACCTGGAGTTTACAGAATATTCTATCAGAATACCTAACATCCATTATAAGCTAGAATTTAATTGCCTCAAAATTTCCAGATCATATGCTGTACCTTTCACATTAATTTCTGTTTACAAACCCTTACAAGTCAAAGCTCAGGATTTCATAGAAAGTTAGGAAGTTCTTTTAGCTCAAGTGGACATTAAAGGTGACAAAATAGTTATAGGGGATTTCAATATAAATTTTAATGACAACACTACTGATACACTTGATGTCGTGAATATTGCAAGTAGTTATGGCTTGTTTCAGCTTATAACTGACGACACCAGGGTGACTGACAAGACAAATACACTTATAGACCATGTCTATGTTAGTAATATAAATGCAGTAGTCTCCTCAGGGGTGCATAGGCTTGGCTGTTCTGACCATGATCTAGTGTTTGTAATTACTAAAACTAGTAAATCTAGAATGCATAGTAATAATATCATTAGAACTCGAAACTGCAAACGAGCTAACTGGGTTGAAATTAACACTGACCTCAGAAACATAGCATGGAAAGCACTGAAATGCCTAGGTAATTCTGACAACATCCTCAGCTCATTTAACCTAAATGTAAATAGTGTATTTTATGTACACATACCTGAAGTTAACCGTCAAACTAAAAATAAAACCTCTGAATTCCTCTCTGGCGATATTAAACGCCTAATGCACAGAAGGGATCATCTTAAAGCATTGAGTAAAAAAACAGGCAAAACAGAGGCTTGGAGTGAATATAAAGCTATACGTAATTTTTTTTCTTACGTCATAAAGCAGTCAAAAATCAGTCATTACAAAAACAAGCTAAATAATGTACCTGCATCATCAAGCATCTGGGACACAGTGAATTTCCTGACTGGTAAAAATAAAAGCACAAGACAGATAACTGAACTAAGGCTTAAAAACGAAATTATATGCACTCAGAGTGAAATCGCACAAAACCTGGCTAACGCATTTGTAGTGCATAGTGCACCTTCAAACGACCTAGATGTGTTTTATAATGCAGTTGTCACTTATGCTAACGATGTCATTCCTTTCACTACCACAGAAGTCATTCGTGCATTTAGAAAAATAAAGCCAAAAAACTCAGGCTCTACGCAAGATCAGAGTTACATTGTACTTAGTAATTGTATTAATACACTAGCTGTCCCACTTGCGATCATGTACACTCAGTTTCTAATACTTTCTGCGTTTCCAGCTGCATTCAAACACGCAACCCCAATTCCAGTTTATAAAGGAAAGGGAAGCAAATTAGACCCTAACTCGTATAGACCAATATCCAAACTGTTACTACTGAATAAATTATTTGAAAAGAAGATTCAGCAAAGGATTTTAGATAAAGTTCAGTCGGCGGGGTTGCTAAGTGCTAATCAATACGGGTTCAGACCTGGACGTTGCTGCCTGTCGGCAGTGATACAGTTCACACAAGATGTGTTTAATTCTATTAATTCTCGTTGTGTTCGCTGCCTAGCATTATTTATAGATTTAACTAAGGCTTTCGACTCTGTAGACTATACTTAATTGTTGATAAAGCTAAGAGATAAATTTGACATCAATGGACACACTCTTAAACTGATAGCAGACTACTTAAGGCATAGAAAATTTTGTATTCAAAACAGTTGCTATGTTTCTGTTAACTATAATCTGCTGAGTGGTGTACAACAAGGATCTATTCTTGGACCGTTACTATTTATTCTATTTATTAATGATATATCCGATGCCTTTGGTTCTACTCTTCAATATGCCTTATACGCTGACGACCTAGTTATCTACTGTGCTGACTCGTGTCTTCTTAAACTCCAGAATACAATGCAAGAAGCTTAAGATAGTGTCAATAATTGGTTTAATAACTTTAAGTTAAAAATAAACGTAGGTAAAACTAAATTAAGGATGCCTTATAAATCGCACGATGTAGTTTGTAGTGACACAGTAAGTTTGTCTTCCAATGGTGTATCTCTGGAACGTGTAAATAATTTTAAGTACTTAGGTATTATTATTGACTCACATTTGAATTTTAAGAAACACAGTATCTATGTTAAGAAAAGAGTCTCTACTGCTATCTGTGTAATACAAAATATTAGAAAATACCTAACGTTTAAGGTTTGCTGTACTATGGTCAACGCGTATGTGTTATCCTTAATTGACTACTGTTCGCCTATATGAGCCGTTCAGACTGATATTTTCTACCTCAAGACGCAAAACATTATTAACAGGAGCATTGTTATATTCTCTCAAATTCCACTTGTGTCAAAAAAGCGTAATAAAAATAAGGTTAAAATTGATGAATCTATAATTCCGGAGCAGGCTAATATGCTTTCATTTAAAGAACGTATAAATGATGTTATGTTAATTTTTGTATTTAAAACTTTGAAATTTGGATCGAATATTGAATATTTAAATAGTTTGTTTAAAGTTAAAAATATTGTAAGGCCAACAAGGTCAGGTGATGGTATTTTGCTCGAGCACTTTTATCGTAGCCCGTCTGCAGCGTTTAAAAAGTCATTTTTGTATAGAGCTGTAGACACCTGGAACAAGTTTCCATCACATTTGCGTAACACTGATCTTTCTTAAACTGAGTTTAAGATACAATTAAGTTCTTATTTTATATGGAGTAGAAAATGTAGATACTTTTCTATGTACACACCTCCTTAATTCATATTTTAAAAATTTGTTAATTCGTTTGTAACCTCATATGCGTAATTGGATTTGTTTTTAAAATACTGGACTTGATATAATGTAACCGAATACTGTGTTTGTTATTGGAATTCAGTACTAACTTATGTTTGAACTGTATAATTTGACACTTGAATAAAGCTCACAAACAAACAAACAAACACTTAACTTGACTTATCAAGAAGTGTTTAATGTTCCTGCTGGCGGTTTTCTAGTTACTACTGCTTTCTGTATTCATCATTTCTGTTTGGTTGTCAGTAGGAATTGTAATAATGGAATTTTACGTTGAGTTAAATATTGTAGTGATCGGAAAATAAATGTGATATAATTTTAACATTTAGTATGTGGTTAAATTTCTGTAACGCGGAATATTTATTTCTTCACTCGTTGTACCTGTCACTAACAATGTGACTGATTCAACAACTAAATTACTACGCTGCTGGGTTTAGGATTCAAAATTCTACCAATTCTTACTTTGCCAAGCACAAGTAAGACTTTAAAGTCCTAATTTCAGTTATTGTTTGTAGTTATGTGATGCGGTATGATAATAACGTTGCACAACTTTGCGATAGCTAAGCTTTTATAAATAGAGTAGATGTTTTCTGAGAAAGCAATAATTTTTGTGACGTCATTTATAGACAACTTCTTAACGGAAACGTCTACTTTATAACATGCTGCATTGGTACATATAGTTTTTGTTCCTTCTTTTAATGGTATTTCGAGAAAAATGGAAATAGTCATTTTTGCTTTTAGCAAAAAATGGTAAAAGTAAGTTTCGCTTTTAGCCTTAAAAGGATTTGCCTCTTCGCTGACGACATCTTAGGTTAAAAATAGTCATTTTGTTCGTCTGAAGAGAAATCTTCCACTTCTGCAGGCTCTCGAAACCGCCGATACTTAGGTTTCCGTGATTGTGGAATCTCTGTCTCATCTTCGCTACTTTCCTCCTGCTTTACATTGGTTAACTGCTCTAACTTTTTTCCGACCTCAAGCGGAGGCGTAGTCATATTTCTGACATTCTTTTGTGAAATTAACCGACGTCTTTTAGTAAAAGTCCCAGCCACAATTTTTGCATTTGCTTTAATGACAACGCCGTTATCAACAATTTCCTCTATAACTGCTTTGATCTCGTGATCCAAAACTATTTCTAATGCTTTATCAGCATGATCGGAATCCTGTTCACATTCTGCGAAAATTTGGTCCTCTTCACTGTTTGGAAATAGTTCCTGACGTTCTTCGTCACTAGTCTCGAGCAATACCTCTAGATTGTTTATTCTGCGTAAGAATTAAAAGACGCAATAATGACTTTATTAAAATTTGAATAGCTAGTAATTAATTTTTTGGCGGTGCAAGCAACGTGTTAGTCCTGCATACCTCATTTTTGACGTCTATGAGCGAAATATGTGCATTTTCGCTCTTGTGCGTGAATAAATTTTGTGTAATGTATGATCTTACGAGCAACTAGCACAAATATATCGTCACGGATTATCCCGCCATATTTGTTTTTTAAAAGACCATCTACAATAACTAAGATTTTCCTAACTACATGGTGCGCTTCATGAGATTTACTTGTTGAAATTATTATTTGAAAAAACAAAAAAGGTCTTTAATTGTAAATGTAATGGTTTTTTCATCAACATTATTTAATTTTATTTAAAATTTTGAAAATTTTCAAATTTCAATAAAAGTTTTTTAAATTTTGGTAAAAAAAGCCATTTCAATTTTTTAATTAAATTTAATGCTCAAAGTCATTTACTGACACCAGCAACGAACGGCTATGCATCATTAAAACAGTAATGATAAGTAGAATTAAATTATATTTTCATATAATATGCGCAACGTAGAAGTTTCAGAACCTCAGCACCCTGCCATATCAAGTGATTTTTAATGATCCTATTTTTGTGTCTGTTTTCGGGTAGCACTTAACACAAAAATGCTAAAACAATGTATTACTTTTGAATTGTGACATGTGTATTTTGTTATCAAATCGTAAGTAAAATATTCCTGTAATTATATTTGTTCTAAAACATTAACTAAGCTCCTGCTAAGTCTGTCCTAAGAAAGATAAGTTTGTTGTTGATGGTTGGCTATATCTTAGTAGGAACTTCACGTAAAACCCTGTGAATTTTTCTAGAAAAATAGAGTTGTTTAAACTGTGTTGTCGTGACTGCAGCGTGTGTACGCATTAACCAAACCAATTTACACGTAAAACGGTTTCTTGTGAAATTTTATTTTCACTTGAGGAATTAATTATAGCTTTAATTAGTTTGCTCTAGTTTGGAATAATAAACTGTTTGGCTCGTTAATTAATTTTCTGTTGTAATAACGAGAGACCTGCTGCTGGCTATAAAACTTTGCTGTCCCAAGGTACCTAAATTAGGTAAAAAATTGTCGATTTACTCTATATATTGTGTGAAAAATTCTAGCAAACACAACATATAGAACACTTACAGAAGTAAACGGTCTTAAATTATATACAACCAAACGCCCAATTATACTACAACTGAGCTATAATTTATTTTTTAATATTTATTTAATTCTTGGTGAATACACAGTGAGTGATTAAAACAACATAATTAATATTCTGACACTAAAGTATGGTATTATATTTGTTGCTTATATCACAAAACAATATATAAGATCTAAAAGCTACTACCTGTATCGACACTATTATTATTCCCTATTTTTTTACTGCTTATTTCGTTACTGCCCATACCTATCTATGTTTTACATAAACATTTTTAAATTCTAAAAATCAATTAGGCTGCTCTTTAGGCCTTATTTATAGCCAGCATCTGAATGACTAGTTTGCATTGAACTTTAATTAAAATTGTGGAACTATTTACTGCTTCCAAGTTAACATGTAGAAACCAGGATCTGCAATGACTAATAATTACTCCAACGTGGTTTTTTATGCTTCTCGGCGGACATTTAAAAAATTTAAAAAATTGAAATCTTGTTGATAGCTCTGGTATGCAGTTGCAAATTCTGTAATAATTTTGTTTGTATTTTTTGTTTTTATAGCTGCATGTGTGTATTGTTACGTTCAGCGATATTTTTTGCTTGATAAGTTAAGTGATATACAGGCGTGTAATAGGGTTGATATGCAATGAATGAGTAATGCGTGAAAAAGTTAAAAACTATAAAACAATCTATGAGCAGTGCTTTAATAATTGTAAGATTTAAACGTGAACCAATTCAGCCTTTAAAAATGTGTTTTACAATAAATTATATTTTATAATAATTTAATTATTTTTTTAAATTCATCTACTAAAATTGGCTTACATGAGAACGTACCCTGCTTGAACACATGGATTCAAATTAATTATATCATAACGTCTTCTATCGTGAGCTGTTACTACTGGTTGTATAGTCGTCAGGGTGCAAAATAGCTTATCTCTATTTTATTCGAAGTTGAATTTTTGAAAATGTTTTGATATAAAAAGTCAAAAAAATTTGTTAGAAATAACTGTTGAAAATTTAAGTGAAGATGAATGGCTGTATTTTTATTATTTTAAAGAAACCCTGGGAGAAGGTGGGGGATGGCGTAATATGGAGGAGAACATAAATAGAACATACATACATACTAAAAAAGTTGAGTTATCAAAATTAGGACTCGTAAGATTGTATAAGTTCATGAAACCTAATTAAGGACTCTATAGTGTTCGGCAGTTTCAGACCAATTAAATTGAATGACTATTCAAAACATGTCGGATTTAGTTTACAATGTATACTCTTACTAAAACACGACGCAACCACCCACTTTACATCTTAAAACACTTTTCCTGCTTAAAAACAAGCTTAAGTAGGATTTAATTTTGTATTAAACTAGAAAAAACATGTTAAGTCTGCAAATACTAGTGCTGTGGCGAGATTGGTTAGTAAAATTAAACTTAACAATTCCATATTTAATTTTATTGAAACTTTTGTTAACTTTGAGAAAAATTATAGCAAGCGTTCATGCGTCAAAAGTTTTCATTTATTGACGATTAGGTACTTTAACTGCAACACAATTTACAACAACACAATTAGACAAAGTACGTTTTTTATTTTTTTTTCAAAACAGGGAATTTTTAAGATATTTAAAATAACGCTTTTCAAGTCCTGAATTATAGCCTATTTATTGTGTACAGTTTGACTTCAATTAACATCGTCACCATGTATTTCCTTGAAATTTGTATAAAAACTGGGATCTTTCATAAATGTTATTTTTGGGATTTTCAATATTTAAGACATCCTATGTCCTATGTTAAGGATAGCCATTTACGCAATGGTTAAGCTGATGACAGGGAGGTTAAGCGGAAACCTGGAAAGTTTGTATGACGTCATTTATGGACAACCCTTTTTCAGCTGACGATTGTTTAGTGAGTTCAAGTGCATAAAGAATGTAATTACCTCTAATCATAAATTAAACATTACATTTACTGCCTGGTTTAATTTTTTTGTTTTATTTCCACTCCTTGACTTTTTGTTACAACAAATCTTCAAAAATTCAAATTCAAATAAAAAAGACGATCCAATTTGCACCCGAACGACAGTAGAAGACGTTATTACACAATCCATTTGAATCCATGTGCTCAAGCAGGGGTAGGGTAGGTTCCCATGTAAGTTTCTCTTGTTTAATTTTTGTGTAAAATTCAAAAAATAATAAATTACTATTGTTTCGGAATCGTCTTACGTGTAACTTTCCTCATATTAAAACAAATCAATTTAAATTCAGAAATAGGTTTTTTCAATCTTGATTCAAGCAGAAAATAATTAATTACCCAATTTCTTATAGTAAGACTAATTGCATCAATAAATGTTTAGCACAGAATTGGACCATGCATACATCTTAAATTTTACTTGGACGATACAGAATAAACATGCACTATCCCGGTCCCTGGATTCTCACGGCATTATATAGCGCCTTTTTGAAATTATTCGTTGCCATTGACTCGAATCGAATATGTTGCTATCAAACTGACGAAAAAGGACGATCCACAATTCTGTAAAGCAGAACGAAAAATGTAGTACGTAGCACCCTTAGAGGTAGCCATCTCAGTCGACATCGGGCTTTCATATTGTTATCATAATGCGCACAGTGCCTTCAGACGTCTGAAGTCATAATGTGGTACAATATGAATTAGAGTGTTGCCTTTTTGAAGCCTTTAAGAGGCTTGGATGTCCGCTTTTACGCGTTATATGGAGTTCATAAAGACATCATTCTAGAGCATAAATTTGGTAATGGTATGAGCTCCTTATGAAGACAGTGTGCCATCTACAGTCAAATTATGCAACTTAATGATAAATGAAACAGACTGCAGGTTCTTTCTATTCCCGCATCTTCATTTTATGCCTTGCAATTATTACTATCTAAATGCATTCAGCACATATCTCAATTAGTAATTAACTGCACAACTAAAACCAGCACATGAAATATATGGAAAAATTATGTAATTTGAACAAATTACACACACATTCTGGAATATAATTGTATGAAGTGACATGCTACAATTTAAATTGCCATAGCCACTAACTATGTTTTTCAAGTAGCATGAATCAGGTAACTGATTAATACATAGTAGTAAATTTTATTTCACTTTCGTTAGGACACCACTAAACTCAAGGTTAATTATTCACCCAACGATCATATCTTCCAGAAAGTTTAATTTATCGCGGTATACACTGTAGAAGGTAATTTGTCTGGTGGTTTATGATTTAAAATAAAAATAAAGGCAAGTCAGCTTGTTTTAAATGATTCAGGCAAGGCGTGGTAACTTGAAACTTCGTGTAATTGTTGTATTGTATTTGAAGGGATCTTACATAGTATAATACTATGCAGAATGCCGCCCGGGCCACTAATAGGCCCATTGCAGACTACCCTTATACTATAGCTTTAATTAAGGCATTACGCAAAACGACCTGTTGCCATAGAATAGGACAACAAGTCTCTTGGTGTAGCCAGTAGTAGTTGATCAGTTGTCAAGATACATAACCTAGATGAATATTCCTGACCATGATATATTTCAGACAGTCAGCTAGAAAGTGACGTGCTGTTTCCTGCTCTAGTCTACAATGTAAACACAGAGGTGAATTAGCTAGTCTCATCCTGTGCATGTGTGCCTGGAATCTTCCATGACTAGTGAGTATTTCCACCAGCCATTTTAAGTGCGTGCGCGAGAATCTTGTGAGCGAGTGATTTCCATACCAAGGTTTGTCAATCCATCGCTTTGACTGCGCGCAGGTAGATGTTTTGTTCCACCTCTCTGTGTGTGATTTTCTTCCTCTATGTTAACCACAGATGTTGCAATCAGAATAGAATGCATTGCCTCCTGTGCGGGAGCAATGTTCTCATACAATGCTTTGGCAAGGCGATCTGCCTCTTCATTGCCTCGGTAGCCAGTGTGACTTGGTATCCATGAAATTCTAACTACGTTGCATGTGGCCAGACGGTTCAAACTATTGTGACACGCAAGCACTAGCGTAGACACGGTGGTATCTTTTACCAGCGCATTTAGTGAACTTAGACTGTCGCTAAAGATGTGTATTGTTTGACCTTCACAGCCCATCCCCAACAGCCAATTTGCCGTATGTAGGATTGCAAAGATCTCACACTGAAATAGAGTAGCGTACTTGCCTAGGTAAATGGACTATAAATGCATTGTTTCTCGGGTGTTGGATTGACACAGCTCAATAAGGACACCGCTTCCTGAGAGAGGCCCATTTCTAGATCCGTCTGTGAAGCAAACAAACCCATGTGCTAGTTCCGATAGATCACTGTCCCAGGCATTTCTGGGTTGATTTTCTACTAAGTAGTAGATACTATCCTTTGGAGTTAGGATGCTACAGTCAGTGCCTATTTGGAAAATGGGTTCATTGTTAACCCATTCATCCTAAAGGCGTGTGTGACTGCGATGATCAAGTACTTGTGAGTTGTTATGCCACAGACCCCTAGCTCTCAATCTATGCACTGTACGAACTGCTATTCCAGTTAGATGTATATCCAAAGGAGTCAGTCCGACCAAGCATTCGATTGCGGACGTGGGTGTGGTCTGCATTGCCCCTGTTATCAAAAGACAAGCGTGTCTTTGAACCTTTGTAAGAACTTTAACAGCTTTTTGAGTACGAATAGCGGGATGCGAAACAGCAACTGTGTAGTCTAGGACTGGACGAATCATTGCTGTGTACATCCAACTTACGACTCTAGGCTGAAGTCCCCATGATTTCCCAACCATCCGCTTGCATCTTGCAAGGGTGATCGATGCTTTTTCCCAATAGATTTACAATGTGGAATCCATGTGAACCTTTTATCCAAGATCACACCATGGTATTTAACCGTGTCTGATTTGGGTAAGAGGATACCCTGATAGTTTACAGGTCTCCCTTTAAAACGGGGGTTTCTAGTAAAATTCATTACATAAATCTTGTCAGGCTTTAACTTAAGTCCATTAATAGAGCATTAGGCATTCGTCAGGCGTAAATCTGCTTGGATCCTGCTCACAATGGCGTTAAAGTCTTGACCGCTTTGTACCATGGCTGCATCGTCTGCGAAACCTTGGGATAGAATTGATGGTACTTTGGCCTTCAGAAAGGCAAGTAACTCATCCATTACTAGGTTTCAAAGAAGTGGTGAAAGAACACCCCCCTGTGGGCATCCTCTCTCCACACTCCTTGTCCTAGTTTCTTGTTGCAGTTCAGAGTGTACTTGAGGATTGCAGAGCATGCAAAATAGCCACCTTCTGAGGAAGAAAGATATTTCCAGACGCTCCATTGCTCTCTGTACAGCACTAAATAATAGATTGCTAAATGCTCCTTCAATGTCAGCAAAGACAGCAAGGAATAGCTCTTTCCTTTGCAAAGCTTTTTCTACATGTGTAACTAGCCTATGTAGAGCAGCTTCAGTAGATACTCCTTTTAGGTAAGCAAATTGGTTATTGGAGCGCAACAAGGCTTCTAATGTAGAAGTCCCTATGTGCCTATCCGTTAACCTCTCAAGTGTTTTTAACAGGAAGTTAGATAGTGAGATCGGAAGCCACGATGTGGGTTCGCTATAATTTTTTTTTCCTAGTTTTGGTAAGAATACAACCTTTGCATTACGCCAAATTGTCGGTGTGTAGGCATCCTTTAAATAGAAATTGCAGATGTTCAGTGAGTACAGGTAAGCTGTGCTGTGGTACAGCCGGAGCTATACCGTCTGAGCCTGGTGCCTTATACGGCACAAAGCTGTTCACTGCCTATTTCAGCTTTTCTATAGTTATAATAATATCCAGCTCCAGGACGTTCATAGGAGTAAAATGCTTAGCTAGAATCACTAGCTGTGGATCACTAGGAAAGTGGTGAGCTAGGAGAATATCTAGAATTTCAGCATTGTCCTGGGTGAAAATATCCGTACCAGGTATCCTAAGGCTAGTTGGAACCTTCCGTTTTTCATTTCCAAGTGCTTTGCTAACCCGTGCAGCTACTGGTAGACTCTCAATCTCTGAACAGTAGTTGCTCCATGCTATACGCTGGGCTTTTCGCAAAGCATTTTTGTTATTGTTTCTTGATACTAGGTATTCCTTCCATTTAGCAGGGTCTCTTTCTGATTTAGAGCCGGCCTGCCAAAAGAGATCCCTAGTTCTCTTGCAAAGAATTGTTAGTTCAAGTGACCACCACGGAGCTGCTTTGCTTTTCCACGTGACATATATTTCTGTACAGGCTTTCTTAAAACTCTCATGTAAAAACAAGGTAATGCAGTTAGCCTAATCCTCCAGACCAAAAGGTGTGAGGTCACAGCTGCGATCCACATCTTTTAACTTGCTCCTCAGTGTGTTTTGAAAGATTGCCTAGTTTGTTTTCCTTACATTTCGCACTTTAATTGGCGGTGGTTTAGCGCTTGTGACTTTAAATCTTATGTACCGGTGGTCTGAATTTAACTTCTTGTCAGAAACATACCATAGTCGAATAAGATTCTGTGCATAGCTGTTTTTTATAGTTATATCAAGAACTTCTTCCCGATTTTTTATTATAAATACAGGTTTGATGCCCTGATATTCAACATTCAGGTTACTGGCTAGTAGAAACTCAAGCAGTTTATCACTCCTCTCATTTATGTTCGTACTGCCTCACACTAAATGATGTGCGTTTGCATTAGCACCAATCCCCAGTGGTAGCTTGTGCGTGTCACAGTAGGATACTAGTTGTCTCATGTGTTTAGACGGAACATCCAGTGTGTCACCAGACATATAGACCGATGCATACACTATAGTTCGCTTCCCCTAATAAGTTAGTATTGCTACTGTATCTTTATCACAGAATTGCAGTAATACTGTTGCTTTGACATTTCTGGATGCTAATATGCATGACCGCGGTATGTCATTTGTGTCAGCCACAAACAGCTGGTCTTTGTTCCAGAGCCCTCGTATCACACCATAAATGTGGTAAGGCTCTTGGATTAGAAATATAAAGGAGTGGGAGTAAGGTGGGGTGTGAGCACCAGTGGGGTGCGTTAGACGTGCTTGTCGCACTTAAATGGCGTCGCGACAACCTTTGAGTGAGGAAGCCCCTGCACGCGCATGGTGCATGTAAATTTGGGTTATGTCAACATGGGGCGGAGTTTTGTTTTTGGCTCCTCCCACGTGACCCAACCCGGATGTTCGTGGCACGCTTAGATTCTAAGCCCCCTCATTGGAGCTCTCGCCCTCCTTCCCCCCACTACTTTTAGATGCTGAAACTACCTCTATGAATCAGATTTGTCCAATACCATAGTAAAGTAGATGTTTGCAGTTCGCAAGGCAAGAGACAGTAAAAGGATCAACAGCTATGATCTTTGTGTGCCCTTTAATGACACCACTTATCTCGTTCAGTATATCTGCATAGTTGATCCATTGTGTGGTGTTGAACGTTGGGTTCTGACTTCTCAATTTTTTACAAAAGTTGGGAAATGTAACCTTGGCTCCTCCCACCCAAACTCTGAATCATTTGCTTTTAACCACTACGGGTGCTAGGGCCATCGTATGCTTCTTTCCAATAAAGGTGAGGTCCGTTTCATTAGGCCTCTCCCACTTAATGTCATACGTGTTGGTGATGACCCAGTCCATTGAGTAGGCATTGTTGCAATCTACTCTAATTTGTCCTCTTAAAGACAGAAAAAGAGTGGTTATCTGAAGTATGTCTTCTGGTCCTGCAATCCTTTCTGCTTCTCGGGCTGACAATGCAATTATGTAGTGCGCTGGTGCCAGTTCTAGGACTTTGTCGGTTTTATTATCCCCCGCAAAGGTGACAATGACCGTAAAGTCCGTGCATGGCGTTTCGACTGACACATCCTTTATTGGTGGTTTTCTCTCTCCCTTAGTTCCAGGTTTGGTCAAAGGTGGCTTTTGCCCTGCTTTTCCTGGTAGGTCGGGTTTTCTCTCCCCCCCCCTGATTTCCAGTTTAAAGGTGTGTCGGAGGTAAAAGGATCTCCTCTGCTCTTCTTTCTCTCCCGCCCTGTCGTGCCTGTGCTCGATCCTGGTCATGGAGTAGCAAGAGACCTCTTTTTTCCACCAGATGGGTTTGACTCCGGGAGTGAAGTTTCAGACTCGATTGCTTGTTTGACTTGTTTGGCTCTTTTAGCTTTCAATTGCTTACTTTGAAGTCAAACGGCTTTCCAGTCCCTTTTCTTTTTAGGCTGGGTGTTTTTCCCCTAATTTCCTCCAGCAGCCTTCCCATCATTACCGGTGGTTGGGGTTTCCTCCTTACCTTTGGTGTTGGGTGTGCTTCTGTTATTAACAGGGTGTTAATCGTCTTCATGGAGAAGTTGAGCAACCACGGGTGCAGGCACGTCAACATCCATGTCCTCTTTAGTAAGAGGACTAAGTACATCTGCACTGTCGAAGTCTGCAACAAAAGACAGTGTTAGCTGTACGTGGTTGTGCCATAGTTTTATTTTTGTTTCAATAATTTTTTCATAAATACGTAACACATACTATACACATGCTATGTGAAAAGTACTTTTCCTAATATATGTGTGCAGTGTGTAAAAAACATCAATTTTGGCAAAACTTCCGAACTTAAAATAGAAGTTGTTGTATGTGAATTTTGTATAAAAATGATGTTTTGTATGTGCAGCAAACTCTGTCGGTGCCATTTAGTGGATATTTGGCTGTCAGCGAGTTCCTCGCATGAATACGCCGTTAGCAGAGTTGCTAGTTTAATTTAAATCTGTACAGAAACTGTTTGTGCGACACCCCTGTTGCCTCTGTGCGACCGCCAGCCATCGCTAATAGCACAAAGGAGTGCCGGCATTCAAGTTTCTGTGCATTCGGAATTTTCAACTTTAACAAATTAGAAATTATTCACAAAAATTTGAGAAATAACACTTACCATTACCAGTTCCGGTGCTTCTTGGTAGGTTGGCCATCTTCTACCGGTGAGGTTGGTATTTTTCTTATGGGTTTTTGAGTAGAAAATAAGACAAAAATTTTTTCAGAATTGCTTTCTAGGAACTATTTCATCCACGTTTGTCTTTTTGAACGGCGCGCGGGAATAAACTTCGTGTAATACTTTTTATTGTGTAAAGTATTCGTAATGTTATGAATGATGTCAGAAAATGAAGTGTGTAAAACTTGATGTCGGTAACCAATTTTACACACTTCATTTCCTGACAGCAGTCATATCCAGTATTGAAATACACAATTAGCTGACACAACACCCGGGTATTATTAAGTAAAGAAATTCACACATAATTCTTCAAGTTCGGACTCCTTGCCGTGGTCTGACTGTACAACTGCTGCTCCTGCTGCTGCTGTGTCCGTTAAATTTCTAAATTCAAGTTACCGCCTTGACTATACGCTATTTTTTAAGGTTCTGGATGTTTTTGTTGAACACAAGCGTGTCAGTTTTATGAATTAATTCTGAAAACTTTGTGAAGTCTCGTGGGCGTGCGCGCGCATCTTTCATTTTATGTATGAAATATGACAGAAAAATGACTACTGTCAAACTTCTCACAGCTTTATGACAACTTTAAGAAATGTATCATATTGCAGTCAGTAAACTGTTTGATTTAATGAATTCATATTTCTATCATCAGAATAATGTGAGCGATTTATGAACTAATGAACGGATTATGATATCTTTCTGAAGGGTCGATGCCGACTGGGATGGCCCATCGCGGCACGATTCCACAATTTCTCCTTTTCCACAAATTCCTTGTTTAGACATTTTTTTTGTCGCAACCGAGCGTTTTAAAAAGCCTCCATATTTGATCCTTATTATTTATGACTGCATAATCCTTGGAGATCTTTTTGATCTCCTTAGCTGCTAGATGTCTCCTGTCGTTAGTCTGAAATCCAAAAACCATAAATGATTATTACAATGTCGACTTGAGGCCTTATGAAAATTTGAATTATATGAATTCGAGCTTCTTGACTAAACTGAAAGTAGTTGACAGAGAAGGCTCTATAAGAGTTAGAAAAATAATAAAAGCCTACAATAAGGCAAGGTTCGGAATCATTATCAATCATTATTATGAACATAAATTAATTCAATGCCTTTCCTAATTTTCATATGATATTTAAAACATTTGAAGATTTTTGATTTTCATACTATTATATAAAGTGTAATTTCTTGGCTTATCAAAATTTGAAAAAAAAAAGTTTTTGAAACATAAATATAATTACATCAGTTGTGTTATGAAATGAGGTATTTTTGAAAAATTTTAAAATTTTAAAAATCCCAATACTTACTCTTAACATAATATCATAACCATCAAAAACCTTAAATTTTATTAGAAAAAGGTGAAAAATGTAGCTTCGAGACACATTTAAAGATCTAAATAGTCATTTAAAAAGGCGCCTATTTCAATTACATGGGACAACTGTATTCAAAAAAATGTTTTAGCGAGAAAAGATACCCATTCGACACAAATTCCTAAGCTATTCTTACTTTTATGACATGCTCTTGTAAACACAAAATACGGCGTGGAAATTAGAACTTATAAGTTGTAACCATTTCCTCAAAATCAAAGTTTTGTAAACTCTAGGACATTGTTTTAAAGCAAAAATTAAAATTGTTTAATTGTTTACCTTTTAATTTTATCGTAGCTCACCCCAAAAGCTGTGGGTTTGTCAGTCAAGGAGGTCTAATAAGCTTTCAGGAGGCAACATATCATAGAGTCCTACTAATTATAATTCCTGTTCTTGCGGATCAGCCATACAATGCGCAAACTGCTGTGAGGCTTGGGACCGGAATTTACATTGAACTTGCTGATCTGTCATTTGACACGTTTTCAGAAGCAATTCAGCAGATACTGTACAACGAATCGTAAGGTAAATAAAATGTTTCTTCCGCGCTTATTCTTGTAAACGTTGATCTTGATAACTTTTGCAGAGAGTAGAAATTCAATAAATTTATTCTTAACAGCCGGGCCTGCTGTTAGTGTATCTCTTTTTCCACTTGTCACAAAGCAAAAGTTCTGCTTCTTCTAAAGTCGAAAACGTTTTAATTTACTTTTAACTGATTTTTGTGTAAACTCTTTTGAAGTTGCTAACTACAGATAATTGTGCGGACATGATGCTTGTCACGACTGCTTTAGTCGACTAAATAAAAACCTAAATGCCCACGAAAAAATAGCATCATTATGGAAATAGACTATTTAAATACAAACACAAACAATAATAATATGAATTTTATGCAAACCATGAGCTAACAGGGAAATAATAATATTTTCAGCAAACTGCCACATCTTTTTTATTGATATACCTGGTTTAATTGATTTATAACTCAAACTGCTACTCCCTCTAACTGCCACTCTCCGTTTTTAAACTGCCAAAGCCAGACTGAATTATGCCTATAATAAATTATATAAAATAAAATCACGAAACTACCCCTACCTACTAAGCGGTAGCTGACAGCAGTTGCCGGCGACGTGTTTATTAAAAAATGTAGCATGTACTGATAATTTCAATATTTTAAAACACAAGCTATCAAAACGAAATCCCTTTGATTCTATTTTATAACCCCAGTTTCCTTTATCGTACCAGGAATTAAAGTGCTCATTTGTTTTTTATTCTGTCCGTCTCTGTTGTATGCAAAGAGTCGTAACTAAAAATCCTAAAAAATATCATTACATACACAAATATAAATGCGATATTTAATTGAATCATTTTTCAATTTTAATGCTGAAATGTTACGTAATAGTTTAACCAGAATCGTTTGCCACAATAATTATTAGACTTTTGCAGGTGCAGGTATAGCTAAACCAGAAGATCCAGTGGTAGACGCACCGCCGTCAAAAATGAAAAGTTGTTCAGAAGTAAACGCACTGCGAGCATTGTTTAATTTCGAATGAAAATACAACTTTGCAAGAAGCGCAAGAAGAACGACACTTAAAAGTAGTACAGTGATTATACTGATTATTTGGAATGACGTAGTCGACGACGGCGTCGAATAGGCCTTTTCGGCAATGCTTTTTTTGAAAAATTAGAAATCAAAATTTTATTTTCGAGCCTAAGGAATTCCTGGATTAATTAAACTAAAGTGTACAGAACAAAGTTACGTACTAATTAGACATTTATTATGTGATGAAGTATCAAAATGGGACATATCCAACCTAAACTTAGTCTACAGTTAAAATAGGCAACTTAAAAAAAACTAAATGATTAAAAATGCACCATAAAATAAACGTTAATTACAGGCATTTAAAAAGTGCAACATTTTTATAGTCATTTTTACATATAGCATCAAATCGTTTTTTTCCATGTTTTTAAACATTGCAAAGCATTGTAGGGACTTAAGTTTCTGAAAAGTGCAAAATGGTCTACTTTATTGTTTTGGAAAAGTGTGAATATTGTATTTCTTTGTTTTTGAAAAGTTAAAATAGTTCTATTTACATGTTTTTCAAGCATGCAAAAAGCACTGTGTACACGTGAAGGGCTAACTATTTTGTATTAGACATAACTATGAGTATTACCTTGTATAAAAGTACTCATATATGTATGTATTATTACCCTTCTTTTTATTGTTGTCGTCTGAAAGGCGGTATACTGCAAGCGAAAAAACCCTCTTTAAACGTGATTTTGTTACTCCTTTTTATCAAAAAACTCCACTTCAAGAATTGTAGATGGCTCGTTCCGATGGCATAAGAAGTGAATTCCTCGTCCACTGCTGGTGGTGCCTGTTGTTGCATGGGTACACAAACATTTCCCTCCACAGCTGTGTATGTTTGTAGGCCGTGTAGTGTAGCAAACATACTCCTCCTACGTATCTTCTCATTCCTATTCACTCCGCTCTTTCTGTGAATTAGAATCGTCTCTTGGATCCGGTTGTGTTGTTGATCTAAATAACTTATATCTGGTCTTCATCGTCTCGGTGGAGCTACAGGTATTTTTGTGAGTCCCTCTGTTCTAACAGCTCAGCTTGCTGCTCCTTCTCTCCTTTGTCTTGCATCGACTCCCAGTAACTCCCTCTCCACCCACGTTTCTAAAATGCAGCACTCAAGTACCATTTGAAGTATAATGCTGTAATAGCCATACACAATAAAACAAAAAATATTAGAATCAACCACATGTACCATGGTACACTACTATCTTTCTCCCATGATGACGTGTCTATGGAGTTGTCCTCCTCGTCGTATGTGATGTTTAGGTAGTTCATGTCTATTTTCATTCCTATATGATAATCAAGTGAGTTCAATAATAGAGGGTCTTTATGCTCGTTAAAAATTACGTTAAGCACATCTTCTCTATAGTTGTTGTTGGCAAAAGTGAATGTTGTTGTAATGGGCAGTAGGAATACTTAATTGGGGTCGGGGGTGTGTCTGGTGGTACCTAAACGTATCTTTAGTCCTGGGCAGTATATGTAAAAGAATGCATTATACACTTTAACTTAAACACTTCCTGCCGCGTCTGATGCTGTGCTATTTCGACAGTTTTGAAGTACCTACTTGAGTTTGTCTTCATACGAGTTCCGTGGCTCACATTTTTGGTGTGTTGTTGCTACTACTCTGTCCATGAAACTCTAGTCGAGCCACGTATCAAATACACAGTCTTGTTCCCTTTAAAGCAAAGGATTTGGTGGTCATTGATATTTTAAATCACACGTACGATTTTCCATCTTCCATAATGAAGTAAATGGGCCAGCTACGGCAAGTGTCAGGTTGGGATTGACGAGTGGCACAATGAAACTCAGGTGTAAATTATCCATTTGTACATCACTCTTACATTGTCGAAATTCAGCTAGTTCCAGTAGAAATAAATCCCCGCACGGTGAAGTGAAGTTCAGGAAGTCAAAAAATTCGTCATCCATAAGTCCACGGCTCCAGACCGTCTTGGTGTGTTTAATCATCGCTCTGCTTTGAGTGAGTCTTGATACCAGGTAGGCAATATCAAACTCTAATCGCTCTTCAGGTGAGTCCTTCTGTTTGCTAATAATTTGGTTAACAGCATCAATGGTTTTTGCTATTTGTTTGTAGAAGGCTTTGAAATTCTGAGTGTTTTCCATTATTTTCAGCTCCAGCTTGTTAAAATGTTGGGCAAGTTCTAATGTGTGTTCACTGTTCATTTCAATTTGGTGTTCGGCCTGGTATGACATTTCAAGTCCTGCACTGGTGAATACAGCGAATGCCGTCATTATAAAATTCGTTAAAACGGATCGCCGTTTTCTGATTTCAGTCTTGATGAGGGAATGGGCAGATCGCCTTAAGAGGCAGAAGGAAAGTCCTCCTTTATTCTGTTTGACATTGATTTCTGAGTTCATTTCTCACATTTTCATATTATTATCTGGATATCTTAATAATATGCATAGTGATAATAAGCAAATTTTAATGTTGTAGGAATTGTATACGTATAATGGTGGGTGCTCCGATCTCCACGAAATAACTGGTCCTCTTTTATCTAGCGTTTCTGCTTCTCCGCTAACAATCAACATTGAGAAGTACAAACATACACAGAAAACTAAAGTAAGTGTAGAGTGGTTAGGAGTGCGCGATCTCTCTGGTGGTTGTGGCTGCTCCTCTTCCCTTCTTGCTTTGTGCAGTGTATAATTTCCAATATTTGGACAAGTTTGATCCTGTCTGTTCTGGTCTGGAACAGGATTTCAAATGTCTTATCGTGTTGTTGTCTTTTTGTGATAAGTACTCGCCCTCCTTTGCTACTTACTTTTGTGCTTGTGGTAAGTAGGTCTAGACGATGTAGGATTTCGTTTGTGACCTCGTTTCCTGTTTTGATATGCTTGAAACTCAGTACAAAGTTGTTCTACTGTACCTTTCGATTTTTTCACACTCGCCATCCTTTCCTCCTAGCCGTTTGCAGGATTTGAGTTAGTAAGTGGTGTTGTTTTTCGTCTTCCTCCTCCCTGACGGGTGTAAGCTCCGGAGTGTGTGGAAGGGTTTTATATGCTTATTTTTGTGCTCAGTTTGTGTCTCATAGTGGGGAGTGCTCCTCTAGTGGTGGTGTGTACAGCTTTATCGTTGAAATGTACTCCCTCCTGTAGGTTAAATAAGGTTAAAATTCCCGTCTGACTTGTCGTTGTGGTGAAATTTACTCCCTCTTGGGTGATGTTACGTACAGCATTGTTGTTAGTGTGTACTCCCTTGTTGCTGGTGGAAAAGTAACAATTTTCGTTGGTAGAGGTGTTAAATACCGCATTGCTATTTTTGGCGTGTACTCCTACGTGGCCGGTGGAATTGTAAAAATTTCTGTGTCTGGTGGTAGAGTTAGCTCCCTCCTTAGTGGAGGTAAAGTGTGCTCTTTTCTTGCTGGTGGAAATTAAAATCCATTTTTACCGCTTGGACTATGAAGTTTCAAGACTTCTTTTTGTGCTCCTCCTTGTGTTTTGGAGGTTTTGGTGGGAGCTCCGGTGGAAGTTGGAGTCTTTATTAATTTTTGTTTCGAGTTTTCTGATTGAAAAACTTTTGATTCCAGCAATTTTGAGATAGTGGCTTTATTGTTGTTAAAAAGATCGTCCAGCGCAAAGTCTTGTGGTGTGTTCTAGACAATGTCCACGTAACTTTCTGCATCTACTGTCTGTATGCCCTTGAGGACATCGACAGCTTCTCTTGTTCCCACTGATTTGAATGACTCTGCTATTTCTTTTAGGTCATTGTTGTAGTGTACTCAAGCTTTCCGCAGAAATTTCATGTTCGTTTCCAGTCTAAACTGTTCCACAATAATTAGCTCATTCAGTTCTTTTAGTTTCCTATCATACTCCTCTTGGGTAACAAATCTTTTTGACAGTTCTTTCTCTTGACGTTGCTAAGCCAATAGTCTCAGATTTTTGACTACCGTATCCGTAATTTGGATCTTGCTTCCCTCCTGGTCGGTGTTGTGTATGCAACTATTCAAGGTGTTTCTGTTGGTGGAATTTGTTGCTGGATGGTGTCGGGTAGGGATACTGGATTAGGAATTTCCATGTTTTGTGTGACATGTTCTTGCTTTACTACTTTATTGTCATGTTTAACAACTTTTTAACTGCATTCTTTTCGTGGATAGTTAGGTGAACATGACTGGTGGGTTGGAGTTGTGGTGGGGACAAATCTACTATTTTATAAATTTTACGAGGGGCAATTATTTGTGTGACTTGTTGATACCTTACTGCCGTCCCTCGTTTGTCTGCCAGGTCCTGCATATATGATGACCAAGTCTTTCCTTGGGTAGGTTTTTGTATTTCTGATCTCCTTTTCCATTGAAGTCCTCTATGAGGTGCCCGATAAAAGAATAACTCTGGATGTTTGGCTGATTTTTCTTGCAACTCTATGTCTTTTAGAACTGACCCGGTGGAAGAAACAGTCGAAATTCGCTCCTGTTTGATCCTATGGTAGATTGAAGCCAGGTTTCTGTTATCAAATTCTACAGTTAGAGTGTGCACCAGAAATTCCTTCTATTTGGTTTTCACCTGTGATGATTCCGAGTTGTTACTAATTTCTGAGGTGTAAGATAAATCTAACGGGTTTTCTGAGAAATCCGGATCCTCATTAAAGTCGACAGAGTTTACCTCGTTGTTGTATGGTTCTGATGAGGTTTCTGACAGAAGACTTATTGGTTCAAGTATAGAGTCCGAGAAAAACATGTTTTGTTTCTCCAGCTTTCTTCTTTTTTCTCCGCCCTTGATGGTTACTAACCAACTGTTTTGAAAATCCTTATAATACTAGGGAAAGTCCAGACAAGTTTGTCAAATTGCCGTTTCTATGCCGTAGGCTCTATATTTGGACGTATAGATGACTAACAGTTGTTCTGCTAGTCATATTTCTGACGAAGTGCTCATTCGTGATCGTATGTATGCATAAGCTCGCTGTTTCTGTTTAAATTCCAGGAGTGTCCTTGCTCTGTATTCTTTATAGGATTCTCTTCCAGGGGATTCGGGTTCTTCTATTTCAGTGTCATCAGTAGTGGTTTCCACTATTGTCTTTGTTGTTGATAGAAAGTAAGTTCCCGGAGAACTTGTCTGACGACCAAAAGTTTGACTTTTGGTTGTATGGTGTTTTGCCTCACATGGAGTGTAGATATTTTGAACTGGTCCAATCATAAAAGCTTTGTGGCTGTCAGATTGGAGTTTTCTTAGTTGTTCATCCTAGATTTTATCTAGATCCACCTGTTGAATTTACTTATCCGGGTGAGGTGGTAGCTGAAACCAGGTTAGGTTGGCTCCGGCTTCCAGTCCATAGTTCTCTACATTTTTTGTAAACAGATCCTTGATTCGGCTACTATTTGAATTATTCCGGAGTACAATGCGCTTTACCTGGTCCAAAAGTGTTTCTAGCGCCGATGTCTCTTTGTTTTTGGACTCTTATGTATCAGTATCATCGCAATGTCGGTTCGAAAGGCTCTTGCGGATTATGCTCTATTGGTATACTGGTCTCCTAAGATGTTGTGGGAGATTCAGCCAAGCTGATTGACTTGCTAGAACAATACTATGCCGTTTTATAGGAGGCAAGTGGGCTCAGTGGTGCACGGTGCACGTCGAGATACGAGCTATCAATGAGTGAAAAGCATATGTAGTAATATATTTTGCATACGAGATACTCTAATCCACTTGTCTTCACGTGGCTGCCTTCTGCTGTCTCTCTAGATTTGCTGAGAAAAGAGGGAAACAGAGGTATAGTGTGGGATAGGCAGATTAGTAAAAAGTGGCTACATGATGAGCGATTATGGACATCTGTGAGCGGAGGCACGTACTCCTTTGGAGCACGTGAGCACTTCGACCGAGACAGAGCCAAATCTTAATGAGGAAGCAATAAATACCTCAGCTCAACTCGTGGTGCGTCACTAGCATCTGTCCGATCACTATATATCCTTATTCCTCCAATTCGATATAGCAATGTCGTGGACGTCTCATGGATGGGCATTCACATACTTAGGAAGGTGAAGGGTGACATAGAGTGTTCTCTCTGACTATGACTTGACACACCATAGAGATTGGTTTACTCTGAGCACCACGGCCTTTAAAAACAGTAACTCATGTCTCCTTAGCTAGGAGCTTAAATATCGCGTCTTAAAGAGTGCGGCGTTTTCGAAAGCCCATATTATTCAGTATAGTCTTTCCAAGTAAAAGTTAAGTATAATTTACACCGCAAAAACTCAAAGAGTACACTCAGACTTGTCTGTATAGTGTACTTCTGAAGAGTGGGCGGGAAAGTAAATTGTTTAGAAGTGTGTATAGGCTTCTAGCCTGCAAGCACGATACTTCAAACATACATACATACATAGTCTTCCCAAGTAAGCTAGTATAATAACATTTACAGTCAGCGAGCTCTACGAGTACACTAGAATAGTGTATCTCAAGAAGTAAGCTGTAAAAGTAAATGGTTCGAAGTGTATATAGGCTTTGGCCTGCAAGTACAATACTTTAAACATACATACATACTATGCCGTATTATATTGTTGTCCATCCGTCTGAAATGTTCATAGCGATTTTTGGCTACCAATTTTCCAAATAGAAATTCCTTGATTCTGGTAGAAAGATCATATTGGATTCGTTGTTCTTTCTGTCGTTTATATCCTTTCAGGTAGAAGCCTAAGGCAGTAGCGCTGGTAGTTTCCAGCTCCTTTTCTGAGCGGTTGATAGTAGGGACTTCTATCTGTGATCTTTGTTTTGGTGATAACTGCCTTCGTCGATGTTGTTCTGCATAGTGTATACATATTCTTTCTTTCCGAAGGTATCCCCTTGTTGTTTCCTGAACGCTTTCAGAATTGGTCAGGACTGCGTCAAGGAGATGTCCTAATATTTCTATTACCTTCCCCCAGATTCTCTGATTTTTCATGATCATATTGCGAGCCTAGAATTGTCTTTTTGGATCTGTCCAGTGTCCACAAATGTTTTCCTGCTAGTCTATTTATCTCTGCATAGCCTTTATGGAATTTGACTGTATCCTTTCTTCTTTTTGGCTAGTTTATTAAGTGTTTAAATATGCTCTTGGGCAGTTTCCATTGCTTCTGAAAGGTGTCCAAAAATTTACCGAAGAGTTTCTGTATTTCATTTTTCTTGGTATAGTTTTTCTTTATTTTCAAAATTAGCTTTAAGTACGACAGCTATTTCCTTCCAGGTTTGTACCATGGGTTCTGAGTTTCTCACATGCTCTTTTTAATTTATTTGAGTCTTCCTACTATTTTTAGATTGCGCCGCTAAATACTCTAATTTGAGTCGGTTTTGATTTTCTCATTGATCATACTCATGCCGTTCTTCTAGTGTCATGGGACGTGTAGGGAATTTGGGAATTGAAGTAGAGATACGTCCATTGACATTGTCAGGTTTTTTAATAGTTGTTCCAGCTAGTGTACAATGATTATGTTTATGTTGGTGTCTTGAGGTTCCGGCAGTAGGTTTGATATTATCCTCTGTTTTTTAAATTATTCTTCAGTCTAGCTCGTGGTGGGGAGGTAGCATCTTGTTCAGGTGAGTTGTTTCTCATTTGTTCTGTTTCGAGTGTTGCTCCGGTGGAAGACGCCCTCCTTACTTTTTCGTTGTTATAGGAAATGGGGCTCCTCTCTATGGTAGGTATTTGGTGACCTGCATCCACTGCTACATTGTTGTCGTTATTCTGTACTTTTTTCTCTTCGGAATCTGTAGCATTGTTATTCTGAGGGAGTCGTGGTGTGGTGGTGGTGGGGACTGACTCAGCTAAGGGCGTAAACGGGTTCATGCTGAGCTGTCGCTCGTCTAAGTGCCAATACTGCATCCCATTCCTGCCTGGTTACCCTAGTCCTAATCAACTTATTTTGTAGTGGGGGTAGCTATACAGTTTCCAGATCCCAGTCGGTGTCATCACTGGAGCTATCCGTATATTTATTTGTTGTTGAATTATTTGTCTCTACTCCTTGACCAGGTCGGAGTAGGTGAGCATGGTGTTGTTTGCTATTAGTGCCAACATCGTCATGTCGTAATCCTCCTTCATAAAAGTTCTCCTCCTTTGTTGCGTATTCTTGCTCCGAGTCTGTTGACGAGTCTTTATACAGGGGATATGTAGGGGATTTAGGGAGTGCTATTTCTTTGCTATGGTCTTGTTTAGATGTCTCTGTATCTGAAAAAAGATCCGCCAGCCTGGACGTGGGGACGTCTTTACTCCTTTTACTACTGCTGCTACGTGATGTTGTGTCCATATGTAGGTTTCCTTTCCACAAAGTAGAGCGGGTGGCTCGACGTGCTACAGCTTTAATGAAGCTTGCATCTTTCTAAGCTAGGTGGGCAGGTGGTGGGGGTCTGTTGCCATCCTCTTTTCTTGTGTAACTTCTGAGTCCTTGTGTGTTATGTTGCTCAGGGTTTCTATCTCTTGTGTTGTTATGTGAGGTGTGGTCGTTATAGTTGTTTGGTCGACCTTCTTTCGATAAACTTTTTCCTCGATGACGTGATCCGCCGCGCCCTGACTTGGAATTTTTCTGCTTTCTCTTCCGTCTTAAGAGCTTCTGGCGGTAAATTATGATGTTTCTTTCCTGCTTCTTAGCGGGGACACGCCCTCTAACCAATACCTGCATTTATCCTTTTAATCGTTGGGTTTTTTACAATATGAACGTATGATTTTAGTTCTTGATTTACCACTTGGTTAGTTCCAGTTACCTGGTAGTGGGAAGTTTTCACTCCTCCGATTATTTTCGTCATCCTAATAGTCTTAACGCCCTTCTTTTTAGGAACAGCGTAAATAAGAACATCCGCGTTCTGTTCCTTCTCTTCCTCCAGATCTTTCATCCTTCGGGTGGGCTCTGAATGCCTGAGGTGGGTTAAAAACGGCATTTGCTATTGCTTTTCTGCGGTTGTCGTTGGTGGATTTAACAGCTCAAGTAGGATTCCGGGAGTTTTTGTTTGGGATACTCTCTATGTTTGTAAGAATTCTACATATTTCTCTTTATCCGAGAGCTTGCTTACTGTAACAAATAAGACGGTTTCGTTGTCCATTCTTCGTCCTGCTCTATCAGGATCGTTGTTGATGGCTAACAGCTGGTTTAGATAGCTGTAGCTGCCACCCGCACTCATGCGGAGGCTAAAAAATCTCTCTGCAAGCTGGACTCGTTTATCCTCTTTTTTGGGATCGACGTTGCTCCTAACTTAGTTTGCAGTTCCTCTATTTTACTATGAAAATAGAACTTTACTTTAGGTACTTCAATCGCGTAGTGTTTGTTAGCTTCAACTACCGTTTGTTTTGCAGTGAGGACAGGCTCTGTACTTTCTCTTGTGGTCGGGCCTGACTTTACGACAACCTTGGTTGAAAAGATTTGGGGGACTGGGGATGACTCCGGAACTCTGAAACTTGCTAGTAGCTGTGGCTGCTCTACCTTCGGTTCTGGAGGATCCTCGGTTTTGATTACTGTTTTCTTAAATGACATGAGATTATTGTTTCTACACCTTGTTACTACCACTTTCAATTTCACTTGCCACACCCTAGAACTTCTGCAGTGATGTGAGGGAAACTGAAAACTGTTCTTTACAATACCATGTGGAACTGTTTCACACTTTGGTTTGTGGTATATAATACACTTTGACGTGCTTATTAGTTCATTAATAACGTGGGTCACTGAATTATTTACTAAAAGTAATGTTCTACTCACTTTAGTGGTTGCTTTACGCGCTGAAAGCTATCTCAGTCATGGAGTCTGCGGATTGAACTTGTTTTTCAATTTACTTTCTAATTTACACTTGTTTACTACCTGCACTTCAACCGAAGTTACTAAGTAGTTTTTATGTTGATTTACTCTCTGAACTTATTACAATATACAAAGACTTTGAAAATTTTGTAACAGCTGTTTGAAGATTTTGTAGATTAAAAATTCAATTTTAAAGATAAAAATTTGAAAAGTTTGATTATGAATTTTGAATTTTGTTATCGTAGATTTGGTGATGCAAAATGACATGTATTTAGTTCTTAACTCATATCCTAAAAACGCGCAAAACATTAGGCTGATATTATTTAAAGCACTGCTTAGATTCCTTGAGAAGACGCTTAACGCTGAGGAGAACAATATTACCAAAAACTGTCACCGAGAAATTATAAACTCTAAAGCCGCAGACCCTTGATACAACTGGATGCTTCAAACTAAAAAGATTTTTGCAGATGCGCAACTTGAGTATTGTTTTGAAAACCTGAATCTTGCATTCCTGAAGAAGCACAGAAAGGAGATTGTAGAAAAATATCGATTGAACTGCATAAACAATGACGTTATGAGAATGCAGAGTTGTAGTGCAATGACACCCTATGCCAGTATCAAAACCCATTCGTTAAAATCGGAGTACTTTAAGATGAACATGGAATGGAACATGACAAAATTCGTACTCAATCTCAGAACTGGATTCCCAAGAATTTTTCTAAGAGGGAAGGCAACTAATCTTAACTGCATTAATAAGCTATGGAAAAATGCAGAATGGACAGATTGAGCTATGCGAAAAAGCGATGGAAGACCTTTTTCATATAATGCTTGATTGCCCGCACTATAAGCCCCCACGGACGAAGTTTCTTAAAGCACTAGCTACCAGCAAAGCAACAAGGGAGAACCTTACGTTAACAATATTCAACTGTTACCTGGATGCAGAAGGTTTTGGACAACTTTTTAATTTCTGGAATGAGGCTCTGAAAATTCGAAACTTCTACCTCAGCTGTATTGAAGAAATATAACTCGTTTTCCCCACCTACCACTCAACTACTTCACATAATATAACCAGAGTATTTACCTTACAGATTATCACATCATTACTCTACCTATTTATTTATTATTTATGTATTTATGGAAATGAAACTTATGCAATGTAAACCAAATACCACTTTACGCTAATTATTAACATATAATCACGTCGACATGAACTAATTCTTAGAATTGCAGCTTTTAACAACTCATTACAGAACAACTCAGCAAGATACGAACAAGAAACATTTTTACCGACATTTTATTATTGATTACCAAGGATCTATTGATCACTTTTGTAAATACCTACTTTGTAAAAACTTAACAATGTTGTATGGGCTGACGCCAGATCGACACAATGAATAAATTATTATATCCTAAAAACAATTTTTATTACTCTATTTTTGTATCCGTATTATACGAAATTTACATACTTTACTAATACTAGCTTCAAACAAAACAGCGTATGATACCAGTAGACATGATTAATCACTAAAACGTCTAGAAATAGATCTATCCGGCTCACATCTTGTCAGGCCTGTTTACGTTGATAGGCCGATGACGCGGTTTATTGCCAGCTATAAAAAATCAAAGCAACAACTAACCACCTAAAGACACTGCTAATGGAGAAAAGGAATAAAAACGCCGATGGACCTGATAACCAAACCATTAGGTTACTTCACGTTACAAGGGGGTTAACATCGCAGAGAAATCACCGCTCTGCTCGACGCAAAGAGAGGACCACAACATCAATTACAAAAATCATTATTTGTGTATTGCAGCTCGTGGAACGTTTAGGTAATAGGTCTATATTAGGACAAATATCTTGCCTTAAAATTGCATAAGATGTGTAAATCAGTCCAAGATCATTCATTTCTGCTAAGCTTCTTTATTTTTTCCTAATTATAGTTAAACTTCCAAAAGTCCTGGTCTTTGCTTTGAATTTTCGTGTGCCTGACTCTTTTCAGCTTTCTGTTAGAAGCGCAGCATCTACTTTGGATTAAGGTAATGGAAATAGAAGCTATGTCTTCTAATGTCGTGAGTTACTTACTTATCATAATTCAGCATTTACTTCGAGTTCAGGGTGTGGGAATGATGCTCCTATCTGTAATAGAAATGATTGGTCTCTGTCTGTCTCAGCATTTACTTATGGTCCGCGATGTTGAAATCTATGTTGAGTCCTATCGTCGGTCTGCTGATTTACCTAAGGGCTACAGTGACCATTTATTTTGTCCAACATAAGCATTGACATAGTAGGTATTTATTTGATGTAAGATACCTACGTTTTTGTCTCACACTGTTTTTTATAATTACTAGTTAGTACTTTCTGCTTTTGCCTTCTAAAGGCCGACGCTGCTGTGTTTCTGCTAGTTTTTTTTTAAATGCGTCAAGTTGTATTTGCCTGGTGCTAACTGGTTTATTGTTTTAAAGATAAATATATTTTTTACTAATAATGGAATTTTGCACTTTTCTAAAACTCACAATTAAAATTTTTATATTTTTCAAAAACATGGAAATGACCACTGCAATTTTCAAAACCCTGCTAATGGAATAGTTTGCATTTTCTCAAACTTGTACCTAGAACATTTTGCAATTTCCACAAAACTTTAAATAGAAAATTCTGCATTTTTCAAAACATTGAATTGGCCATTTTAAAATTTTTCGTGGGCCATCAAAAATTTAAAATAAAAGCCATGTAGATTTCCAATTCTATTCCTGATAGTTCCCAGTCACTTGCCTATTAAAATATTACCTATTCCGTTGGTTTATTTTATTACTTCCCCTTCCTAACTTCCATCCATTCGCAATTCCGTTCCTAACGGCCATGCCCTCCTTCATATTCCACTGTCCAATACTCGTAAGTCTCGGTCCCTTGACCCTTCCTATTTTTGTCTCACTCAGCTGAGACAAAACTTTGAAGAAGGCTGAGTATTAGTAGTAGTAGTAGTAGTAGTAGTACTGTCTGTCCATAAATAATGTCATTGAAAAATTTCCATTTTTAGGACACCTAGCCTACTTGGTCAATGAATATCTTTAACATGGGATTTTATCAATATCCAAGTGGGCCCACTGATCCTACCTTATAAAAGTATTTATGCCGGGCTCCTTTTTAAATAGAGATCTTGAGCCTGTCCCTGTCCTGTAGGAATGCTCAAGCAGTCAGTTCCCTACGCTCTCTACCTGCTTCTTTCCCTTTCACTTTCAACTTGGCTCTGAGTGCTCTGCTTAGCCCAAATTATTTTTCTAAAGGGAATATATATTAAAGTGATGGGACATCTCACTCTCGTTCCAGTCCTTTGCCCATATCCTTCCTATGCCCTGTCCCTTTCGTTTTTGTTGTCGCCTTCCTCACAATTCAAAAGTACTCAGATGCCAGGCTCCCTATAATGCCTATGCTCACTACATGTTCTGGCCCAATTTTCCTTTTTTTTATTGGCCGTCGTTATGCTCCTGTCCCTGTCTTTTTTTCTTTCTGTCTCAACAATGTGCCTTCTTCTTATCTCCTCAGCTACCAATACTATTTAATTAATTTTAACATCCTACAAGTGTAGTGATGTGAGATGCGGATAGGAATTAATGCTTTCAACGTGGTATGTTCCTTGGTTTTTATGAGTGAGAGAGAGTGATGCTTAAGGTATCGATGCAGCTACTGGTGCCGATGCCAAAACCAATGAAGTTGGTCTCTTCCCTAAATCTTGGCAGTCCACACAGTACACCGTACTACATTTTGCATCTTATTTATTTATCAAATATACACAAATATTTCATAGTATTTCCTTTATAAATTAATAGTAAGTCCCTTTTTTTGATTTTTCATTTTCCAATGAGGTAATAATCTTATTTTAAGTTTTCATAATTACAGACCATATTTAATAATTTTTTATAATTTTAAAACTCTAACCATTTTTCATACAATAATTTAAATGATCAACTATATCTCATAAATGTGAACCTGACTCGATAAATTTACACAATTTTAATTTCCGACCAATGTCCTTCCTTTTTGTATTAATTATTTTACTTTAAAACTCTCCTCTCCTCTCCATTGTACTTACAATTATCTCCTCACTGCTGCTGCTGTCCTATCCACTAGAACTTATGGAAATTCCAAAGACAATAAGCTCCTGCTTAGGTCAATTCCTCATCTTATCCAGACATGAGGATCCGTATAGTCCATGGGGCAAACCGGAGCTGATTGTTCCACAGCACAATAGTTTGAGCCAGACAACCTGAAGTTTAGATGCTTGATTCCTTGCTGCAAGAGAGGCGGACTCCGATGCGAGTCTGGGATAGAAAATCCGAAATTGTCCACCTCAATAATGTCGTCATCTTCATCGTCCAGAGTAATGGTCACGGACTCGCGTCTCGGTCTAAGCACTCTCTCGCCTACTAAGCTCGGCGGTGCGGGCAGTACCACTTGCGGGGGCGGAGGCGCTTTCTTCTCCACTTATTCTCTTCCCATGATGCTCAACGGAGCGGATGGGATCCATTGCGAAGGTGGCCATATAGGAGTCCGCCCTCGAGTATAAACGGGCATCTCCCGGTCCTTAGACTGTCTGCCTTGACAAGTTTGTGTGGATTCAGACTCGTCCTCACTTCTCTAATCCTCGTAGCTCTCCGTCTTTGTGCCACTACTCTCCATAATGGCCTTCTCTCTTTTCTGTCGTCTTGGTATTTCTCCTAGAAATTTAACTAATTTACAGTATTCTTCGGCCTTTGCAAGAGACTGATTGAATTTATCTAAGCTAACTTTTATGTAATAGTGTTCCTTTTCTAATTTTCTGAAAATGATGTCCACTTTTTTGATCGTGGTCAAATAATCCATGACGAAAAACTAAAAAAAATCAATTTTTCTCAGAGACAATAACAAAAATATAGGAAATAAAATCCGCTCAAAAATAAAAAGTAAAAAATGCATTTACAATGAACGATTCTGTCTTCTATACAACATGTTAGTTGTCAGTAATGTTACACAAGGCCTTTATTTTATAAAGAAATATTCCAACTAATTTTTAATTTTGATATTCTGTTTACTGTCGTAATTCTCCAGTAGAACTACATTGGAAGAGAGAAACATCTCTACCCAATCTACTGTCTACTGTCGTGATTCTCCAGTATAACTATATTGGGAAAGAGAAACATTCTCAATTTATTTTACAAATTCCCACTTTTTACAATTGCCTGACCTTCCTACTCATGTTACTAGCAATGTAAGGTCATGACTTCCTAGGATTTTACCAGGGTATTTAGACTATGAATTTACAGAATTATTATCGAATTAATTTTTGTACAGTCTGATTTTTCTCATAGGCTAATTAATACGTATTAATATGTCAATTCTATGACCTCCGAATCCCTAATTTTTCGGTTTTATCAGTTTTATGTAGTTTTTGTTACCAATTTTACCTACATTTTATCTTTTATTTGTTACTTGCTTTATAACCTCTATTTATAAATAAATAGACAAATTAATGTTAAGAAAACAATACTTTTTTACGCTGCTTTATCGAAGTTCTACAAATTGAACATATTTTAATGGGGCTAAGGCACTCAACGCATGCAAAAATATGAGCACAGGGCAAGAAAATTGCATTCAGAGGTGCTTCAAAGCATATTTTACATACTGTAGCCTCGCTCTCTTGGGGATTTTAGACCTTGATAATCAGGCAGATAGGTCGAGTACCACAGTTAATATTGTAGGTTTCAGTGTTGTTTGTGGTCTGAGTCGTTCAAGCCTTCTTGCAAAGGACCGAATTCGGTAAATCTGTTACAGATCTTGTGCTAGTAGATGGTACTGTTTGATTGGGTGCATTTTTATCCTGTGAGGGAAAATAGGCCTGATTTTGAACGTCCAAAAAGGGTTTTCTTGTGCGTAAATGGCCTGTTCTCATTTCTTTCTAGTTATAAGGTCCGCAAATGTCATAGGACAGTGGTCTTTTACATGTAGGTTCCGCTGGAATGGGGGTTTTAACCTCTGTCTCTATTCCTATTTTGCCCACGTGATCGGGAAAGTGTAAGAACCTGGGGAATGACGCATGTGTTTTAACTTTAGTTATCTGTGGCTTCGAACTTGCCTAGGCAGCTAAAACAGAAGTTGAACCTTGTGTAGTCCTCATAACCTAGGTAAGAAAATCCCTCGGCAGCCAGAACTTCCGCAGAAACGTATGGACCATGCCAGTTCGCAAATGTTTGCAATCTCCGGGCTTCTGATTTAATGGGAGGCTCTTTATCGTCTAATACTCTTCTTCTTGGATCAACTCCTCTAATCATTTGACTTTCGACGTCCTGTACAATCGGTCTAGGGTAATTCTCTACTATATTTATATCTTCAATTTGAAGTACCTTTAAAGTTTTACGAAAAGGGTTAATTAAACTATTTATTCTCTTTCTGAGACTCTTCGTCGTTGCAATCGCCTTCCTATCCAGATTTGATCCTCTGGTTGCACAAATCCTTTTTTTATGTTATCGCTTGAATATCTAAATATATGGTCCTAATATTGTTTTAGAAAGGCTAATTCTAATTGTACCCACCCTACAGAAATCCTTATGTATACTGGGTTGAGAAATCGAAACGTCATTATTTGTGCTATACATGATTCTTTAATACCAGATTTTTGCTCCATTCGTCAAAAAACGATCAAACTCTTCTTCTCTTTCTAAATCAGTCCATTCTTGTTTTATTGCTACTCTCGTAAATCTGCAAATGAATTCAATTGGGTCGCCTACTCCTGTGTACTTTTGAAAAAAATATCTACTATAACACTTTCTACATGGTTTTGACGCCATCTTGTAATTACGATTATAGACTGCTATTTTTATGAGTAATGTAATGTAATGTAATGTAATCTAATGGCTTTATTGTCAAACATAACAGCGACAAGCGCTGATTTCCATAAGCAGACATTAAAGTTGAATTAGTTGAATTGAATCGTAACATTAGTACTACAATAATAGAAGCCCAGCTAAGATATGGTACTCTGTCTTCTGAATGCATGTGAATGAGTTTTTCTATGGGTCTTTTTGTCTTCACTATTTCTATGTAATTCCTTAATGTAGTGCAAGCATCGCCTATTAAAAAATACGGTAAATGCTCAATCATGCGTCAAGTGTCCTACTTACATATAGAACTTAATTTCATAAAATCTAATAAAGATAGCCCTGAATGAGTTTCACCATCATATTTCTTTACACTCATATACCCTAGCCCAGCCTTTTTCTTTTATAGCTTATTGTCTCCGTATACACAATAATATCTGTTTGTCATAACTTTAAAAATTGAACCCAATTTGTAACTTAAGCTATCCAAAAATTATTAAGCTAAAAGGGTGTGTAACTTAAAAAGTCGCTTTTTTTGCAAGGCAAGTGAGATGCGGCATGTATGGTAAGTCTGCAAAATTCTTATTTTCTAGGTCGCCAGACTCATTTTACCCCGAAAACCTTCTACCAGTTTACGTGTTGCCTTCCTCAAATTTCGTTAAAAGAAAGTGTCACGTGTTTGTTTAAAAGGGAGTTTTACGCAAGCGCGTTGACATCATGACTTTAGTAATTAATCGGTTTACTTTACCTCATATTCTGTAGCTTGATTCTTAGTGAGGGTGGTTCTAGTCCCTTTATATGTCCCTCCTAGAATTTCAGCGGACTGCAACTCAAGTAATCCTCAATTCCTTCTACTGGGACGTTCTGCCTCTGTCTTTAGTGTATTCTCGCCACAATTGATATTCTAGTTTCAGATTCCCCTAGTGCCTTGAGTTTTTGACCGCCTTTTTCCTTGATATCTTCCTTCTTATCCTTAAATATTCCTCGCGGGGATAGTGTAAGGTCTCTTTTTAAATATTCTCAAGTCCAAGGCAGGTCTTCCAAACTCGTCTGGGCAATGTGAGACTCCAGCAAGAACCTCCGTCAAGTCTTAGAGTATCAGTGTGAGTGCTCGTATGAGTAGTTGTGATTTGAGATGAATCAATAAGTGTGACGTAAGACAATCTTCGAGTATATCGGCCTCTCTGGGCAATCTTATTTATTCAGTATTTTATAATTCTTCTCACGTCACAAGAGAAAGAGCTAAGTGGCAGCCTCTGGGTGATTCGTTTAAAACCCAGGGCTCTGTCTGACTATTAACTTGAGATAGTCTGCTACGTGGCGCAGCCGGCTTGAAATAGCGCTCTGCTCTACTCTCTGCCTTGTCCAAGGCTTGCAAGTCAAAGATACGTAGTAATTGTCCTGCCGACTTGAGCAGTTTGCAGAACTATTCAGTATAGACAATATCTTTGACTTAAAGGCAGGACGACTCTCCAGGAACAACTGAAGACTGAGGGAGACTGGTCTTCTTATATAGTCCCAGAAATCCCAAGGGTCGGGGTAAGGGGTTGCTTAGGAATGTTATTTTGGTTACTGCCTGCCACTCAAGTGTCTAGGCTGGATAGAAAAGCTATTGTTCATTATTGATTTATAGATGATTGAGCTAGAAGATCTCGACATTATTCCAGGAAATTCCCTCTTTCACTATTTAGGTCAAGTGTTCCTTTGTGAATGTCCATTTTAGACATTTTATTAATATCTGAAAGGGAACAAACCTTTTGCCTTTTTACTTAGAGTTGTGCTAAAAAGTGTCCTGGGAATTCAATTCCTGAAATTAAAGTGCACCTGTCGTGAAGATTGACTGTCTTCATAACGTCAAGTGACTCCAGATTTATTGATGAGAATCTATAAATGTATCAAAACCTAACGGTATTAGTCATGTAATGCACTTAACGTCTTCAATTCTTGTATTGAGTGACACGTGTTTCTTGATATTTGTTCTTTAAATTAACACTATTTTTTTAAAAGGAAAGGGTCACAGAAATCTTTAATAATAGGAATGTGTCTTCCTACTTTGTTGCTCCCTCAGAGCTCTTTGCCTTTCCAGCAAATGCTCCCTGCTCCCTTTCCTCTACTATTATTATTACGCCTCTTGGAGATGCAATGCTGTAACCCATTCCCTGGAATTCCTAAATAGATATATAGATCCCCAATTCTATATAATTCCATTATTTTCCCTTCCCCATACCCTTCTACTCTAATAAAATTGTTGCACTGGATCAGTTTGATGGACAGTCAACATGTTTGTCAATCTGAAGTAAGCACGATGCAAGTTGCATTATTAAGCTAATTTTATTCGGAATAAGAATATCATGAAATAAATTATGAGAAATGTAAATTTAGGAGTAACCATCACCGTTTTAACGAGATACATTTACTTCATGGATCATATTTTAGCGTTACTGTAGTTATCCTGCTCTTTTGTTAAAGCTAATGTACGCTGAAGCTCAGCATCTACTTGAGGCCGGCAGTCGCCAAATCCGGCGCGACTACTTGAATCTACCACTCAGGACTGAACTGTTGTCAGTCCCATAGGAAGCACTTCTCAATCAAGACATTAAGGATCCCCGGTGATGAGAGCCAGATTTAAGTAGGATTTAAAATAAGTTGTACGTGATACTTAACATTAAATATTAAACTAATAGTAAAATAATAAAGTATGTCATGTGCTGGTGTCCTGGATATTTGAATATTGTTTTAAGGCTCCCCATTCCCGTTTCGTAATACGTTAGTTTTTGATTTTTTCGTAGATCCAACAGAGAGCCAGATATGCTTTGCCACGACCCCTGTTAATGTCGCCAGAGCAGGCGGTGAGACTGTCAGGCTTCTGTGAGTCATCTTCGGAGCGGAATAAGAGGGGTTAAGTGATGCCCAGGAGCAAATGATTATCCCGTCGGTGTTTGAGGTAGATGAAGATCTCGCCGCCCTCATTAATATTCACGTAGTCAGTCTGCGGCAAGCCCTGTCTTATAAATTTGACGTCAGTCAAGCGCTCCGCAGAGTTATTAGTGTACTCCGCCACGAGCCAAGCCGGTCTGGATTTGAAGCTCGCATTCAGATTTGCTGTCTGGGCAGTGTAGAAGTTTTGGATGGCATCTGAGGGTGCGCTAATAATGTCATCTGTGAACACTACGTTGATCGCTTTTACAATGGGATACACGTCATAATTAATCCTGACGGAGGTTGTTTCTATGGGATCCAGCGATGAGAATAGGGCCGTCCCCTCTTGGGACACGCCGGGTGCGCTGAAGTAGAGCTTGTACGAGAGGTAGTTAATTCTTGGAGTGATATCAAAAATTAGTGTTTGGGTCGAGCTTATTACGGTGGAATTCCTCTGTGACAGGTTGTCTTGTAGCTTTGTCATGGCCTCACTGCCAATGCTCCCTGAAACTGAAAGGGTAGCCACTCTATGAAGTGGAATCGCTGCACTAAAATCTCCACCTATGCTCTTCCTCGTTTCCTGGATCCTGTCGTCCAGAGCATCGTAGTCGAGCGTAATCCTGGACTCGAGCTCATCCTCAAAACTATGTGTACCGTCGTTATTGGAATTGTTTACGTTCAGGTAAAGCTTGTAGTAGGCGCTCGCCTTGATTTCTACGAATTGCTGTTTTACTCCCGACCCTACAGTCACATTAGTTTGTCACCAAAAAACTTGCTGGTAAATAAATCAGACAGCGACACGATTAGCGACACTGCTCATTAGTTATCACCAAACTGAAAATTTTTAACACTGTCAATTTCCTGTGCTCGTTAATTAAGGGATTAATTGTGGGATATTTTTGCCTATTCTTTGATATGCATACTATGCGCATTCTTACTAATCCTAATATTCAACGTTAACAACGACTTCAAAATTTAATTTATTTCTTTATTTTAATACACAAAGTAAGGAGCTTAAACAATAATGCACGTTTTATGATTAAATAAATTGCGCAATCCTTCCCATGTACAAACAATACTGTGTGTGACGACAACATTATTGAAAAATTGCCTCGTAATGTAATGAATCAATTTATTTGCGATTTTAAAGAATTTAGCAATCATTTATTTTTAGTTGATCAAGTTTTGACTATGCGATATTATGCCCTGGGCGACAGTTTTAGCCACACGTCGCTTTGCCCTTCGCGATTTTTTTTATTTTTTGGGCTTCCTATTTTTTTTCGATGTTTGCTTGTTTTTTGTAGACTTTTTAGCGGCGGACGACGACGAGGACGACGACCAAGATTCGGCCGACCTCACGGGCGGCAACATTTGGGCGGCGCCGGGGGGAAAGTAGGACCCCGGCTGCCCCTGTCCCTGCATTGGATAGTTAGGCCCCAGCTGCCCTTGTCCCTGCATCGGATAGTTAGTTCCCATTTGCCCCTGCATCGGATAGTTAGTCCCCACTTGTCCCTGCATCGGATAGTTAGTCCCCATCTGCCCCTGCACTGGATAGTTAGTCCCCACCTGCCCCTGCATCGTATAATTTGTCCCCATCTGTCCCTGTCCCTGCACTGGATAGTTTGTCCCCATCTGCCCCTGCATCGGATAGTTAGTCCCCACCTGCCCCTGCATCGGATAGTTAGTCCCCACCTGCCCCTGCATCGGATAGTTAGTCCCCATTTGCCCTTGAATCGGATAATTAGTCCCCATTTGCCCCTGCATTGGATAGTTAGTCCCCATCTGCCCCTGCACTGGATAGTTAGTCCCCAGCTGCCTTTGTCCCTGCATCGGATAGTTAGTCCCCATTTGCCCCTGCATCGGATAGGTAGTTCCCATTTGCCCCTGCATCGGATAGTTAGTCCCCACGTGCCCCTGCACTGGATAGTTAGTCCCCATCTGCCCTTGTCCCTGGATCGGATAGTTAGGCCCTGGAAGCCCCTGTCCCTGGATCGGCATGCTCGGCGGCTGGACTTGATTGTTGTTCCCATAGTTTCGTCTAGCAAAGGAGATGAAGACATCCTCAAGTGTCGTTTCCGTCACGGAATAATCCACAATTAAATCTCCGAAGCGATCCTTGAGCTCTTCTGCTGATTTAAACAGATCTCCAAGAGACACGGAAGTGTTGAGCAAATGAAATTCAACGAAACTCTGAGAGCCACAAAATGCAATTTAATCTTTTATTTTTCAACCAAATGGATTTCGGAAGTATTTCTTGTACTTTAATTCGTGTAAAATTAATTCTTCAAAAACACTTATGTGTAACCTGATGCTTGTCTTTCAGAGTACAAGGACTGAGGAGCTCAAAAACTTTGTCCAAAAGTTCTGCAACTTCTGGAGGATCTACCGCTTCTGGCTCTGAGGAGAGCATCACGTTCAGTCGAATGTTCAAGTTGTAGCCCTGTGCGAATTTATTCTTAAGATAATTCACCGTCCCAAGGCACTGCATCTTTCCGTCCACCATGATCCCCAGACGAGAGCAAACTGCCTCACATTCTTCCATGCTAATGACACAACACGCACAAATTAATTTTTAAGTGGACCAAACTCAATTTACTTCTAACATGGGTGGCTCAAAAAGAACCAGCATTAGCCGAAATAGCAAATACAGCAGTAACAGCCAGCATAGCCGAAATAGTCGCAGTCGCAATTACCAATATAACCGTAATAGCAAATTTAGCCGAAATAGCCTATATAGCCAAAATAGCCAATATAGCAGTAGCAGCTAGTATAGCCGAAATAGTCGTAATAGCCAATTAGGCCTAAACAGCCAATTAAGCCGAAACAGCCAACATAGCTAAAATTGCCAATATAGCCGAAATAGCCAGTTTTGCCGAAATAGCCAATGCAGCAGTAACAGCCAGAATAGCTAAAATAGTTGTAATAACCAATTAAGCCGAAACAGCAAATTTAGCCGAAACTGCCAATATAGCTGAAGTAGCCAATACAGCCAACAAAGCCGAAATAGCCAGTATTGCCGAAATAGCTAATATAGCCGAAATAGCCAATATAGCTAACAAAGCCGAAATAGCCAGTATAGCCGAAATAGCCAATACAGCAGTAACAGAACGCATAGCTTAAATAGTCGTAATAGTTACTTAAGCCGAAACAGCCAAAGCCAAAGCAACCAAGTAGGCCGAAACCGCCAATATAGCTGAAATAGCCAATATGACCAATACAGCTGAAATAGTTATTATAGCCACTATATCCAAAAATATCCAATGTAAAACCTGTGTGAGGTGAGAACGACGGAATGACCCGCTGCTCTTGCTTCCCCGATGATCTTCCAAAAGTGACGCCTTGCAACAGGGTCCACACCAGCCGTTGGTTCATCCAGAAGAATAATTGGCGGATCGCCCACTAGGGCCAACGCTGTCGATAAACGGCGCTTCATCCCGCCGCTGTACTTCCTACATTCAACATTCCCACTCTCTTCCAGTCCTTTTTGACACCACATGCAACACACAAGTATTCAATATTTTTGTACGCATGACAGTACGAAAAGTTTTGAAGGAAAACAAAACTGATGGCATTTTATTTTACCAGATCTGCTTAACAACAGCTCCGTGTGTTCTGCCATCTGTTTCCTTGGAACACCGCGAAGTGTGGCAAATAAAAGGAGCATCTCGCGCCCGGTGAGAACTCCAATGATCCCGTCGAACTGAGGACAGTAGCCCAGGGCAGACAGGTAGCGACTTCGATCCTCAACTAACCCTGCACCAATGAGGGGTAAGAACGCGTTCCCAAACGACGGAGTCACGTTCCCAGTCAACATTCGGAAAGTGGTCGTTTTCCCGGCGCCGTTTGTTCCCAACAGTCCGAAGCACTCTCCTGGGTGGACCCCAAAAGTGACGTTGGACACTGCAACTTGCGATTTGAAAGTCTTTCGGAGATTCACCGCGAGAAATGCGTCGTCCAACGCACTTCTACCTGCACGCAATTCACCAAAATAATTATTATGTAAGTTAGTATTTTGTAATTCAATTAATTTAAAATGCTTCTGATTTCCTACTTTGCATGATTTTGAAAATGCAAAGTGTTCTATTTACACGTTCTTTAAAAGTTTAAAATGTTCTATTTAAATGATTTTGAAAAGTGTAAAACGTTTTATTTAAGTGTTTTTCAAAATTGTAAAATATTTTGTTTTTGAAAAGTGCAAAATGTTTTATTTAAGTGTTTTTAAAAATTGTAAAATAATTTATTTACATATTTTTGAAAAGTGCGAAATATTTAATTTACATATATTTGAAAATTGCAAAATGTTCTATTTTAACGTAAGATGCTTGCAGGGTCGAAATATTTAAAAAATTTTGTTTGCAGATACATAGTGCAATTTGTTTTTTGCTAAAAATGGATATGGGGCATTTCAATTCTTTACACACAGAATTCACCTCTACTTACATCATTTAGGTTTAGTCTGAAATGTTTCATGTAAAATCTGCAATAGAACCAAAGAAAAAAAGTCATTAAGCACTAAGGGATCGTCCACAAATGGCGTTAATAGATCTACTTGGCCACTGATGACAACCCACATCCCATGTTAAATATAACCATTTACGACATAATATTTTCTAGTACAATTCTAACAAACTTTTCTGACATTTATGTAAAAATTACTTTTATCAACTCAAACTCCTAACTCTTGCACACAATATCACAGGAGCTATATATTAGTATCAAAAAGGGGTTCAAAAAATATTAATGTTTTGATGACGCCATTTGTGAAGGAGCCCTAAATGAAAATAGTCATGAATTCACCAGCAGTCACTGCTTGAAGAACTCTGGCTTTCTCCCCGTACACATCTGGATCCGTATCTGGCTCCTGCGCCCCTCCATCCTGCGACTTGGAAGCACAACAGTGTCTGGACTCGATGAGGAATAAAAGAACCATGTAAAAAATCCCATTGGCCATCATCCAGAAGCACATCTGTCCAATTCCCGCATTAAAATATTCCGAGAGTTCCCCGCCGGTGCGTTCCCAGCTGAGATAAGAGGTGTAGGCAGCACAAGTGTTAGGAGATCCACTTGGGCCGCACTCGTTCCAATTTCGGATCATGGTCAAGGAGAAGAGGAAGATGCTGTTGGTAGTGCCGAAGGCGGGGAAGACTTTCGTGCATAAAAAGTACATCAATGAGAATCCAGCGCCTTTCGCCTGTATCGAATATTCTACCAAAGCTTCGAGAAGAACTAAGAAAAACGTGACAAATCCTGAAAGAAAACCACAAAATAGAAAACGAAAAGCCATCATTAATTTTGTGATGCCAATTTACACATATCTCCCCACGTTGTCGTTTTCCTATACTCAATAGTTTGAATAATTACATTGCTTAAATTTTCCCCGCTAATAAATTATATACATTTTTATTTCCCGGAGTGCAGAATCAAATAGCGTATGACGACGACGTATTTACCCGTAAAGATGTAATAGAGAACAGCGCTTGCGAATCCATTGCCGACAGAGAAACGAATGCTGAAGAGGTACGAGAGCCAAATGGCAGAGAAGCCGAAGCAGGTTAAAATGGCAAAGATTGCCTCTAAACATTTCAAAGGAACTGGATAAGTATATACACATGTTATGGTATGTCAAAAATATAGGGCTCGTCCATAAATGATGTCATCAAAATATCCACATTTCTTTTGGATTTTGTAGAAGCGACTAAAGTAATAATGTGAGTACGTACTAATCGCTTCAAAATCCGCCAAATATCCGTGTAAAGGCACAATTAGGAACACTGAGGAAGTCAGGATAGAGACGATGAGGACTTGGACGGAGTCAATCAAGAAAAAAGAGAACCAATACGAAAATACATTCACGCCCGTCATTAACTGCACCTCCCGCACGTCGTGTGGGAGTGGGTTCTATAGAGAAATTTTTAGTGAGGAGCATTCTCTGTAGAAATAAACGTATTCTATATAGAATGTTTTAATTTTGGCTCGAAAGACGCATTCTAGTAAGAATTTTTTCAATTTCTTACTAGAAATCTAGTTTTTATAAATGCAAGTAATCTTAAAAGAGTTTTAGCGATTTTCGTAAAAGAATATTTTGTGCGTGGCCTAAGAGTACGGTTCTTTAAGGACTGCTGCTATTGTATTCTATAGGGAAATAAATATTAATAGTCTTAATAGACTAATTCTACCGAGAGATGTTTCAATTTCTTTATAGAAATCGAAATTGTTAATACAAATCATCTCATAAGAATTTTCTTAACTTTTGCCTATAGAATTTGAATGTAAGGCAAAAAGGCGCATTTCTCTTAAGACCGTCTCGCCGAACAGCATTGTGTGCTCATGCGCACTCTGCCTGTCATGTACTACATAGTAGCACATTTTGACTCCGGCACTTAGGGGTTGGACACAAATGACCTCATCCACGTTGAGGGTGGGTAACTTCGAAAAAGATGACACCCTATGTTAAAGATAGTCATTTACGCAATGCTTAAGAGGGTGACAAGGTGGGTGGGTGGGTCCAAAAATTTGGTAAATTTGGGTGACGTCATTTTTGTCCGGCCCCTTAATACTACATCTACGTCGCTAGCTCCCAATTCATTCCCGTCACCCCACACAGGTCCAGCCAATACGAGCATCGTTCGTTAAATTATAGGATTGCGGAGAGATTTGAAACTCAGAACTTCTCACTTCGTTCTTCTAACAAGTAAGCCAGAAGCGTTAGGTTTTAAATTGTTGAAAATTCAAGTTTAGTTTCTTCTTTTCTCCCTAATTTATATTTTAGGAGTTATAAATAAAGAGGTGGAATAGTTCAGTAACTAGAATAACATACGATAACAGTCAGTTACTTCTAGCTGCTGTGTTCATGGGTTTTTGGCCACGTTCTACAATGTGTAAACAGCTAAATTACTTCATTCCTGCCCTGTGTCATATTCATAGTGAAAATCAGCATTTAAAGCTGCAGTTGAAGGCTGAAGTAGTGCCGTAATATTCACAGTTTTAATTCTAATTGTAAATTTTTTATCATTACATTCTTATGGTGAAAAATTTACAATTTTAATAAAATTACAACTTAAAATATCACGGCACTAGGTTGAAGTCTAATTTTGTGTGTGCCAAATATCTGTAATGTATAAGTAAAAGTAAGGTTCGAATGGTGAGGCAGAAGTATAAGGGTAAAAAAATAAGGATTATGACTTACTAGATATTTAACGATGTTATTGGCACTAGGCAGATTTTGAATCAAATTTTGGTTTTAAATCAGCCTAGTGCCAATAACATCGTTACGTATCCGGTGAGTCATAATATTCTTATACTTTTACCAATATACAAAATATCCAATCAGAAATAAAATTAAATGCGATAAAGATGTATGAAAATTAATTCTAGTTAGAAATTCTAAAGCCACTAGCAAGAAAGAAAAGAAAATTCTATAGAGAAATATCTGAAAAATTCTATTAAGAAGTCTATACCAATTCTATAGAGAATCAAATCCATTTCCGTATAGCTAAACGAGTGGGAAATATCAAAAAACGCCTGCAACCTTTCCCACTAGTCTCAGCTCGATAGTTCTTACTAGATTGGAATGTGCGGGCTGCTGCTTCGCCTGGTGAAAGTAATATTCATAATTTATTAGGGACTGCGTTCACAAATGACGTCTTTAAAACTAATTACCCTTTTTTATGACCCCGCTGTCAAAAGCTTAAACAAAACCTGTAAAAATAGAATATTTCGCATATTTCAAAATCACTATGTAAATACACAATTTTTTGAACCCACACCCTTGTTAGATGGTGACATCATTTATGGACGACCCCTTACTACAATTTAATCATCGTCATCATCAATTTAACATTAATTTACATGGAGACAAAAGCAAGATGAAGATTCAAATTTGTCAACTTACGCTAATGTGTCGCTCTTCGACGGGAGGGAGAATGAAGCTACCGCCTTGGAGGAAGATCCCAATTGGGACAAAAATTGCTAACTGTAAGCTTATTCCAATGCTGCGCATGCGCCGTGCGGTGATTAATTTCGTAAATTAAAAATTAAACAAAAAATAAATATTTTAAACATTCTTAAAACTTATGTCATATTTTTTAGATGCATTCTCACCCATCAATACCTCCACCTCCACCCTGCCTCCCAATTTGAGATTTTGGCGGGAGTTCCTCGTAACTGAGGCGAATAGAGACGTTGGCGGAGGGAAGATACCGCCGTAGAAGTGTGTTAGTAGCGAGATTGACCGCTAAGAAAGCCGAGTCTTCATGATCCGGAGAAAACAAGGCTTTGATGTGGAGGACTGAGTCCGCCCCTTTCTCCAGCTCCGCCCCCACAAGGTAGTCCACTTTTTCCCCAGAAGAACTGGTCAAAAATGCCTTGGCTAATGAACCTCCTTGGCCACTACTACTACTATACCCAACTTTTCCCAACTGTGCATTTCCACCAACAACACCGACATAATCATTCTCCACCATCTGTGTGTGACAACAACAGTTTAGACAGTTTTAGTTTCAGTAATGTATATCTTAATAGTTGATCATGAAACGAGGACTTTGCTTGCAAAACACGTCAAGTTCATGTTGCCTAACATTACAAGAGCTGTAAAATTTTGATAATCATGTAAAAACGTGATTCGTTTTTCGAATTTAGTTTTCTAGTGAGTGTATCAGTTGGTTGAACTAGTAGCCAAAAATACTCAAATGTGATGCTGCGTTGTAATTTGTTAAAAGTGATTCAAATTTCTGAAAAAATGGACTGAACGCGTTTTGCTGCTAGGAAACTCCTCAAATAAAGAAACTAGTCTACAATTATTAATAATAAATACCTGGTCATTTGAAGAATGTAAAACGGCGGGATTTTCAAATTGTGATAGCGATATTGAGCGGGAAGTGCCTCGAAGTCGAAGATTTTCTGAAGTTTCGCCAATTTTTGCTATAAACACGACTAGGAGAAAAGGAGCCAAGACGATAGATAACTGGTCAGAGGAAATTCAAAGCAAGTCAATCAAATTAAAAATAAATATATATGTGGTAGCTGCATAATATATCCAGCTTTTACAGGGGAGCCTCTGCTTACCTGGTACAGGAGCTGGCCCCACTTCCGACGTTTGTAGCGCACCATCTTAAGCAGCAATGCCCAGAGCTGACAAATGCAATTCCCACTGTGACTTACCTGCCCCAATAATGGTGGGGGTGGCGGTGGAGGCGGGGCCTGGGGTAAGTTAGAGTCACTAGGGTACTGTCCTTCTTTTAAATCATTCATACTCTTCTCTTTGTGTTTTTTACTTTTTCGTGCTAACGATTGAGACGAAGATGTCACTACGGGTAAGACAGCGTCTAGTTTGCCATCCACATTTATGGGCATCTCATTCATGTCGTTGTTTGAAGGTGGCAGTGGAAGTGGCTCACTAAGGACCATCGTGGGATTCTTTTTGTAATGAAGCTCGTCCACCCTTTAACATTATTAAAAACAATCCAAAACATAATTATATTCAACTACAATTGAAAATTTAATCAGCCTGCAACATTTACCTCTCTACACGCGCTCACTCTAATTAATAAATATGTTTTGATTACTTGACAAAAACATCATCCATTGTAGTGAATGAGATGCTCATGTGCTTAATTCCCAACTGTGACGTTTTATCCTCCAATTCTTTGAACATCTTAGGAAACACTGACTCGACACGAACTTCTGCTTGACTCGGCAAAATAATTGCAATCTCCATTCCTGATTTTTGATTTGTTTTAGACTTGATGGTAGCATTTTGGACGTTTTTCTGGACAATTGCAAGAACTGTTTCTGGTTTTCCAATAGGTTCTGCTTGCATTATTAAACTCTGAGTGTACCCCGCACCTAAAGAAAAACAAATTATTTATGAGTGTACCCCGCACCTAACAAATTATTTATGAGTGTACCCTGCACCTAACCAAAATATTGATGAGTGTACTTCGCACCTAATAAATTATTTATAATTGTACCCTGCATCTAACAAATTATTTATGAGTGTACCACGCACCTTAACAAATATTTATTTTACAAACATTTTACTGTAGTAACTGTAGTTAATTGTAATTTGAGCGAGACCAATTTATTTTAAATTTTAATGAATTATATTATTATGGACTTGCCATAACGAAGCTTAAGAAACATAGAGCTCCCGCAACACTCCAGATGCCCGTCAGACATGATCCCAATTCTGTCAGCTAGCACATCCGCCTCTTCCATGTAATGTGTCGTCAGCATGATTGTTCGGTCCTTTCTCACCGCCTAGCATTGTAATTTAATAATATTTTGGGGTAGTTGCATATCATGTTAACTAAACTACACATGAAACTAGATCCTAATGAGGGTTTGTTCATAAATGACGTCATGGATATGTGTGCCATATTGATTCTTTACTCACGTGAAAAATACTCACTACGTGATTTATAAGTGGTTGTATAATAATGTTTAATAAAACAGCTTTAAATTCAAACATTTGGTTCATGTTATTAAAAAATGATTAGGAATGGATTTATTCAGATTGTTACTTGAAGCAAATTCCAAATGTTTCGTCGAGCCTCTGGGTCCAGTCCTGAAGTTGGTTCGTCAAGAATAACCACCTTTTACATTCCCATTTAAAAATTATATTGCTGTGTTTGAGTCATTTATTTTTCATTTTCAGGTCGCACATGTAATTGTTGTAGCAAAAAAGGCTATATAGATCATCATATAATATATAAGTTACATAGTTAAAACTACCTTCGAACTCCCAATGAGGGCGATTGCAAGTTGAAGTTTCCTTTTCTGTCCGCCAGAGAGTTGGCAGGAGAGGGACTTTGCTTTGTCTTGAAGTTCCAGTTTTCCCAAAATGTCTTGCATTTCCCAACGCACGTCCAGAGATCGGGATGTTCGTTTTAACTGTTGTTGAAGTTTAAATTTTTAAAAACAACATATCCATTGGGGATGGTTCATAAATGATGCTACGCTCGAACTATCACTTTCTTACAACCCCTCCTCCCCCTGCCTAACAAAATGTCAATAATTTAAATATGGCGAGTAATCAATTCCAGACTACGACTATGGACCGACCCACCATACCCAGGAAATCATTTATGGACCATCCCTTATTATTTTCTAAATAACAGTTTCTCCTTGGCTACTCACTCGTCCAAAAAAATTGAGATGCTGTTCCACTGTCAGATTGTTAAAGAGCATGTTTTGCTGAGGGCAGAATCCCAGATGCTCTCGAACGCCGCCCATATTTTTTTTCATGTCGTAGCCATTTATGATTGCAGTCCCACTCGTCGGCGCCGTCATTCCTTTTTCGAAGGCAAACCAAATCGAACAAAAAATCATCATCAAATACATTTATAGTAATAATTATTGCACATTAAAATAATCAAAGAGATTTGATTACACAGACCTGTTAACATGGACATTGTGGTTGTTTTCCCTGCCCCGTTGTGACCCAGTAAAGCCTATGCCATTCAATATTCAAATAATAAACGTTTTAATTACAATCCTTGCCAAAAGCCACAATGGTTCTACCACCAAGTAAGATAAATAAAACATGATTTTATTTTGTTTTAGTTTTGAGAGCACGCACTGTAATCTGTCCGTGATACATATTCAAAGTTAAGTCCGCCACGGCCACTTTCTTCCACGCTCCGAAGCCAAACACTTTTCGTAAATGTTTAACCTCCACCCCCACCCTAATCTTGGTGGGTTCCTCTTCAAAATTGGGATCATCGCCCATTGCTGCGTGCAGAGCTTGAGTTTCTGCTGAGCTCAACGTTTCCGGCACAACTTTCCTGTGCCACCATGTTGAGGGCTATTTCACAATAATAGTTCAAAATAAGTAAATTGTAGAGAAAAAGCAGACTAGCAGTATGACAACCCCATATTAGGAAAAATAGGATTAAACTAGCAGACTAGCAGTATGGCAGCCAATATTTAAAAAATTATAAAAAAAAATCCGGCGCTTCGCGCCGGATTTGTCAACCGTAGGCGGTAGGCCCGAAGTAGATGCTGAGCTTACAGCAAGTTGATTTCATCATTGAAAAAAATGCTTTTGTAGTACGGTTAACAAAGTCCTAACTTAACCTTAAGCAGTTACCGCTAGTGAAAACGGGCTGAGTGCGAGCTATGTTGGCACCAGTGGGCTAAGTAAAAGCTCTGCTGCTCCAAGCGAGCTTGAATTAAATAGGACACAACTATAGTTTACGTACCTACCTACCTACGTTCAGAACCAAGTGTGTATATAAGTGGAATGACGTTCTGGACACCCATTTTTAACAGCATTAAATTTAGGCAATGCGTAGGTATTGGTGCGGCAACCGAAAGTGAGGTCTAGCAAGGATAAAGCTGCCGTTTACTTGCATGCAAAATTTATCCTTGCCAGACCTCACTTTCGGTTGCCGCTACTGTAGTTGTCTGTTATATTAAGCATATTCGTTTACATAATTCATAACGTAATGACAGGGGGGATCTTTATAATGGTAGTATGTATATAACCTCAGTAATGGACGATCTCTGTATGGGTATTATTAAGATCTCATGTGAAATATATCAGAGTACCTAATTCTTGAACTAATAAAAAAGAGGGTCTCTAAAGTAGTAATTTTTAAATAACGTCATTTATGCACGATCCTTGTATGCATATTAGTAAGATTCCATGTTAAATATATTTGATTTCTCAATTCAAAAATAATGATAAAAGGGATATCTAAAGTGGTATTGTTTGAATGACGTCATGTAGTGACGATCCCTGTTAATTCCTAAACTAGTGACAAAAGGAATCTCTGTAGTAGCTATTTTTAAATAACGTCATTTATGGACGATCCCCGTAAGCATATTAGTAAGATCCCATGTTAAATATTTTTGATTGCTCAATTCCTAAATTATTAATAAAAGGAATCGCTAAAGTAGTAATGTTTGAATGACGTCATGTAGGGACGATACCCTGTATGCATACTAGTAAGATCCCATGGTAAATATATTTCATTACTAAATTCCTAAACTAATGACAAAGGGGATCTCTAAAGTGGTAATGTTTGAATGACGTCATGTAGGGACGATCCCTGTATGCATACTAGTAAGATCCCATGGTAAATATATTTCATTACTAAATTCCTAAACTAATGACAAAGGGGATCTCTAAAGTGGTAATGTTTGAATGACGTCATGTAGGGACGATCCCTGTATGCATACTAGTAAGATCCCATGGTAAATATATTTCATTACTAAATTCCTAAACTAATGACAAAGGGGATCTCTAAAATGGTAATGTTTGAATAACGTTATGTATAGACGATCCCTGTATGCATATTAGTAAGATCCCATGTGATTGGCTTGTTTTAATTTACCCACCCTCAACTTGAATGACCTCATTTGTATCTGGCCCCTAAGCGACGTTGTCCTTGTCTACCACGTACGTACCTAGAAATGGAGGTTATTTTGAATTTTAATGTAATTCAAACGGCTGGTTTTTCTTTGAGAGAAAAAAAAGGTAAAAAAAAATATTAAAAGTTGCTCCAGTTAACTGGTAATTGTGCAAAAACTATTCATGCGATCTAGCCCAAAAACTATACAGCACTGCGCGGGCGCTTTTTCTAGCGTTAAAAAAATATTCGAAGAAAGTAGGTTGAAAACTGTGACCGTTCTCGTACGACCTACAGACATTCGGACAGAAAGAGCGACAGACAGACGGACAAAACCATTTCAATAGATGCTTATGAGCTAAGGCTAAAGCTCAGCATCTAAAAACTAGCAACCTAGCAGTATGGCAACCCGATATTATAAAAATTAAACAAAAACTAGCAGTTAAGCAACCCTATGAGTTGCGTTCTTGATCCCTGTTTGGAATTTTTAAAGATAGAAGTGTGTTAGCAGTTTAGCAGTACCAGGAAGGGATAGTAGAGTGGTTTGCGGACACCGAATTCGGAGGGTAGAACATTTTCCAAGTACACTGTCAAAATGCAGAAGATGAGCGCGCTGAGGTACATTGCTCCCAAAACATGCCCGAGACTGAGTGGGTCATGAGAATCTATTCCAATGCTTAAGTTGCTCCAAGATGCGATGGATCCCTCGGGATGCGCTTTTTTATTAGTAAAAATTGAATTTATTAGTTTTGTAGTGTAAAACAAGATGTAAACGGAATTATTATTTCTTCTTAGAAAACGTGCATAAATTACATGCTACAATTTTAAACTCCTATCCTATCCTATATGAATTAAATAATTTATGCACGCTCCCTAAATAGAGTAGTAATTTGTTTTTGACAGAATAATTATAAGTTAGCAAATTATTAGGAACCCGATCACATACGTGGTGGTGGTTCCACTTCATTTGGATGTTCATATGGGTCCCATTTCGGTTTGGTATAGCTATTAATGATTTTGTCTGCAAAACTGAGGGCAAAATTAGGAACGAAGCAGATGCAGAATTTAGTGGTTAGGCTCATGTTTTTATATCTATCCTCATCAAAAGCGAGCGTGATGAAGGACGTGATGAGCCAGATGAATATCCCTGCTGCGACTGCGTACAGAGCTTGATATAATTAAATAAAATGAAATATTTTCATTAGCTGGCCAATAATTAATGCTAGTCAAACCTGTGGCCGCCCCTGTCATCAGCTCAACCATTATTGCGTAAATAGTGGCTATCGTTAACATGGGATGTCATACGTAGCATACGCGACGTCATTTGTAGACAATATATTAACTTACGACGCTTGAAGAAGGAAGAGATGAAGAAGCAGAAGGAAGTTCCAGAGACTGCGTACGAAAAGAAAATGAACCAATTGAGAGTTGGATCAACCTTTTTTATTAAGGTTGTCTTACCGGATCCCGCCTTTCCAGCACCAATGGGGATGCTGAGTAAGATGACGACGATTGTGATTGGGATAAAGAGCGTGAGGAGGGAATCAATCATCCAGATGGTCCAGTGCATCCACATCCGCAACCCCATCATCCGCATCAGTTCCTTAGATAATCAGTTCACATGTAATCCTAACTTTCTTTTTCGTAAATATTTTGATTTTTAGATTGTCCACAAATGACGTCATCAAAAAATCTCCATTTTATTTTAAGGACTCTATAGCACCCTGGCTGGCATCAGCTTTATCATTGCATTGTGTAAAAATGGCTATCCTTATATCCTTAACATGAAATTTTATGAGTAATCAAGTTGACCCTGTGGACGACATCATTTGTGGAGGATCCCTAACCACCCTTACTAAAACAAATAAAATTCATTTTGCCTATTTTGTTCAAACAAAAAGAATTTTTGACTCACTTTGACGCCGGACGCTTTTTCATCGACGACTTCCCTCAAAACTCCCGGCACAATGGTGCAGAAGCAGAGGCTGAGCATGACCACAAACAGACCGGTAAGATTTTTTAGCTTTCTACTAAATGCCCTCGCTACCCGAACCCCTCCTTTTCCCCCAGTGCCATGTGACCTCCCTTCCGTCTCCACCCCACGTCCCTCATTGGACGGAAATCCCTGGACAGATACCTTCAACAAGTCGTCAAACATAATCGATTATGTTATATAAACCCCCATGTAGGGGTTTCATTTTAGTGTTTGTGAACAGGGTATTAAAATGTTGTATTTGCATGTTGAGGAAAATTTTTAAACGTTGTATATCTCCTTGTTTTCTAAAAGTGCTAAATGGAAAACGCTCTAAGATTCCTTGCTTCGATGACAGTGACAGGCTATTCGTAGATAGTGGAATTTGTTTTAATATAAAAAATAATTTACGAGAAAAAAGTAAGTGAGTATGAGAGAGTGAAATAGTTTACGAACAGTGTCCTTTATGAGTTGATTTTGATTTGAGAGCTGACTGATGAGTACGCGATCCAGCAGAATTTGAAGCCCCAGCAACGACTGAGACGCTGACGCTGACGTGGATCGAGGAGGTGCTTTGTCTGGGAAAATGATGGAAAAGAAGAGAGACTTAAAAATATCTTCGCGACTGCTCCTTCGACTTTTGCGGCGTAATTTGTAAGAAATGGTGGAGGAGCCCGGAGCTGGCTTCAATCTGGCTCCTCCTGCGTTTCCGATTTGCAGCGTGCTTAAAAAGCCGTCTTGAAAAACAATGGCCATTCGAATGTCCCGCTTTCCATTTTTTCCGACTGCGCCGGCGCCTCCGCCGACAAAGGTTGCATCTTCAATTTCGCGCTCATTTTTGTAGCCGCTCCATTCTTATGAGAAAAAGCGGACATTTAATAAAATTTATCATAGGATCAGTATTTCGAGCTACACTTTAGTATGAATGGACTAACAAGAAAAAAGACATTATTAAGGGATTAAGGGATCGTCCACAAATGACGTCGTAAGTGGTGTCTAATTGGCTACTGATGACGTCCCATAGTTAAGATGGCCATTAACGCAATAGTTAAGCTTATGACAGGTTATAGGCCCCTTGATTTTTTTGGCGACGTCATTTGTGGACAGTTCCTACATTAATTCAATTTCGCTTCTACGTATTTTGTCCTGATTTAAATTTGAGCTCAGCCTCTGGATGACTTCGTCGGTGAGGGGATTTTTAGGAGAGTAGGCCACTTGTGTCCCAAGGATGTCTCGCTCCAGCGCTTTGATCAGCGTCTGGGTCGTGTAAAATTCAATCAATTAATTAATTTAATTAGGAACTGGACACTTTTAGGAATGAATTTTGTACAATTCGAACTGGTTGGAATAGTTTATAATTTAAGATGATGATATCGTTTTTGTTTTTTAATTTACAGATTGCTTGATGTGAGGTGAAAAACTATCTACACTTCGCAGTGACACACGATCATTATCTTCCCCGTCAAGACTTCTTGGTCTCACACTATTCACGAAATAAGGTGTTTGGGGGAAGACGAAGACTGCGACGAAGACTGGAGCACAGCAGATTTCGCAGCAAGTGATGCAGGCGTGATACCTTCGAAGCAAGAGATTCTTCCACATCAACATCCACAGCTGACTCAGCACAATCTTGTAGCAGCCCCCCGAACTTCTATCCGGCGGCAAATTTCGAGCGTCCATCCGACCCCCGTCCCAACTCAAAAGTTTAGTTTCAGTTGGTTTAACTACAATTTACTTACTAGTTAGCGTGATTACAATTCACAATGCAATAAGATCAGTTCACGGCAACATCTTTAATATTAAACATCAACCCAGTGGCCCGGTTGATTCAGTTTTGTTTTGTGGCTGTGACTGGTCCGCTGGTTGTTGGTGGAATTTGAAGTCTTTTATCCCGGGTCTGGATCTGGAATCTAACTAGTGAGGTTTTAGCCTACAATTAAGTGATAGTGAATAAATTATTTTGCACAACATAACTAGTGACAAGATTTTTTTGAATAATTCATACATCATGTTTTTTTAATTCATTTTTTTTAAATTTATTAAAAAGATAATGATGATATTATTTTTGTTTTTGTTATTTAAAATTGACGAACCTGTAATATCGTGTCAGTATCTATCGTACCTGTACTTTCAGTCTCAAGTTTCAGTATTAGGGGTCGTTAATAAATAATGTCATCAAAAAGTCTACATTTTTAGGACCCTCTGGCCCACTTTTGGCTGTTCTTTGATAAGTGCTGGCCAGGTCGGGAAGTGCTGTGCTGGTCAACTTTAGTAAGTGCTGACCAGTTTGACTTTAGTAAGTGCTGGCCAGTTTGACTTTAGTAAGTGCTGGCCAGATTGACTTTAGTAAGTGACGGCCAACAAAAAATTCTAAAAATGGACTTAAAATACGACAATAACGTTGGGAAAAAGTACGAAATAGTAATAATATATAATATTGTACATAAATCAGTTATATTTTTTACAAACATACAAAATAAAATATCTTATATATGATTACGTGTGAAATTTCCCCTCCCAAAAGTATAATGTTGTAAAGAAAGTAAAATATTTCATAGAATGTGTAGTAGTGTAGTATATAGAAATTAGCAGCAACATTATTATATTCTTATTGTTGTTGCCTACTACATAAATAAAATCCTGATCCGCTGACTCTAATTTTCGTTTCATTCGAATACCTTGTATTATTTATCCTCTTATTCGCATTTTGCTATCCTTCGTGGTTTGTTATCTTTGAGGTAAGGTTAGGTACGGAAGGGGGGGGGGGGGGTAGAAAAAACTGACTGGAAACTGTTGTATTAGTGTTTGTTCATGTCATGTACATGGTGTACATCGGAGAAAGTCGGGAGTCGAATCCAGATCACCGTGCTAGTAAGTTGTGTGTACACGTCCTCTCCCTAATTGTAAACTAGGCTAGAGACTATATTGAATAAATACAATTTAATAGTATACTGAATACTAATAATCATTAATCATAGTTAATATCATTATTACACATGGTAGCAGCGTAGTTGATACAAACCTAATCGTGATTAAATTTAATAATTAACAGTACAGTGATTGATTTTGAGGGCAGTTTCAATAGTTAGTACTGTTAGTAGAGCTAGCATAAATTGAAAATTTGAAATAATTATTTTGTGCGGCACAAGGAACACTAACATTGAAAAAGTGAACTTTCGTCATAAGTATTTCGAAGTTCGTGGTTGTGAAATTAAATTTAATTTTATTTTCGTTTTGTTGTAACTTTTTTTGAAGGCGTGCAGTAAACATTAAGTGATTCTTAATATGGAGTCCTATAAAGTTACGGCACCGGAACCGTTTAACTTCACGACTTCGTCCGCATGGCCAAGATGGAAAAGAAGATTCGAGCGCTTCCTTACTGCGTCCGGCCTTAGCGAGAAAGGTGAACCGGAGCAAATCAATGCCCTCATATATCACAAAAGTGATCTAGCGGATGATATTTTCAAGTCATTCCGACTTGACTCACTTGACGCCACTAAATCGAAGCTCATCAAGGAAGTAATGGACAAATTCAACTCTCAGTTTGTAGTGAAGCAGGACATCATCTACGAACGTGCTATGTTCAACTCTCGGTTCCAACAGAAAGGCAAGGCAGTGGAATCTTTCATCACAGAATTGCATGTTTTAAGTGAATCATGTAACTATAGCACTCTGTTGGATGAAATGATTCGAGATCGTATAGTAGTCGGCGTGCGTGACAAACGGCTTTCCGAAAAACTGCAACTGCAGACAGCACTCACATTAGAGACTGCAGTTACCACCGTCCGTCAGCACGAGGCTGTGAAGAAACAGCAAGAGGAGCTAATACAGAAAGGCAAGACTCAATTGGTGAACTACCTACAACAAAAGCCAAAGCAGGATAGTGGAACGAAGAATTACAGCAGTCAGCAGCAGTCTAACACTCAAAATAAAACTTTTCGTAACAAGAACCAAAGCAATTCCAAATCAGGTTCTCCATCAGCAAAGTGCAAACAGTGCGGGTATACGAATACACATAAAGTATGTCCAGCAAAAGAAAAAGAGTGCAATAAATGCAAGAAAACTGGTCATTTTGCTAAAATGTGTCATACTTGTGCTGCTAAAACTGTTGGAGGCGTTACGAATGTTTTAGATACTTTTTTAGGTGTTGTTACATGTGCTGTTACCATTGTTCGACATTTTCAAGTTAACTTGGGCTAAAATAGTTCGTGAACTAAAAAAGTTCAATGAAGGCGTAAAATTCCAAGCTCAACAAAGCGCGATGAAGCACAAAAGATTTATACCCAAGCTCAACGAAGCGCGACGAAGCGCGATGAAGCTCAATCGAGCTTTGGTTCCTAAAATTTTTTGGGGGTGTCAAATATTTTTAACATTAGCGAGCCCAGTAATATATTTTTGATACTTGTGCATTCAATTGTTCAAAATTGTCAAGTCAAATAGATACAGTAGTTGGCTCAAACCGTATGAAAGATATAATTTAAGGCCTGACAGACTAAGGAATAAATATTGTATAATTAGATGTAGGACAGAAAGATATAGAACTTCCACTATACCTTCCTTAATTAAAACCTTGATGTCAAAATAAGTAACAAAATAATCCGATTTGAAAATCTGTTATCACTGCGCTTGTTATATGTCGCGTGAACCTCTTTATCTTTCTATCTCACAAATTGTTAAGAGCACTTCTGTGTTAGCTTACGTAATTAGTAAGCAACTTCTGTTTTTTTTCCTCTATGTTTCTTTGTTCATGCTATTTTCGGGTTGGTTTAAACAGTCTCTGTGGCCATCCTGCGTATGTATGTAACCATTTGTTGATCTTGAATGAATAAAACCCAGCATAATAATAATAATAATAATAAATTCAAGTACCTATTTAATTAAATATACTATGTTGCAAGCAATGAAAATGAAAAGTACTGGAAACTGGAAATAAGTAAAAATACCAAATAAAACGGTAATCTAGAAAACTTAAGTAGTACTACAAATCAGTAGTACTACTATTCAGCAGTACTAACATTTAATAGTACTTCAATGCAGCAATACTACTATTTATTACTACCACCATTCAGTACTACTACCATTAAGTAGCACTACTATTTAGTAGTACTACCATTTAACAGTACTACTATACAGTAGCACTACGATTTAGTAGTACTACCATTAAGTTGTACTACTCTTCAGTAGTACTACAAATAAGTAGTACTACTGTCCAGTACTAATACCATTAGGTAGAACTACTATTCAGTGGTACTACTATTTAGCAGTACAAGCATCTAGTAGTAATTTCATGCAGCAGTACCACCATTTAGTAGCAATACCATTCAGTACCACTACTATTAAGTAGTTCTAACATTCAGTAGAATTACTATTCAGCAGTATTACTATACAGTAGAACTACGATTTGGTAGTAGTACCATTTAGAGGTACTATTATTCAGTAGAACTATTATTTACTAGTACAACTATTCAGTAGTACTACCTTCTAGTAGTACTACTATTCAATAGTATTACCAGTTAGCAGTTCTACTATACTTTAGCTTTACGCTTTAGTGGTACTTCCATTTAGTAGTCCTTTCAGTTAGAACTACAACTATTTAGTATTACTACTATTTGGTAGTACAACTATTTAGTAGTACCACCATGCAGCATTACTACCATTCAGTAGTACTTCCATGCAGCAGTACTACTATTTAGTAGTATTACTATTCAGCACTAGTACCATTTAGTAGTACTACCATTCAGTGCTAGTTCCATCGAGTAGTACCACTATTTAGTAGTACTACCATTCAGCAGTACTACTATGCAGTAGCACTTTGATTTAGTAGTACTACTATTTATAGTAATATACAGTGGTACTACTTTATAGCAGTACTACCCTTCAGGAGTACTTCCATATAGCAGTACCACCATTAAGTAGTACTACTATTCGGTACTATCACCATTTAGTAGTACAACTATTTAGTTCTACTATCATTTCGTAGTACTACTGTGCAGTAGTACTACTATTTAGCAGTACTGATATACTAAAGCACCACGATTCTGTAGTATCACCCTTTAGTGGCACTACTATTCCGTATTACTACCATTTAGTAGTACTACTATTCAGTGGCACTACTATTTAGCAGCACTACCATTTAGTAGTACTTCCAAGCAGCAGTACTACTATTTAGTAGTACTATTGTTTAGTAGTACTACCAATCATTAGTACTACTATTCAGCAGTACTACCATTTAGAAGTACTTTTATGCAGCAGTACTACCATTTAGTAGTACTACCATTCAGTACTATTACCAGTCAGTACTACTACCATTTAGTGGTACTATTTTTAGTAGTACTACAATTCAGCAGTACTACTATACAAAAGCACAACGATTCAGTAGTACTACCATTTAGTAGTACTACTATTCTGTATTACTACCATTTAGTAGTACTACTATTCTGTACTACTACCCTTTAGTAGTTTTACTATTTAGTAGTACTACTGTTCAGCAATACTACTATTTAGTAGTAATTGAATTTAGCAGTGTTACCATTTAAAAGTTGCACCACTCAGTACTGCTACGATTTAGCAGTACTACCATTTGCTACAACTACCATTCGGTGGTACTACCATTTAGCAGTACTAGCATTTAGTGGTAGTCGCATGCAGCAGTACAACCACTTACCAGTAATATGATTCAGTACTACTACTGTTCAGTAGTACAACCATTTAGTAGTATTAAAATTTAGCAGTTCTACTTTACTTTAGCACTACGATTTAGAAGTACTTTTATTTAGTAGTACCACCATTCAGTAGCACTACCATTCAGCAGTACTACCATTGTTTATTACTAACATTCTGTACTTGTACTATGTAGTAGTACTACTATTCAGTTCTAGTACCAATCAACAGTACTACTATACAAACGCATAACGATTTAGTAGTACTACCATTTAGTAATACTTTTATTCCGTGTTGCTACAATTCAGTATTACAACTTTTCAGTGTTACCATTGTTCAGCAGTACTTGCATTCAGTGGTGCTACAATTATTTAAGAGTTCCATTACTCAGTACTGCTACGATTTAATAGTACTACAATTTAGTACAACTACCATTTGGTGGTACTACCATTCAGCAGTACTAGCATTTAGTAGTAATTATATGCAGCAGTACCACCACTTACTAGTAATACGATTCAGTACTACTACCTAGTAGTATTACAACCATTTAGTAGTATTAAAATTTACCAGTTCTACTTTACTTCAGCACTACGATTTAGAGGTTCTTCTATTTAGTAGTACCACCATTTAGTAGCACCACTATTCAGCAGTACTACCATTCAGTAGTACTTTCATGCAGCAGTACTACTATTTAGTAGTACTAACGTTCAGTACTACTACTAATCAGTAGTAACACTAAACTATTCTGCAGTACTAGCATTTAGTAGTAATTCTATGCAGCAGTACCACAACTTACCAGTAATACGATGCAGTACTACTACCTTTTAGTAGTACAACCATTCAGTAGTATTACCATTTAGCAGTTCTACAATACTGAAGCACTACAATTCAGAGGTACTTCTATTTAGTAGTACTACCATTTAGCAGTACCACTATTTAGCTGTACTACCATTTAGCAGTACTTCCATGCAGCAGTACTACTATTTAGTAATACTAGTATTCATTACTACTATTGAGTAGTACTACTATTCAGTACTACTTTTTAGTAGTACTACCATTCAGTACTAGTAGCATTTAGTAGTTTTGCCTTAGAACTTGTTGTTAGTTTGTTTTGCATTTTTTGGTACAGTTGTAGAGTTTGTGCGTTGCGTCTTACAACAGTATTAGCCTGGAAACGGAATCTGTGTTTTTGCCCAATTTAGGATTATGCTTTTTGACAGTCCCCGTTTTTTGGGTTTGGCTTTCTGATATTTTTTTTTAAGCGTTAATCTGTACTTCTGGCGTCATTTTGCGTTTAATGGTACTATTTACACCTTCTTGCGTTTACTGGTTCGGGTCTTATGCTTCGATATGTGCTCTATAACAGTGACCTATTATATAGATAATATTATAATATATTTTTACTTCGTATTTCAATTAAATCCACCTCTACGTATTGAATATATAAATATGTATTATATTTTGTGATCCAATTTTACTTTTACCTGTTTTTACTAATTACTAATTCTACTTCAACTGTATCACTATCACTAAATTAAATTAGGTTATAATAGATTAAGTAGTTGACCATATAAAGTTAGTATGGTATAGTATGCATACTAATATTCTAATATATTATTCACCAAACGGAAGCCCTACCCAAACCAAACCCTTTTCGTATTATTACTTTAATACTTCTTAAAGTCTCAAAGTAAAGTTTAGTAAAGTACATTGCACGACACAAAATTTTACCTATCGTCGAGGGTCGACATAGTCGGCAGGTGGAAAAAAAATAAAAGTCGAAAACCCAAGCTCAACGAAGCGCGATGAAGCTCGACGAAGCTTGAAAGATTTTTACCCAAGCTCGACGAAGCGCAATGAAGCGCGTTTGAGCTCACGATTTTTGTAAAAAAGTTCAATTTGTGAAAAGCGAGCTTTATGCCACAAAGGAAACTTCGGTCTAACAATGGCTGTTACAGGTCAAGGTAATGCAGATCGTGAAAAGCGTTGGTCTGAAGTAGTTAATGTTAACTGTGTTCCTGTCCGTTTTGAACTAGATAAAGGGGCTGATGTAACAGTCCTTCCACATTCGTTCTACCTACAACATCTGAAGGAAACCGGTTTGTTAGACAAGACTAGTCTAACCCTTAACGGTCTAGATGGTACAAAGTTGAAAACTGTAGGTTTGTTAAATGCAGAATTAAGGTTTAAAAATAATCATTTAATTGAGAAAATGTACATTGTGCGTGATTTGTCCAGACCATTGTTGAGTGTTCGTGCGTGTGAGGAATCGAATCTTGTCAAGCGAGTCTACAGCATTGGGGAACATCAAACAACTATCGATGTCAAGAAAGAATTCTCATCGTTGTTTACGGGGTTAAGAAGAATCAGTCCCCTGTATGAGGTCAAGCTTAAACCCAATGCAGTTCCGTATGCTATACACTCTCCTCGTCGAGTTCCTATCCCGCTACTTCTAAAGCTGAAAGAAAAGTTCGATGACATGGTGAAGTTGGGGGGTCATTGAGCCTGTTAATGAAGCTACTGAATAGTGCGCTTCCATGGTAATCACCAGGAAGGAATCTGGAGGCATCAGAATTTGTGTCGATTTGTCCCGTTTAAATCAAAATGTTGAACGGGAGTTGTTCCTCATGCCTTCTACAGAACATACTTTGGGTCAATTGAGTGAAGGTAAATTTTATTTCAAAATAGACTGTAATGATAATTTTGGCAGATTGAGCTTGCGCCATCATCTACTAAGTTGAAAACATTCATTACTCCGTTTGGTCGTTATTGTTATTTGCGACTGCCCTTTGGAATAACCTCAGCCCCCACAGTGTTTCAGCGTCGGATGATGGAAATCTTGAAAGATATTTCTAGTGTTAAGTGCACGGTTGATGACATGGGGGGCTACAATTGTAGAACATGATTTCAAAGCCCGTGAAGTGTTAAACAAATTAGTGCAGGCGGGTCTCACTGTTAACTTTGATAAGTGTGAATTTGGTGTGACCTCAATTGATTATTTAGGACACTGAATTGATGAGACCAGAGTGCATCCAGATGAAAAGAAAGTGGAAGCCGTCCAAAAGTTCGAAGCACCTACAAATGTGTCAGAATTGAGACAATTTTTAGGTCTTTTTAATTACGTGTGTTGGTTTATTCCTACTCTCACAGACATCTTGCATCCGTTGTACGATTTGCTGCGGAAAGAAACCGAATTCTTGTGGGGATCAACACAAATGGCATCGTTTGAACAGTTAAAAAAAATTCTGTCAACCAATCCTGTGCTAGCTCTCTACAATCCAAACTTGAATACTATTGTCTCGGCTGATTCATCTTCAAAAAGGGGAAAATGGGGTCATTCGTGTAGTTGCTTACGCATCTCGGACCTTGACAGATACCGAAAAACGGTATGCGCAGATCGAGAAAGAAGCACTCGCATCAACATGGGCTTGTGAAAGGTTCCAAGATTGTTATATTGGTTTGAAATTATTTATACTGGAGACTGATCACAAACCATTAGTTCCTATTTTTATTACGAAAAATTTGGACGATTTGACACCAAGACTGCAAAGATTTAGGATGCGCATGATGCGTTTTCCAGCAAAAGTCGTCTACGAGCCGGGCAAAGAAATGTTAGTCGCCGATGCGTTGTCAAGACGACCCCTACCTGAAGTCAAAAATGATGATTTTAAAGAGAAAGTCACGGCTCATGACAATGTCATTTTGTCGTCAGTGCCAGCAACTCCTTCAAAATTAAAAGAAATCAAAAAGGCTCAGCATTCTGATTTGGTGCTTCAAAAAGTTGCCGAATTCAGTGTAAGTGGCTGGCCAGAATCAGTAAGTCATCCCTTATTAAAATTATACTGGAATGTGCGTGTAGATATTTCTGTGCAACAAGGTTTGATCATGAGGGGATGCAGAATTACTATTCCAGAGAAGATGCGTAAAGAAGTTCCCCATCGAATTCATAGTGGACATTTAGGCATCACAAAGTGTCGTGCCTGGGCCTGTGAATCTGTTTGGTGGCCTGGGATATCTGTTGATATTGAAAATCTAATTAACAGGTGCTCCGTTTGTGTAAAGAGTCGCAATGATCACCATGAACCGTTAATGTCATCTGAGTTCTCTGAAATACTATGGCAGTGTGTAGCCATGGATTTGTACAAGTTTGAAAACTATTGGTATTTGGTTGTCATTGACTATTTTTCTTATTTTTCAGAAGTGGCTCGTCTAGAAAGTTTGACTTCAGCGGCATTGATTCTTCACTGTAAGTCGATTTTTGCAAGGCATGAAATTCTAGAGGAAATTCGTAGTGACAACGGTCCACAGTTTGAACCAGTGCGTACATCGGAGTTTCAACAATTTGCTACTGAATTTGGATTTTGTCATCGAACATCAAGTCCAGTCTTTCCTCAAAGCAATGTTATAGCTGAAGCGGCAGTCAAAATTGTAAAGTTTCTTCAAAAGAAAAATCGTGACCCGTACATCGCTCTGTTGTCTTATCGTTCATCGCCGTTAGGAAATGGGTTTAGTCCGGCTGAACTGTTGTTTAATCGTAAATTGCGTACTACAGTGCCCATGGTTTCATCGTCCCTTATTCCGAATATAGTACCTAACAGTGTGTTACGTGAAAAAAAAGAATCCCGAAGAATTCAACAGTCCAGGATTTATAATCGTCATCATGGAGTCGTACCTGAGAAACATCTCAAGAAGGGTGACGTAGTTTCGGTCTAGGATAAGATAACGTGGGGAAAAATTAAAGAAGAAACCGATGCTCCACGGTCCTTTATAGTAGAAACTCGCAGTGGGGATTATCGTAGAAATTCATATCATCTTACTGATGCTCATCGTGACGATATTCCCAACAACGAAGTCATTGTTGATCCAGATCTGCTGGATACTAATAATCTGGTGGATGAGTTTAGTGAACGTGTACCAGCGGAATCTCCAGTTCTGCTGGCTCCAAAGTCTGTTGGTAAGCGGAAGCCGCAAGCAAAGAATGCATCGAATAGTGCTCCAATTATTACCCGCAGTGGAAGAGTTGTAAAGTCCCGTGTAAGTATGAACTTGTAGATTATAGTTAATATTATTTAACATAGATATTTTCCATTTTGTTTCAGTTAGGAATTTGTAAAATGGTCCTATTAAGTAGAAATGTACTTAATAAGACATCTCTGTTCATAAGTTAGTTGAATTGCACTATTTAGTCAAGTTGTAAACTAAATCGTGTGCTCTTTAAGGAATTTTATAATGTTATTTCATTATAGGTTTAAAGCGGGGATGTTGTATTAGTGTTTGTTCATGTCATGTACATGGTGTACATCGGAGGAAGTCAGGAGTCGAATCCAGATCACCGTACTAGTAAGTTGTGTGTACACGTCCTCTCCCGAATTGTAAACTAGGCTAGAGACTATATTGAATAAATACAATTCAATAGTATACTAAATACTAATAATTATTAATCATAGTTAATGGCATTATTACACAGAAACGGTTAGGTTATATTTTTCCCTCGGCCGCCGGAGGCGGCCCGCCGAAGGCGGAGGGAAAAATTTAACCTTTCCGTTTTCAGGCAGCTTTAGGAGCCTGATTCAGTGTTGCTTTTGGTAAATAGTTAGAAAATACTGTTAACCCACGTTCCCGACGCAGTTTCAATCTATTTTTAGAATTTTTTGTTGGCCGTTACTTACTAAAGTCAATCTGGCCAGCACTTACTAAAGTCAAACTGGCCAGCACTTACTAAAGTCAAACTGGCCAGCACTTACTAAAGTTGGCCAGCACTTCCCGACCTGGCCAGCACTTATTAAAGAAACCCCGTCATCAGCTCTAGGTCAAATGTTTGTTTTTCATGAGTTAGCATTTAACTATTATTGTATAAGGAAAACTTAGTATATGATGTGTTAACGTAATAAACAAATAATATGGTTCTTCTTTTACTCCGCTTTGTATCAAACGGAACCACAAACGGAAGCTGCCACATCCGCAAAATACCAAAAATAAAACAAAGAACTGGGTATTCCGTGTTGTTGTTGTTGTTTTTTTGATTTTCTAGAAGAGTCATATTTATGCCACATAGGAACAGAACTAAAATCGACATTATGCATCCACCTATTAGATTTCACTGTTGAAACAGTTTAAACAATGAAATGGAAAAATTTCAAAAAGTCTGACAAAAACCTTTCAAACTGAAATTACAAAATAATAATGTTTATTAATTTTGTACTCGCAGTGACGCTGGGAAGCAGTATTTGCACTTGCAGTACATTCAGTCATCAATCGAGATCGAGACCAGGACTCGAAAATACTTTTACTCAAAATGGACTCAAGCACCATCCACCAACAGTGACAATAGATTCAGATTACTACACAGTTCAAAAGCTTGATGAATCCTTGTGGAAAATATGTGACGTGACCAAACTAGAATCTGACAACAGAAATCAAGAATACGAAGAATCCCCTAAAATAAACATCCAAGTAACTGGAACTTATCCCCTGTATATTTTTTACGAGTTGGATTTGAATCAAGTGAGTACATTTTAATTACTGTAAAAGGTTATTTTTATAAATTCTAAAATATTTTATTTTTCATTTTATGTCAGACTAACTTGTCTTCTATTTTCTCTGATTCAGGATAAAAGCACAACATTTTCCAATTCTCGTGATGCAGGAGATATTTTCAATCAATCTTCATTTATCTTTGATACCCGGGTCAGTTTTCTATTGGAGGAATACATGGAATCTAAAAATCATTTATTCGAATTTCGATACATTGAAACTCCGTTTTTTGGAGTTTCCGTTTCTTTCTTTTACAACCCATTTGATGACTCCTTCACGTTTACTTCCAGTTCACAAATCTCAGCATCCGCTACAGGTAATTTGAACAAGCCAACAACATCTTGACAACAACTTTGGGCAACATTATATTCAAATATCGTCAGTAAAGAACCAAAATGACCTATATCCATTTGTAGCTAAAACTATAGTATCAACTATCTACAAAAATATTGAAACATGTCTTGAAAGCATTTAAATAAAATATATTACTATTTTCAAAAACATGTAAATAGAACATTTCACACTTTTCAAAAACGTGTAAATAGAACATTTCAAACTTTTCAAAAACATGTAAATAGAACATTTCACACTTTTCAAAAACATTTAAATGCAATATTTTACACGTTTCAAAAACATGTAAATAGAACATTTCACACTTTTCAAAAACATGTAAATAGAACATTTCACACTTTTCAAAAACATTTAAATGCAATATTTTACACGTTTCAAAAACATGTAAATAGAACATTTCACACTTTTCAAAAACATGTAAATAGAACATTTCACACTTCAAAAACATTTAAATGCAATATTTTACACGTTTCAAAAACATGTAAATAGAACATTTCACACTTTTCAAAAACATGTAAATAGAACATTTCACACTTTTCAAAAACATTTAAATGCAATATTTTACACGTTTCAAAAACATGTAAATAGAACATTTCACACTTTTCAAAAACATGTAAATAGAACATTTCACACTTTTCAAAAACATGTAAATAGAACATTTCACACTTTTCAAAAACATGTAAATAGAACATTTCCCACTTTTCAAAAACTCTTAGTAAATTAACATTTTACGCATGTTTCTGTTTCTCATTTGGTTTTTATGACATCCCACGCAAAACAGATCTGTAGATTTCGATAGATTTATACTGTAGAAATTCGGCATAGGAATTTCGGACATTTTCGATGACGCTACTCCTACGGCATCCTATAGGGCCCTATTGCCTATCACAAATTCGAAAATAATTTCCGCCCGAGCGAGGATTCGAACCCAGGCGCTCATTTTCTGTACACATTACACTACCTCACTGCGCTACAACGACTTTGTTGAGAGAATTGTGAAATAAGGGGTACTTCCCACGCAATAGTATGACATCGGATCCTATAGGAGAAGGGTATTTCAAGTAAAACGTAAAACATTCCATCGGATCCTATGGCATCCTATACTAGTTCTACCTATAGAAAATAATCCTATAGGATGGAATCGGACTTAATTATTACGATGACTAAATAAAATGACCTTTGACCTAGGTCATTGAATATTTGTGGATAATGAGTATTGTGTGGCACCAAAATTTATTTTAAACAAGGGAATTTCAAAAATAATATTATTTTTGAACATTTTTCAAAATTTACACCAATATAGCATATTACTCTGATATAAGTATAAAATAACAATAAATTAACTCAAAAGACTCATAAAATGTGAAAATCAGTTAAAAAAATAATTAACTTTAGCCACAAAAGTGAATTGAAATATAATGGGATAGTACAAGTACCCCTTATTTCACAATTCACTCAACAAAGTCGTTGTAGCGCAGTGAGGTAGTGTATTGTGTACAGAAGTTGAGGGCCCGGGTTCGAATCCTTGTTCGGGCGGAAATTTTTTTCGACTTTGTGATAGGCAATAGGACCCTATAGGATGCCGTAGGAGTAGCGTCATCGGAAATGTCCGAAATTCCTATGCCGAATTTCTACAGTATAAATCCATCGAAATCTACACATTTGTTTTGCGTGGGTTGTACTATCCCATTAATTTTCAATTCACTTTTGTGGCTAAAGTTAATTATTTTTTTAACTGATTTTTACATTTTATGAGTCTTTTGAGTTAATTTATTGTTTTTTTATACTTTTATCAGAGTCATATGCTAAATTGGTGTAAATTTTGAAAAATGTTCGAAAATAATATTATTTTTGAAATTCCCTTGTTTAAAATAAATTTTGGTGCCACACAATACTCATTATTCACAAATATTCAATGACCTAGGTCAAAGGTCATTTTATTTAGTCATCGTAATAATTAGGTCCGATTCTATCCTATAGGATTATTTTCTATAGGTAGAATTAGTAAAGGATGCCATAGGAACCGATGGAATGTTTTACGTTTTACTTGAAATACCCTTCTCCTATAGGATCCGATGTCATACTATTGCGTGGGATAGCTCATTTTGATTCTAGCTGAAATTGGATATGGGTCATTTTGGTTCTTCACTAACGATATTTATCCAAAAACAAGTTCATTATAAAATATTGTATGCAAAACAGAATACTTTAGCTGGAGGGCCAGCGGACAAAACAATATTTGCGAGGGCTACATTTTCATTGCGCAGGTCGTTAGTTCAAATTCTTATGCATTTCAAAACTTGTACGGCTGCGCCTTTTTGAATGGGAAAAGAAGGACAATTACGCCTTTTAGCTTCGTCAGGACACACTATTTTAAGTTACAGGGGGGACATTTTCAGAACTCGGAAGGTAAAAGTAATTTACTCTAAATTAAATGACATTGACAATTTTCAAAACTGAGACCGGAAATAAATTTGTTTGGTCGGTAATTAGTCCTGCTGGAGCTGGTGCAGAAACAATTCTGCTTGCAATCTTTATGAGCTTTCCACTGGGCAACCGGAATATCGATGGTCCACTCTTCTGGCACAATGTCAACCGCAAAAAACAGACGAAAATAATAAAAATAATGAGGAGGAAAAGTCATTCTCGACCACTCCCCTCATCCTAGCACTTCCTCATGGGGAAAGTCAAACACCAAAAATCTGTACATAATAATTATTATATACGCGGATTTTCCGTTTTTCTTAAAAATTACTGTAATTTGTAGGAATTTAGTGAGAATTTTATACCCATGACAATGATTTAACATAACAATTTTGTATAGATTTAAACTACGCTGACGTGGAGCCAGGGACGATGATCGGAATGAATTCGTTTAGCAAGTATCAAGAAATAAACAGTGTCATACGGATAAATTGCACTTTTTCTGAGTACTACGCTGCCCCATACTTTAAGTTTGCCCTTCAATATAAAAACAAAAGTGGAGACGATACTAGAGATTTGGAGTTTTTTAAAGGTGAGAATTACGAATTTCGTGCATAATATATTGAGTTTAATGAGTTGTAACTACAGCAGCCATTATGGTGCACCGGCACAGTACGTAAATTTTCCCTAGATAAGACTCTGTACTCCAAGTCCATGAGCTTTAAAATGCGGCTGAGAAATTCTTTGGTGGAACGAGTATTCTGCTTTGCTCCTGTTTTGGGCAGTTACGACTGGATCAATGCATCACAGCCCATTCAAATTTTAGGTGGGTTATTAGTAACTAAAATTTGTTTTCAAAAAATAATTCGTTGAGTTAATATTTCTACATAATTTTGAAGCCAATGTCGTTAAAGAAATCAAAACTTACCATCTTTTTGAATTAAATCAGACGTATCCAAACCAAAATTCCTGGGAGATGACAAAACAGCATACAGCCCAGTTGGAGCAAGTGACAACAGTTTCGTTGTTAAGATGAAATTTCGAGTTGGGTCAAAAGGCGGGTCAATCATTTGTAACGCAACAGGATATCCCACCCCTACACTAACTTGGACTCACAATGCAGTTGTAACGGAATTGTATTTAATTATTAATAGCTATAAAGCATTAATTGCCTATTACTGTTGAATTCATTCATTTTATTCATATAATTCCGAACAATAGGATTTACAAGAGTCTTACGGACAAGTGAAACCCTACGAGTTTACATGGAGTCAGCTGATTTTACCCATCATGGATAAACCGTATGAGAGTACGTTCATTTGCAAAGCCAGGAATGACCAGGGAGTAGCCACTGCCACATTTAATGTCGTTCTTGCAGGTTGTTACTCACCCTTTCGCCTTGACATCATTTATGGACGATCCCTAACACTTTAATTTATTAACTTTTCCAACTTTTTTCACTGACTAAAATGCTAAATTTTTGTAAATTGCTTCTTTAGACGATAACCTAGAATCATCATCATCATCCATCATTTCCATAGTTACGCCGGTCACCCTCATTGCCTTCTGTGTCCTCTTGGCAATTTCACTGGTTGTTTTAACAAGGGAAAAATTCTGGAAGAAAAATTCTCCAGTGTTTCTTCTAACAGATGAGGACGTGACCGAGTTTATGAATGGGAGTTCAAATGGGGAGAATACGGCGCAGCTGGAATGCTTCAACTTTCATCAAAGTTCATCAGTTATCGCCTCGAGACCGTTTGACTCAAAATTTATGCTACCACGATCCAGTATTACGTTTGGTAATTAAATTTAGTTTAAAATGCTTGAAAAAGTTAATGGCTAGCTTGGATAGTAAATACGGACACGGACATATTTTATTAGGTAGGTGTAGCTAATTTCAAAATGTTGTATTTCCCAACACAGATGAAAATGATGTATTGGGCAATGGTCACTTTGGACTTGTTTTTAAGGGTTGGTTGTGTAGGAATGAAAATAGCGCGCAGATCCAAGTAGCAATTAAAACTATGAAGCAAGATAGGAATCTGCATGACTCGATTTCACAGTTTAAAGCTCTTCTGTCAGAAGTTAAAATCAATGCGTATTTAGACTCACATCCGAATATTGTGGGCTTCTTGGGTGCCTGCACTGAAAACATTAAAAACGGTTCGTTTATTTCTTTTAGAAATCCTTGTTAATAAATAAATCCCGTTGACTATCCGCTGATTTTAATTTAGTGACTGTTTTCTGTGTAAGGTGAGATATTTATTACAATGGAAATTTGCCAGAATGGGAATTTACTTGGATACCTTCAGAAGAGATGGGGCCTGGGTGAAGGCTCAATCCAATTTAGAAATAAACCGCAAAGGTGCAAAAAATCCAATATTTGTACAGCAGATAATAACGTATTACATCCAATACAACAAGTTATTAGCTAATTAATTCATTATTATTTTTTTATTACATAGTAGCAGGTGCAATACTTCTACAGTTGAAATTAACTCGTCGACAGTTATTGAATTATTTAATTGGTCTCGAGATATTGCAAATGGAATGTCATTCCTTCGTGTAAATAACGTAAGTCAATTTTTTGATTGAGGAACGTGCATAAATTCTCTTGTGACATCATTTATGTACGGTTCCTTTATTCTTTTAATGTTTGACAAGTAAAATGTTTATTGTAAGGATGGTGTGAGCTTTTGCTTTTTTAATGTTTTAAAGATCCTTCATGGTGACCTAGCGGCAAGGAACGTCCTGCTCACGCATGACAAGGTTGCCAAAATTAGTGACTTTGGACTTTCGCGCCAACTTTTGAATGACTACTCAATTTATGTTAAGAAATCAAAAGTGAGTAGTTGGTTTTATTATAATATGAAGCTAGTTTTATGAGGGCATAGTGGAATAAATTCATACAATAATAAATAAACACTTTGCGGCTAAGGTTTCTTTACCTTGGAGATGGATGGCTCTGGAGTCTCTCACTGCGTCGCAGTTCTCTGCCCAATCTGATGTTTGGTCATTTGGAGTGACGATGTGGGAAATTTTCTCTTTAGGGATCCCTCCGTATTCTGGACGTGAGTACAATGCACATTTCATACATGAAATTTCTGCAGGGCATCGACTGCCTAAACCACAATTAGCCAGTGACGAAATGTACGTTTTAGTTTGTTTTGATGATTTCCCTACAGCTTGCGAATTAAATTGTCAGTTGGCTTCAATACCTATGTAATTTTAGATATGAGCTAATGGGAATGTGCTGGCTGAAGGATCCCCATTGTCGTCCAGTCATTTCATCTGTTCTTACTCAAATTCAAGACATGATTGCAAATTTCCAGGACAGCCATGAGAAAACGTCTGAGTCAGAAGCGGAAGTGGACTACTCTCACTTGTTGCAACTTTAGACAAGTGTGAGAAATAAGTAATTATATAGTTCTTTAAAAAGACGACCTATTCCAAACCAAGGTCATATTGTTCCAAACGGGTAACATAGGATTATAAACTCTGTCAAATTTAAATAAGATAGGTTGGGAATAGAAAAGTTGAATGCTTAGAAATGTGTTAACTTAATATTTTCAACGGTGCCGAAATAGCTCAGTTGGGAGAGCGTTAGACTGAAGATCTAAAGGTCCCTGGTTCGATCCCGGGTTTCGGCATATACTTTTGTGTCTATTATTTGTGTTTTTTTTTACTTGCCTAATAATTTTACAGATTTATATTTTAATTTAGGAAATAGCTAAGGTAAAAGGCAATTTAAGTCCAAAATAAATTTTTCTATAGTTGGGCTGCTTCCCTATTGTGTTCCCTAAAAAAATGATATTCTCACACTACTTACTTAACCAAGTCAGCGATGCTTCAAGCAATTTCTCGGAGTATACTGATTCTCGTGATTTTCACGCAAAATATTCCTAACGCATTCAGCGGTAACATTTTAATTTTCACAAATGTAATATCTACTTACAGTCATCGAGTGGGTTTAGTTAGAGCCGCTTGTAACCAGACTCAATCACCGAGGGCACAACATCACATTTTTTACCCCAATGAAAAGTAAAGTTGAGTCCCCAGCCACGAGTCCAAAAATCACCGAATTTTGCATACAGGAATTAGTTGATGGTAACACACGTTTGATAAAAGAGATTGGAGCCCGGAGTATCAAAAATCGGGTGAACGAAAAGTACACACAAATTAGTAGACGTTCTACATAATATACTATATTATCAACTTGCTTCGTTTAGCACATGAAAAAGTTCGTGGATTTGTGACTCAAGTAGGTCAAGTGAGTGTACAACAGTGGATTTCTAGCGCCGTCCCGTTCATTATTTACCCCGTTGATGGAGACCAGGATCACAATGGAAAGCGAATACGAAGTGCGGGGAATGGAATTGAAATGGAATTTGTTGACTTGACCGTTGAGACACTACTGGATGCAATCAAAACTCTTTTGACGGACCAAAGGTGAATTTTAGTACGTTTCTTTTTGCTAATGCTCCTTTATTACCTTTATTGATAAGTTCAAAAGGGCTGGAATAAGTTAATTAAAAGTTGCATATTACATTTTTACAATTATTCATTACAATTTTTTTTACTTGTTTAATTAAACTTCACACAGCTATTCTGAAACTGCCTCAAAACTGTTGATAGCGTCGAAGCAACGTCCAATGAACCTACTCGACTTGGCAGTTTGGTGGACTGAATTTGTTTTAAGTCAAGACAACGTGTCGTACTTAAAACCACGGACCAAGAATGTTCAGTTCAGTAATGGACGACCCGGTCCTTGGACGTGTGGGCTTTTATTTTTGTTGCAATTATTTTTTTTTGGTCTGTTCCACTTCTGTGTTTAACTACATCCTTAAGATTATATTACGGATGTAATATTGACACCTGAATTGAAGATCATATAGTATGCAAGGGCATAATTTGTCAAGTTTTAAGTTTGGTATTTAATGCAAGTTTATGTGGAACCAAGTTCTCACAACCTTTCACAGCAAAAAATAACCAGGATATAAAAATAACTAGTACTAGTACTGCCAAACCCTCCTCCTTACATTTGCACCCGTCCCTTATTTTTGTACCTACTGGTAATTATGTATGACTTGAAAATTGCGGAGTCTAATAAGTCAATGGATTTATCTGCAATTTGTCTTGAGGATTTAAATAATTATAAAATGGTTTAATATTTTTAAAATTTTAAATGGTCCTATTTCCACACCATTAAGTCCCCAAAGTAAAAGCTTCTATAAAAAATCCTAGCATAAATAGGCCATATACGAATGTACGTAGCATGTTGTTAAATATAGCTAAATTTTTTTTGAGAATTGCACCATGAACGTCATTTATGGAGCCTTCCCCACTATTAGTGAGCCATTTACAAATGTACGTTGCAAGCAGTTAAAAAAACGTTGAAAAAAATTTTAATGTTGGAAATAGGGGTACCTAAAACAGTAAAATGTGAAAAACGTCATTAGGGACGATCCCTGAATATCTATATCGTGGGCGAAGTATCAAATCCGCTTCCTTCCAATTTTCGCTGGAACCAAATCCGCTTCCTTCCATTTTACCTTAAAAACAAATCCGCTTCCTTCCAATTTTCATTTAAATAAGCGTTTTTGTTGACAAATTCATAATTACATGCATAGTAAAAGTGCAAATCGCTCTAATTGCATAAAATCCTACAACGCAAAACGTTCTAACTACATAGATTTTAAAACTGCAAATGGCTCTAACTACATGATTTTAAAAATCAAAATCCACTAAATACATGATGTTAGTCACAAACTGTTCTAACGACATGATTTCAAATGCAATTTGTGCTAACTACATAGGCTTAAGTTACAAACTAATCTAACCAGGTACATAATTTAAAAAAATACAAAATGTTCTAACTACATAGGCTTAAGTTGCAAACTAATCTAACCAGATACATAATTTTAAAAAATACAAAATGTTCTAATTACATTGTATTAGGTTGCAAACTAATCCAACCAGATAAATAATTTTACAAAATACAAAATGTCCTAATTACATTGTATTAGGTTGCAAAATGTTCTAACTACATTGGATTAAGTTGCAAACTAATCTAACCAGGTACATGATTTTAAAAAATACAAAATGTTCTAACTACATAGGCCTAAGTTGCAAACTAATCTAACCAGGTACATAATTTTATAAAATACAAAATGTTCTAATTACATGGTAATTATTAGGTTGCAAAATTTTATAACTACATTGTATTAGGTTGCAAAATGTTCTGACTACATTGGATTAAGTTGAAAACTAATCTAACCCGGTACATGATTTTAAAATAATACAAAATGTTCTAACTACATTGTATCAAGTTGCAAACTAATTTAACTACATAATTTTAAAAAGTGCAAAACATTCTAACTACGTGATTTATGAGCGCAATTTGCTCTAACTACATGGTTTTAAATAGTTCAAAATGTTCTAACTACATGATTTTGAGTGGCAAACTGCTCTTACTAGATGATTTTAATAAGTGCAAAATGTTTTAATTGCATGTTTTGAAAATTTTAAAGTGTGTTAGTTAAAAAATTTTACAAACGCAAAATGATCTAAATACAGCGTTTGAGAAGTGCAAAAAGCTATAACTAGGTGTAATACTCAAAACCGCGTAATAAGAACATTTTGCACTTTTCAAATCTATGTATTTCTATTAGTGTACAACTTGCGATTAGAATTGTGTAATTAAACCATTTTGCAATTTTTTTATTATGTATTTAGATACGTTTTCAACTTAAAACCATGTAGTTAAATCAATTTCCAACATAAAACTCTGCAGTTAGAACAGTTTGTTACTAACATCATGTAACTGTTCTTTATTGGATTTTTATTGTTTTTAAATTATGTAGTTAGATTAGTTTGCAACCTGATACAATGAAGTTAGAACATTTTGCAACTTAATACAATGTAGTTATAAAATTTTGGAACTTAATACAATGTAGTTAGAACATTTTGTATTTTTTAAAATTATGTATCTGGTTCGATTAGTTTGCAACTTGATACAATGTAGTTAGAACATTTTGTATTTTTTAAAAATTATGTATACCTGGTTAGATAAGTTTGAAACTTAAGCCTATGTAGTTAAAACATTTTGTATTTTATAAAATTATGTACCTGGTTGGATTAGTTTGCAACTTAGGCCTATGTAGTTAGAACATTTTGTATTTTTTAAAATTATGTACCTGGTTAGATTAGTTTGCAACTTAAGGCTATGTAGTTAGAAAATTTTGTATTTTTTTTAAAATCATGTACCTAGTTAGATTAGTTTGCAACTTAATCCAATGTAGTTAGAACATTTTGCAACCTAATAAAATGTAGTTATAAAATTTTGCAACCTAATACAATGTAATTAGAACATTTTGCATTTTTTAAAATTATGTATCTGGTTAGATTAGTTTGCAACAAGCCTATGTAGTTAGAACATTTTGTATTTTTTTAAATTATGTACCTGGTTAGATTAGTTTGTAACTTAAGCCTATGTAGTTAGCACAAATTGCATTTGAAATCATGTCGTTAGAACAGTTTGTGACTAACATCATGTATTTAGTGGATTTTGATTTTTAAAATCATGTAGTTAGAGCCATTTGCAGTTTTAAAATCTATGTAGTTAGAACGTTTTGCGTTTTAGGATTTTATGCAATTAGAGCGATTTGCACTTTTACTATGCATGTAATTATGAATTTGTCAACAAAAACGCTTATTTAAATGAAAGTTGGAAGGAAGCGGATTTGTTTTTAAGGTAAAATAGAAGGAAGCGGATTTGGTTCCAGCGAAAATTGGAAGGAAGCGGATTTGATACTTCGCCCACGATATACTATATAGGTTTGTCTATGACATGCTGTTTAAATAGGTTAGAAAAAAATTTAAAGGTCGAAATAGGGGTACCTAAAACAGTAAAATGTGAAGGACGTCATTATAGACGATCCCTTAATATCTATCGCCGGTGAAGAAGCATTTTTGCCTAAGTCCAGTCCAACGCTAAAAGCATTATTGCCGAGGTCCATTCGTTTCTTAAATGCATTTTTGCTTAAGTCTATGCAAATTCAAACTGCAGCAGATGCAGGTTTAAACAGTATAGGTTTAGATAGACTTTGGCAAAAATGTGTTTTAAAATCCTATGTTAAAGATACATGCCAACCTAATTTCTGAACTAATGGCAGTGGGGATCCCTAAAATGGTATTTGTATGACTTTATTCATGGACGATCCCTGAATGCATAATAGTATAATCCTGTTAAGGATATTATATGTCAACCTAATTTCTGAACTAATGACAGTAGGGATCCCTAAAATAGTAAAATTTGTATTACGATATTTATTGAAGATCCCTGCATACAAACTAGTAAAATCCTATGTTAAGAATATATGTCAAATATGTGTGACATCTTCAGTAAATGTTCTCATATGTAGTGCTAATAAGTTGCCCAAGAAATTTCTTGAAGATTTGGATAAGCTCATTCGTAGTGCTGTTAAAGATATCCTTGAAATTCCTCACGATTTTCGTAATGCACTGCTATACACCTCTAAAAAGTATAGAGGTTTACAAATTATGAGATCAACTTGGGAAGCGTTTATTCAACATTATAACATTTGTGTGGCACTGCTTAGTTGTAATGATCCATATATTCCATTTTTCAAAGATTTAAAGTCAGAAATAGAAAGTTGCATTTTAGCTCTGCAATTGGATGGGGATGAAGTGCAGGCTCAGTTGGATTCACGTCTCAAAACAAAACCCGGCAAAATATTGAGATAAATCTTGAGGAATAAAGAGTATGATCATTGGTGCTCATTTCCGCTTCGAGGACAAGGTGTTGAATTGTAAAAAGAGTGTCCGTATGGAAATAAAATCATTATTGACAAATGCGGCTTAACGTCTTCAGAGTGGTTAAATGCCTTAAAAATGTCTGCTAATGTATATCCTGTTAAAGCAATTCCAGGTCGTTCGCTAGAATCATCCCTTTGCAGGCACTGCAAAGCGAAAGAAACTCTCGCTCATGTTCTAGGGAAATGCTACGTGGGAAGCTTATTAACCCTCCTTCTTGCAAGCTTGGTGAAAATTCACCATCAAATTTATTTGTTGCTTAACTGCACTCAGATTATTTATTTTTGTGCATAATGATAGAGACTGTTAATGTGCTGATTACTCCTGTTTTGCGTAATTTTTAGCTCAATAAGTTTCGAGATGTTTGTCAAATTCCAAAAAATAAATGCTCGACTTGTCGTGTGAAAATTTCATGTGCCGCCATTTTTACGCAAAATGTAAGCGTGTACGCTTCAACCAATAGGGTTGGTGTATTTGAATCGTTAAAAAAAATTGGACGCCTAAATTCAAAATGGCGGCGCAACGCTGACTATAAACGTTGAAATGTAATTGTTTTTGAAAATTTGCTAAACTAGCAGTTGCCAAACTTTCAAATTTCACGTGCTTGTGCAGATTTCTAAGGGCTTCCAAATAAAATATCGCACATGGCTGTGCGTTTACAACTTTGGGCGGCAGCATCAAAATAAGTTTTGATTAACAAAGCAATTTTGGGTGACATTCACGGTCCCGTAGCGCTGCGGCTATTACACACACACAAAAGGTATGCACATACGAAATGTAGCTGTTAAATGTGCCTACGTAATGGTGGATAGAGCTTAGCTCTAGAGTGCCTGGTTTAGGAGAAACAATGATTTCAAAAAAGTGAAAAAACAACGATTATTTGCAATTCGGAACTAATTTCCTGTACAAAATCACAGTTGAAACTAAAAATCTGCAGAATGGCATGATTGGGCATTTTAAGTGGTTTACAGAAAAAAATTAAAAACAGTGAATTTCGCAAATTTTGTATTCCACGTGACAGCAAGCTTTTCTATTTTAGTCAAAATTGGCGACAACGCCAACGTCAAATTGTGCGCGCTACAAAAGTTCACTAATGTGCTATATTGGATTTTTGCCAAAATAGCTATTTACAAAGTTTTGCGGGCCAAAAGTTTCAAAATAGCTTACTTATGGAAGGGTTAAGAAATACTAGACATCATGAAGTTAGAACTATTATTGCTAAACATTTGAGAACGCTGGATTGGATTGTGCATGAAAAAGTGACTAATGGTGCTTCTAAAAGAGTTGACATCATCTGCTGGCGAAACGATTTGCAGTTAGGATACATACTGGATCCAACAATACGTATGGAGCAGTCTGTCAGTCAAGCTAAAGAAGTTAATATAGAAAAGCTGGCTCATTACAATCCTTGTATTCCGTATTTTCTGGACAAGTACCAACCAAAGAAGTTGGAGGTAGTTGGACTTTTTGTTGGAGCTAGGGGCACTATAACAGGGTTCTTTGGATCATTTGGTGAAGAATTGCGTCTTCCGTCAAAAATGATTGAAGAAATAGCAGTTGCTACAATTCGAGGATCATGCCGAAATGCCCACAATCACTTATTTAATATAAACTTAACCCACAGTTGTGTAAAAAATGTAAATGTAAATGTAATGGCTTTAACGTCATAGCCACACAGCAACAAAGTAACGGTTTTTAAAAACAAAATGGCAAACGTTTGCGAGTAAACTCTACCAGAATCCATTATTTGGAAATGTACTCGTCGTTACCTTCTGAATGGTACATCACACGTTAAAGTGGGTCGAATATTTCGATATCGTGAAAAATCCGGTAAATGTAGATGTGTAAGAATAACAGCTGGGTGGGAGAGTCCACTAGGACTACTTACGTGACATCGTTTGTGCTTAGCCCCAACTCATTTACCTAAAGTTATTGCAATAACAGGTAGAGGATGGTGTCAAAAAAGACTATTCACGTTACATCATTTGCACGTCACCCCTAACCCAATGTTTATGGGATAATAGCTTGGTAGGGGTGTCAAAAAGTAATATTCACGTGACATCATTTGCGCGTAACCCCTAACCCTTTTTCCTAATGTCAATGCGATAACAGCTTGGTGAGGGTGTCAAAAAGGAATATTCACGTGAGTAGAGGAGAGTAGTGGGAGATGAGTATTTTGGGGAGGGGCTTGTTGGTAGGGGTGAGGGGCAGTACCCCCGTGAGGACAAGAGAGATGTGGGGAAGGATGTGGGCTACAGTATGGGAAGAGATGGGGAGCGTATAATGCTGATGGGGCTGTAAGTATGATGGGAAGCGATGAGAAAATATAGCGTTTCACATTCCCCGTATACTCAGAGTGTGAGTGAGGAGAAAAAGACGAGAGCGGAAAACTGCATAAAAAATAAAATTTAAATAGGCCATAATGCTATTATGTAGTATGGCAAGGCCTGATGTGCTCTGTGTGCTGTGGTAGTGGACGAATTGGTGAACGAGGCTGTGTGAGCGTGGACGAGAACCAAAAAGGGGTAAGTGGTAGATAAGGGCCCACTGTGTGTAGTATACGCCGTCTACTCAACACATCTTCTTGTTATCAGTGCTCCTCATTCACCTCTTCCTCTGCAATTCTGCTCCTCAGCAAAACTATATTATAGAGTTTAATATTTAAATGATGTCAGTGCTTGGAAGCACTGCCCGGCTCTCTCATCTCTCTTGCTGCCTACCTGCCTGCCTAGCCTGCCTGCCTGAATGGATGGATGGATGAACGGATGGATGGATGGATGGATGGACTCTAAGATGTGGACTCGTGGATTCTCACTCGCTCGTCATGGATTTCTCCTCTAGATTGAAACGACGATGCGGACTGGAGCTGGACCTCTACGCGGACTCTAGCGATGGACTTTGGATCAAGTTTTTGGAACTTTTGGCGTGGACCACCGTCGACTTGAGGGAGAAAAATGCAAATTGAGGACTGGACTTTGGATTATTGGAACCAGATGTCGGCGATGTCGTGTCCTAAACTTCTTGATGGTCTTTATGTTTCTCAAAATTCGTGATGTGGCCTGCCCAACTGTGTATCTTTGCTGCCTAAATGTGTCTGGAGTCTCTGGAAACTCCCGTGTGCTGCCGCGATGGATAATATAAACTTCTAAAACGTTTATATGTTGTCTGATGATATGATGTAGCCTGCCCAACTGCGTACACTTGCTGCCTAAATGTGTCTGGACTCTCTGGAAACTTCCGTGTGCTGCCGCGATGAATAATATGAACTTCTAAAACGTTTATATGTTTTCTGATGATATGATGTAGCCTGCCCAACTGTGTACACTTATTGCCTTAATGTGTCTGGACTCTCTGGAAACTTCCGTGTGCTGCCGCGATGGATAATATGAACTTCTAAAATGTTTATATGTTGTCTGATGAAATGATGTGGCCTGCCTAACTGTGTACACTTGTTGCCTAAATGTGTCTGGAGTCTCTGGAAACTTCCGTGTGCTGCCGCGATGGATAATATGAACTTCTAAAACGTTTATATGTTTTCTGATGATATGATGTAGCCTGCCCAACTGTGTACACTTGCTGCTTAAATGTGTCTGGACTCTCTGGAAACTTCCATGTGCTGCCGCGATTGGAAATATAAACTTGTCAAACGTTTACATGTTGCCTAATATTATGATGTAGCCTGCCCAACTTTGCAAACTTGCAGCGTAAATGTGTCTGCATCAGGTTGAAACGTGTCTAGCTATTTATAAATTGCAGTTTACAATACCTTACGAATACATCGTATCCACACACCATTTTACAATTTACATTTGTACAGTTTTATTTTTTGGCGCACTTTAAAATATTTAAATTCTGGAAATGCATTTTTCAAATGTTTTATATTTTCTTTAAATTAAAATTAAATTGAAACTTTAAAGAGTAAAACCAAATATTTTTAACAACATTCATTAAACTTCAACCAAGCTCACTGCAAACTTGCAATACTAAAGTTATTAAAAAAGAAACAAAAATTTTTTAATGTATTTTGTACATACTACGGAAAATAAGTAACCACACAGCTAAATATATAAACTGAATTCAGTAGTTGTTGTCTACATCATCTTCATCGTCAGCATCATTGCCAGATTCTTCAGATACTCCTGATTCGTCGTCTGTAGATCCAGAATGACATTCCATAGACAAAGTAGGCGACTGTGGAAAACCAGAAAATATTTCTTGCCAATCGATCGTAAACACTGGTTTGACTGCTGGTGAATTCGGCGGTGGAACTGCCCCGCTGCCATGCATGTCAGTATTTGCTGCCACGTTTCCAGTGTCCAATGTACTTGGTTGTATTTGCTGAGGCACATTGTCCAAGCTGATGTTTTCCGCGTAGGCAGTACTCAGGTCTGGCAACGTCAACTGTGGTCCAGAAAATGCTTGTTCACTGAGAGGCAGGCCATAGGAGGGCTCCATTGCTGCTACTTGTGCGTTTGTTTGGGTAATGTAATGAACAAGCTCGTTCATTTCAATCAGCGTCAATGAAATAGTTGACCCACCATAGTTTGGAAACTGCTGAGCGTACTTCCCAGAAATGTTGTCGTTGATCAACATTTTTATCGCCCCAGTAAAGTTGCTAAACGAAAACCGGACACGAACAGATCGAAGGGAAAAGTGTGGGTTTTTCCAAAACAGAAATTTCTTCAAACGATCCTTTGGCTCGTCCCACATGAACTCAGCAGGCTGTCCGTCAAAGTAGGGCAGGTGGTCAGTTAACTTTCGTCCTGTTGTTGGATGGACCCTGTGTTCCTCAAGCAGCTGCGTAGCCCATTCAAGGATAGAATAGCTCTCAAACAAAGAAAACGAGACTTTTGAATGCTTGATATGTTCTCCATTTCGTTGTCCAATGTAGTAAAAATGTGTCCTCATCTCAGGGTTGTAAATAGCTCGAATTTTCTTTTGGTTTCTAATATTCTGAGCGTCTGAAGTCTCAAAAAACTCCCAATTCTTGGATTTTAGAGCAAGATTCTGCTAAACAGATACAAATGTTCTGTTAGATGTTCCAGTTAATGGTCCAGGTTGTGCGTCAGTTCTAGCAAATGACGTTGTGAATCGATGCAGGTTTTGTTGTTCTCCAAGTCTAGGCTTTGAAATCTCAATAGTTAGAGCGGAAAGCAATCCAAGTCTTTTTCGTCCGTCCTCAAGCGCCAAATTTGCAATTGCAGGCTCCATGGTTCCCTCAGAGGTGAGCTGGTCCTAAGTGTGTGTTTCTATCCTAGCTATGTCCTTATAACTTCAGTGGTTGGTCTAAGGTATTGCAAGAGGTAGAGAGGTGGTTCCAGTCCAAGTGTCAGCTCCAGAATGAATTTAAATTCACAAAGATCACGAATATATTTCTTAAGCTGATACAGTTTCTGGCTCACCAAAATTTGCATTCCGCGCAACTCGAACATCACCTTTTCCCCTATGCGACTTGAGGCAGCATGTTTTGTAATGTATACTGAGGGGTTACTTTATTGCATGCATCCCATTGGTCTTTATTACGCTAAGCCCTGCCAAACTCCCACTCGTTCCATGTGCACTACTATTTTCTATTATGAATTTATAACATGATGAATTTCAGTTTTATTCTTGTTGCTGCTCAGCATCCAAAGGACTCGGACCACTGGACTTGCCTCTACTCTGCCTTCCTGTTGATGCCTGGAAACTCTTTCTGAACTGGCCAAGACGACAGCTCTTAATGGACCTGGAGGACAAAAACTCTATGCAGACTTGGACTCTGGATGTTGAAAACTTTTGCTGGCCTGCTAAATCTTTGGACCTCACTTGGCGCTGACGGACTAGAAAATTTACAACTTGAAACCTAAATCTGGATGGCGGATGGAATTAAAATCAAGACTTGGACTCTGGATGTTGGAACTTTTGCTCGGTCTGCCGAAACTTTGGACAACTTGGACCTAACAAACTGAAAAATCTGGAACTTGAAACCTCAATCTGGATAGTGGATGAAACTAAAATCAAGACTTGGACTCTGGATGTTGAAAACTTTTACGCGGCCTGCTGAAACTTTGGACCTCACCTGGCGCTGACGGACTAAAAAATTTACAACTTAAAAACTAAATCTGGATGGCGGATGAAATTAAAATCAAGATCTGGACTCTTGATGTTGGAAACTTTGGCTGGGCCTGCTAAAACTTTGGACAACTTGGACCTGCCGAACTGGAAAATGTACAACCTAAAACCTGACGAACTAGAAAATATACAATTTGAAACCTACATCTGGATGGCGGATGAAACTAAAATCAAGACTTGGACTCTGGATGTTGGGTTAAACTAAGAAATTGATAGTTCTTTGGATCCAGATCGCCAGGACGTCTGAAATAGTTTCCATTTTCTCCCTTGCAGAATGTTTGCAATTGTAAACTGTCAATTTTGTGGCGCTATTATAGTATCTAAGAAAAGTTTGTGGAGCAAAATACCAGAGAAAAGTTATTGCAGCCGTAGCTTAAATGCAAGATGTCATACAAATAATTTCAGCCAACTGCAGCTTCGAGTTACTTGCAGCGCTTGTCAAGGAGGAATTATTCATATGTCTGTTCAGATCCAACGACTTGCTGTCAACAATCTTCAAGATGATAAACTTTGGTTGAAACCCAGAGACCAAATAGTTACCATTAACCAATCATCTGAACGGTCAGTAGATGAAGAACTGAGAAACATATCCTGCAAACACGTCAAATGTTGTTCATGCAAAAAACTTCCACATCAATTTGAAGCTGAATCAGAGTTATTGCTGAAACAGTATAGAGAAGAAAACGATTTTGGCACACGAGGGTCTTTCCAAAGCGCCCGTACACTTTCAGTTATTATACCAACATCACGATTCTATGCGTTTAACCTCAACCATACTCTTTGAAAAAACTGTTTTCATAAACATCGACTTACATTAAAAGATAATATTGATTGCAAATGTGAATGTGATTTAACTGACTCAATAAGCGACAAATCCTGTGAAAGCGAACCATTGTATGTTAACAATCGCGAAGACTTTCAAAGTTTAATACAGTCACAAATCATGCAGTTTTATGCACCTCCAGAGATTCCGTATACATTTCTTGGCCCCCAGCAGAGACGTATTGTTGACTTGCTACGAACACAAATTGATTTGCCTGACAAAAAGTTTTATCGCAACCCTCTACGAATGATAATTGTTGGTATTCCAGGATCTGGTAAAACCCAAACTCTAAAATCTGTTCAATACATGCTGTCTCAAAAACAAATTCGAGATAAAACATTTGCGTTTCGCGTATGTTGCTTTCTTGGTTCTTGTGCTTCAAATATTCGTGGAAACACATTTCATTCATGTTTTCGCATCAAACCGTATAACTCTGGAACAATAACTGATCAGCTTAAACTTGGAATTTCAAAAGAAGATAAATTAAGGTTTCAAAATGTCAAAGTCTTGGTTTTTGACGAAGTTGGAACAATTAGGCTGAGGCTGCTGCATTTTGTTGACAAATTTATGAAGCTTGTAGATCCATCTAGAGCTGCATATCCGTTTGCTGCACGTACAGTCCTTGCATTCGGCGATAATCTTCAGTGCAGTTGTGTTGGCGATGTAGCTTTGTACACACAGTTTATTGTTCCTCCAGCAGACGATTTGCAGCAAGCTTCACAACTCTACAGATCCTTTGACACAGCGTTTGTATTCGACAAACCGTTCCGGCAAAACTGCAATGATCCAAAACAACAGCAATATTACGAGTTTCTAATGCGCTTGCGATATTGCAGTTGTACGCCATTAGATTTGTACAACTTGCAACAGCGACAACGTCATATTCTGAAAACTGATCTTGAAGAGGAAGAATTCGAGAGCTTTGAAAATTCCGTACATTTGTTAGAGCTAAACCGAGATGTTGCCAACCACAATAAGTATGTATACTTCAGAGTTTTTTATTATACTACAACTTAGAGTTTTAAAAATATAAAGTATATGAGGCTGCATGAAGAATTGTTGGATGTATACACATAATAATAATTTATACGTTTATTTTATGTTTTTTGCAGACAGATGATCCGAAAGCTGTTCCCATCTTTTGTAGAAGTGCCGCCGATAATTGGTGAGACGACATCAATTAACAAGGATCCATTAGAAATCGATTACGGAGCCCCAGTAATGTTAACGCGTAATATTGATGTAACTCAGTGCTTGGTCAATGGAAGCAATGGTACCGTTGTGGATATACTATACAGTCCTCTCAAGAACAGAATAGCTTGGTCAAATTTTGTTGAAGCAATTGTAGTAAATTTTCCAGACTACAAGGGTAGCGACATAGTAGTTACTTCTCGTGGACAGGGTGTCAAAATTTCGCGGATTGATTATAACGAGGTAGATGTTGAGACTAAACAGTATGTTAAAATTCAGGCGTTTCCGTTGGTTTTGAATTGGGGAATTACAATCCACAAAGCTCAGGGACAAACGATAGAAAAGGGGTGTGTTTTTCTTGATACTCGGGAAATGTTTGCGTGTACAACATATGTAGCATTATCAAGATTTAAAAGTTTTGACAAAGTTATGATTATAGATAAAGAAATTATTCAGGCTTCGCGAATAATGACTATTCACCACCCAAGTGAGATGGCAGCTAGATGAAAAGAGGAAGACCGTTAAAAAGAACTTGAGAAAAGTAGCCGCGACGCCCGTAAAGCTGATACACAGTCACAAGTTAAAAGATTTTTGTAAATGTTTATTTTTAAAGTTGTTGTATTTTGTATATTATAATTTCTGTGACAACTTATTTACTAATACATATATAAAAACGATTTCATGTGAATTTGGCAAAATAATTACAAAAAGATAGTGTTAATAAACTGTTATATTTGTAAATTGTATTTCCAGTATATAATGTTCCTGATTAATTTAAACCATCTCACTTCAATTCTAAATTTGCTCAGTGGTAGTCGCAATTAAATAGTTCTTATTAAAATGGCAGACATAAGAAAATCGTATCTTAATTCTAGATTAAAAGGATCTTTTTCTGGCTTAAGTGGTTACATTCAAAACAATAAAAAGTTTCACGACAAAGCTGAAGTTGATAGAGGACTAAGCCAGCTGCGTTCATACAGCTTACATAGGCCCATACGAAAAATATTTAAACGTCGAAAAACTATAGTAAATATGACAGGAGAAATCTTTGCCGCAGATTTAAAAATTTTAGGGACTGATTTAAAAAATGCCAATTCAGGGTTTGCAAATATTATCTTTTGTCTAGACGCATTTTCCAAGAAGCTCTTCTGCAGATTCGTCAAAACAAAACAACCACAATCTATAATCAAAGCGTTTAAAAGTATTTTCCAAGAAGCTAAAATGACACCAATATATTTGTTCACAGACCAAGGTAGCCGTATCCGTAAAATCTTTTAAATACTTTTAAATACAATTACAAATTTTGCATAAAGCATAGAGTTTTATGAACTTTTATGATGATTAATGTAGGAACGGAGTTTCGAGCAGAGTCAGTGCGAATGTTTTTAAAATCTAAAGGAATCAAATACTATAATACTTATAGTGAGACTAAATCAAGTATGGTAGAAAGAGTAATACGGTTAGCTGCAAATACAATAACTAAACTAGTGTTTAACAACTACGTCAATCAGATGGTTTCATAGGTATAACAGAGATAGTATAGGCAATGTGTTCCAATCTTTTTCAGGACCATCTTTGAGAAGGTAGCTACGTACATGACTAAGAAGAACACGCTACGCATCATTGACATTTTTCCTGCATTTGTAAAGGTATACAACAACACATTCCACTCATCAATCAAAATGGCGCCAAATAATGTAAATCGTTTAAACGAAAATGAGGTCTGGAGAACCATGTATTCAGATTTAATTGACAGTACCCAGAAGCAGACACCCAAGTACAAGCCAGGGGATCGTGTTCGAATAAGCCGTGTGAAACTTACGTTTGACAAAGGTCGTAAAACTATTATATATTGTTTTTAAATTTATCTATTTGTTACCTACAATGTTTCAAAGTATTAGCTATATATAGTCTAGCGTTTCAAATAAAGATGTTATTATGTTTTTGACTGTTAAACAGGATACAACCAGAATTTCTCGGAAGAATTGTTTATTGTTAAAGCAGTTAACGTCGAGACAATACCTATAACCTACTATCTAGAAGATTTAAATCACGACAGCATTACTGGAGGATTTTATAAGGAAGAACTTAGCCGAGCTTAGCGTTTTAAAATGGATTCACCGTTTTTTCCGTATCTTTCCAATGCTATCAAACAGCAAATCAACAACAAACGCAGAAGACTTGACAGGCATTGCTGTTCCACCTTAGACAGAGATCCTACAAGTACATAAAATATATATATAACTGTTACCAGTGACCAGCAAAGCAGTATATATTCAGACAATACCCCATCAAACTTTATTGCTGTACTGCCTACACCACTTAACCTTCAAAACTATGATGTTGGATTACTAAGCTTGAAATACACTAGCAGCCCTCAGCCAACGCCACCTCAGCATGTACAGACAAGCCCAACGCGCAAAGTGCGCAGCACGAAAAGTGCTGACGCAGAGCCCCAGAAAAAATTGTTTCCTGATTACAAGCCAACTTTAAAGACATATCTCAACTTCCAGAAAGAAGAGACAATTCTACATGACTTTATGAGTAGACTTAACACCAAGTTGAAAGCAAGTCAAGCAACAGTTCCGCTCAAAATTGAACAAAAAGCCCTCAGCCTAACCCCAGACCATATACATATGATCCTTGTAAATAAATCAAAATCAAATAGTGTCATTATTGAAATCCCTTCTTCTCTTTCAATGCTTTTCAAGCACAGCAGATCAAGATTTATGACCGGCAACCATTTACCGTACGAAAATACACGTCAAGCAGACTTTGACATTATTCCAATTGGCGCAAACTTTAATTTTGAAGCTGAAACAATATTAAACATGGAAAACGTTATACAGTTATACCACGGCTTCGAGACTACTCTAATTTTTAGAAAAGAAATTTCAGCAGGAGACTTAGATTTTTGCAAATGTTTTGAGAGATTCAATTCTGAGATGAGTGATCCAGCAAATAATGACACAAAGTTAAAAATTGAATTTCCTTCAGAAATAAGTAATACAAAGTGCAAGCTAACATTTGAAGGTACTGACAACAAGTATGTTGTGTTACCTGAACCTATAGCACTGTGTCTGGGGTTGCAGCAACACGACAAGTTTTATAATGGCGTATACGAATCCGAATTTGATTTTGACGAAGAAAAATACAAGGAAATTGTAGATTACGAGTACATGAACATACGCGTGTACAACATTTATGCAAATTTCATTCTAATGAAAGAACCTGAAGAATTAGACTTGGATCATGTCTTATATGTAATAAATCGTATACTTTCTAAAACCTTATGGAGTGATACAACCGTACAGTTTGAACACGCCGATGGGTACCTTAGCGTGCCTAACCTTGAAGAAAATATTACTGTACAACTTCCACCGCTTGTTAATAGGTTTTTTGGAATAGATGACAACTTTGTGTTTAAATCAAGTGTTGTTGCCCAATTAAAACCTGAATTAGTTAAACAAGAAGAACAGCAAAAGGAAAACGAAGAATTTGAAGAAGATGTAGAGCCTGAACATACAGAATCAGCTAAACGTCTACTCGTGTTGTGCAATCTAATTGAGAACCAGCTTTACGCTACACATACACTGCCATTACTGCGGTCAGTGGACATATCACACAAGTACAACGAAGAGACAGTGCAAAACTTTTTACCAATACTGTATCTACCATTAAAACCACAAGAACAGCAAGTTATACGAATAACACTTGTAAACGAATATCGTAACGTTGTCACGCTTGCTGAAAATTCACAGACTATTGTTGAATTACAATTTCGGCCCCGTAAAGTATAATGATGTTAACATTCAACTAGTAAACATACTAAACTTAAAGTGTGCAAGCTAAAAAATCGATTTGCTATAAAAGGGCCTCGTGTGTAAAAATCTGCTCATTAGTATTTCAACTTTCAAGTAACAACAACATCAAAAAACTGATCGCAAGCTATACACTTTTAACATTTATAGAAAATGAATTATTTGCGAGGCATCGTGGGCTTTGCAATCTAACACGTATTGTAAAAATGCGGAAAATTGTGTGCAAAAATATTTATAAATCTGCAACCGGAGACGATTTAGAAGTAATTGACGAAGATTTGATTAAAGATAGCTTACTTGGCGAATACTGTACACTTAAACCTATTAATAAAGAAGTCTTAAAAGGCAGCCAAATGGGAGCTGGAGAAGAAACAAGTATTGGTCTGGTTAGCACAGCCGACACTACGGCATCTAGTGGTTTGGGATTAGACAAAAACGAATATCTAGTTCCAATTAAATCCAGAAGGCCATCTAAAAGGCGACAAAGTACACACAAGTGTCGTATCACACATTGTCGTTCAACTTGCATTAAAAATGTTAAACAACCAGCTGTAAAACGCAGGATACCAGCCAATCAAACTGGAGGAAGGTTTGCGGTACGCAAACGAACACAGACTAGAGGCTCAAAGCGCAAAGTTGTGCGCAGGCGTTCTCAGATCGGGGGTCGCTCAAAAAGGAACCTAATTTCGCACAAAAGAAAACAGAAATCAGGCAGAACATCCGCCCAGTCGGGAGCTGGAAGAAGACGCAAGGCATACAGACGTAAATAACATATAAAGACGTGTATGTTACTCAACTCATTATTCACCATCTAGCCGACGACGAAGCAATACCACTGTAAATTTACCAGCTCTGAAAACAAAATATCATCATGGATACACAGTGGTTTTACGACGAACCTACTGTTTACGAGGGATCCAAGAAATGCATTCAAAGCAATCTTGTCCTGGATAAACTGCCGCCTACTAACGTCAGTGTTGCAGACGCTCCAGAATACTATCCATACTACCCTATACTTAGCCCCAGAGACAACGAGAACCCATTAATATTTGACATCTTAAGATCTCCAGGCAAGTATTACGAATTATCTGATTCGTATTTGGAACTTACTTGTCGGGTTATGCTGAGCGATGGAAAGCCAATTGCAGCAACTGATGTCGTGGCTCCGTGTTCAATGTTATTCTATGGACTATTTATTAACATGAAATTTTTCCTGAATGGTCAGCTCATAAGTGACAACTCAAATCACTACGCCATCACCTCTTATTTAAAGAAAGAACTTTCATCTAACCCTATTGAAAAGAAGAACGAAATGCTGAATCAGCTATACATTCCCAACGCTACTCCAGATACGTTTACTAAACTGAACGATGGATTTTTGGCACGGTACAATATTGCAAAAGAATCTAAACCATTTACAATGGTAGGAAGACCTGAAGCACCGTTTTTTGAACAAACTCGCATGCTACCGGGGGAATCAGACATACGAATCATCATACGAAGATCTCCGCCTGCGTTTTGCATTGACGCTGAAACTGAAACAAGGGCAGGGTACTCAGGCTGCCCGTTTCGTGTGGACATTGTAAATGCTGTTCTGTACTTGAAGAGACAGACTGTTTTACCACTTGCAATTGAAAAGCATCGACTAAACCTTAGCAGCGGTACACTTAAGTACCCATCTCTTGAACCAGAAGTCAAAACGTGTGTTATACCATCAGGTGTAAGCTCGCACTCATTAGATAACTGTATCAACGGACGGTTGCCGCAGTATATAGTGTTTGGACTAGTAGATTCTGAAGCCTACCTGGGAAAGCTGACTAAAGGTTTCTGCAACTTTCAACATTTCAATCTAAGCGAAATATCAGTTTCAATGAATCAAGAATCTGTACAGTACAAGACACTTCCGTTGAGTTTCAAAGATGCCGCCGGCGCCGGAGAAGATAACTTTTTGCTTGCTCTCAACACTTTAAAGAAAACAGCCGCCAATCCAAGCCTTAGGAATGGTATAAATCGTGACAACTTTACTAAAGGAAGAGTGCTGTTCGCATTCGAGCTAGTTCCCACGCTAGCAAACGCTTTAAGTGTAAACAAGTCGGGCCAGGTTCAAATACAATTGAAATTGAGAACCTCCTTATCAACATCGGTTACAGCTATTCTGTTGAGCCAGTACCAGAACGTCATTGAAATTGACCGGAACAAACAAGTCTTGATGAACCGTTAAAATGTAAAGTATCATACACGTTATTGTACAACTTTTAATCTTGTTTGCAATGTAATATATAACAGGATGTGTTAATAAAAAATGTGTCTGTTGCTTTACAGATCTTGGACAAACAACAGCGGCCTGACAATGAACACTGGACAGCTACAGCAATGTCTCGAAGTTTTACTTGGAGGGACTCAAACTAAATACTACGTAATTGCGGCAGATCAAATGCGGTCGGCAATGTTAGACGCAGAAAAAAAGGACCCAGAAAATACTTATCCTATTGCTGTTATTCAAAACACCGACAAGATCGGGAGTCCAGGCCGACACTGGATAGCTTACTGGGTGACTTCAAGAAACAGCTTTGAATATTTTGACTCGTATGGGAATCCAATTCAACGATATAGTAATCTGCAATGGCCTGGAAAACAAGTTACAGCAGAAAACTGTACTGCGATACAAAGCGGGAGATCCACAGTTTGTGGAATGTATTGTATATACTATCTTTATTCAAGGTCTTTAGGAATTAGTTATAAGGATTTCTTAAACATATTTACTAGTTCTGTATTAGTTAACGATAGAAAAGTTAGAACGTTTATGAGTATGATACCTTCAGTTCTACAAAGTTGTAATTGTGTACATAATAGGTTACAATCTAATACTTTTAAAATCTCTTGTCCAGAATTTTGTCGTAGTTTACTAGTATACTATTAGTTGTTAATGTATAAATGAAAAGTATTGTAATATGTTGTGTTAACCAAAATGTTAATATTAAAATAAGTAGTATAAGAAGTGTTGTAAGTTAGAATATATTTCAGTACCATTTTACATGTGACAATGTCAACATCAGACACTGTCGATTTTAGACTTATTCATCCTTTTACGGCTATGGTATTTGGCCCAAGTTTATCAGGAAAAAGTACACTCTGTCTAGAAATTGTTAAACATCGTAAGCAGGTAATTAGTGAAAAAATAAATAAAGTAATTTATGTTAGTGTACATACAAAGCAAGAAGAATTCTCTGGCATTGACTTTGCATCAGATGAAGATATATTATTTACTTCAGATTTAAATAATATTGAACAGTTATTAGAAGAAGAAAACACCCCGTGCTTAGTGATTTTGGACGATCATTTAAACTTTATAGAATCAAATCCTAAAGCAAGACTACTAGTTCAAAAAATATTTACTGAACTGTCACATCATTTAGACTTTAGCGTTATACTTGTTCTACAAAACGCCTTTTCTAAAGAACTAAGAACCACAAGTTTGAATACCAAGTACTTGATACTTTTTGACGTGCCAAGAGACAGAAGCATTATTGGACAAATATCCAAACAGGTTTGCCCTGGAAAACCCAAACATCTTCAAAAAGCATACGAAAAAGCCTGTAGTTTACGCCAACATAACTACCTAATGCTAGATCTTCATCCCAAGTGTCCTAATCCTACAATGTTTGTGCGAAATAACGTATTTTCTTGTAATGGAACCGACATTTATATTCAGAAATAGCGTTGATAATGGCAGGCATGAATTGTTTACCCTTTCGATTTGAACAAAACTACAAATTTCTGTCAAATCTAACGTTTTTTAAAGCAAAAGAATACAAAAACTTGATAACTACTGCTACATCAGAACAATTGTACGCATTAGCTGAGACTGTATTTAATTTAAATAAATTCGGCAAGCATCCAGTAAAAGGATATAAAACACAAATAAAAACTTTAATTAAAAGACTAACTGGTATTAGTTTGGAGCGACTTGGAAAAGTGTTGATAAAATACCGTACAATTGTGCAAAAAGTATTGGCAACAGTGTTTTACAAAGTGTACAGAAGTGAAATGTGTCGTACTACTTTACTTTCAGATTTAATTTCCGACGATAACGTTATACTTGCACATAAAACTAAAGATGGCGACCATAATGAAAGCAATTGACCCTAAGCTATATGCTGAACTTATAAAACTGCGTACAGAAATGCTATTGAATAAAGCAGCAAGTAAATCAGAAAACCACATATCTGCATCTAATAGTCAGCATACTTCATTAGATTACAAACCACATGAAGTTTCTGATAGCCAATTAAAAGCGCAATTACCCGAGATGTATACTTCTGGCATTGCAAGATTAAAACAACTGCCAAAACAAGACTGGATTCAATACGAAGAGATGGTTTCAATGCCTGTTCGACGTAAACGAATAAAACATAATCGTTAAAAGCAAAATCGTGTATCTAGGAACAAATTGTACAAAACGCTTACAAAAACTATTTAAGCTGTTGCATTTAGTTACTTTTAATCAGTTGACATTTACAAGTCATACAGTGCAACACTTAAAAATTTAAAAATCACAATGGCATATACACGAATTTTAATTGGACTGCTACTTGTCCTACCAGCACTTGCATTTACATGCAACACTGTAGCAGCAGCTGACGTATCATTAACTTTGAACCAGGCGTATAACGAAAAATACAAACATCAAGGGGACTCTCTCGACAACACTAAAGGCAACATGGAAACCTCTAGCAGAATGGCACCGCTGTTAAATACAACACAGCTGCCATCTTCATCCACAGCTTCTTTTCATAAGTTCATACTACAAGCAATGAAATATATGCTTGAAAACTTAAATGCACAGAATGGAATAATAATTGATGTCGTGAAGAAGGTTAACCACAGCAAGGCTACACCTTCAGTTCACAATACATTTGACTATATAAGTGAGTGAATAATACAATTTTCACTTGCACGTAAGTATACTTTAAGACATTTACAATAAAAATAAATATGTACCATAGCTCAACCTGTATCTAATATTTAATACACTTGTGCTTGTAAGATGTAGTTACATGACAGTATATTTGTAAAACATATTCATGGGTTTGTTTTGTTTGTTTGTATGTGCGCATGCGTAGCCATTTACGTATCATTTCTTCTGGTTCTGCTCCTGTTTGTATTCAAACTCATCAAGTTGCTTCGGGGGGCTACATCGTTTCACCATTCAAAAGACGCCGGGGACCAACCAATGGGGGAGTTTAATTTAATTCAGGATTCAGTTATAAATACTAGTCCTGACCAAATTCGGCCTCATACGATCAAAAGCAACAGCCGGGACAACTAACATCAGGACCTGAACACCCCAAGCACTGCAGCATCACACACACCCTTCTACAACAAAGCTAGATTTTATTCTGGAACATCTAATTTTACCACAGGAACTGTAACGTTGCTACAACCCCGACAATACTAACAAGTTGTTCTACAATCAAACTACGGCAACGTAAATTACGGCCCTACTAACTTAACGGAATTCAATCAAGTTGTTTCACATTACCCACACTTTAAAGTTTCAAATTGCCCACACTAGAAGTTCCACAACATTCACACTAGACGTTCGACATCACTTACTGAAAATCTTACTTTACCAATGCTACAAGTTTCAAGTTACCCACAACTGTACTTGAAGGAAAACTTTGTCAAGCATTTCTATCATGGATCGCCACATTACCCCGGGATATTCCTCGCGGTTTGTCAACGCACAGCGGTACCATGAACAATCAAACTACCCTGCACCGAAAAGGCTAGGTACAACTGACTATGTACGTATACAAACATTTTTTGCACACTTTGCAAATATTTAAATTTATATTCTGTTTTGCTAATTTATAGTTTGCTAAATTCTTTTGTTGCAAATATTCAAGTCAGTTAATCTAATGTATTACTTTGTTGATGTTGTTTTCAGAAACTCTTGTGCTCAACGCCTCACTGCCCGTTTGAATCCCGCTATCATGTGGCGTATAAGTCTCACGTTGAACATGCTCATCAATGCGAAGACTGCAATACCTTTTGCTCGAACAAACAGTACCACCAGTGCTCGCATGGTGGAGAAAGACTTGGGCATGTGGACAACCAAAATCAAGACCTTGTTGGCGGTGGGACAAGCCGGCCTGGAGCATCATACGGGCCTAGTACCAGCACTGAAATCCAACCTGCGAATAAACGATTGCGTCGCTCTCCACAAATTGACCTAGATGTATTTTAAGAATCAACGCGGTCACATAAGGGAATGATAGTGACTTACATACACAGACCAGCCGAGTCGTTTCAAAGTGTAGAATCGCTTATAACCGAACTATACCAGCCACTTGTGAAACTGCTTACCCAGAAACTATCTGTGCATGGTAGTATTAAAGCTCAGCTTATACTTGTGGCCACGTTAGAACTAAAAACTCTTGTAGAAAATGAAAACACCTTGAAAGAACGCGATTATGTATATAATGCCTATAATCGCGATATTCTTACCCCTGAAGAAATTGAAAACTATATATTTGAAAGAACAAGTGAAATTATTAAGAGACTCAATGAATTCAACAAGCATGGAAGCGGATGGACTTTACGCCAAATTGAATCTGTTCAAGTTAAAGTTGGCGTACTGAATTTATTTGCAAATGCTGAAGCAAGAGGGTACATAAAGTTTCCATCGCTTAGGCCAAGAAAAACAGGATACTTAAACATCAAAAACAAATGCAACGACTGTTTTAAATTTTGCGTAGCTGCACATCGGTTTAGACATGAAATTGTTGAAACAAACAGATACCTACTGAAGAAACAAAACAAAATTAGGGGTGCCAGCGACGAAAAACAAAGCTTGCAGTGCCCTGAACAATACAAGCAATATTTTGCACACTTTGATTTCTCAGATATACATTGCCCTCTGCGAATCGATGAAGATTTAAAAAAGTTTGAAACAAAGAATAATCTTGGAATCAATATCTGGAGTCATCGCGGCGATCAAATCATCCCAGTACGAAGATGCAATAACAAGGAAATTACTGAAAAGTGTAATTTATTCTTAATTTACAAGGAAACAAAAAACAAAGAAGACAATGCGTACCACTTAGTCCTGATTACAGATTTGGATAAATTTATGTGTAATGGAGGCAAAAACAAAGTGTTTTACTGCCAGTCTTGCTTTAGAAGGTTTAACACTGAACTGAATTTGGCTAATCACAGTGACATGTGTCAATCTCTGGATTCAAAAAACATTGTATTTCCTGGAATAAACGAAAGGGTCAAGTTCTCAAAACCATGGCAAACATTGCCCTACCCATTTATAATTGTATACAAGTTTTCAACATTTATGAATCCTATAAACAATTTAAAGTCTACAAACGGTTATACAAAATTTGTAAATGAGATTTTGCCAGCAGCCTATTCGTTTGTAATCATAAGTCAAATGCAAGACCGAGATGAAATTGTGTCGTTTGAATTTTACGACGGACCAGACATCATGAAAAATTTCTTTAAACGTATATTCTTTTGGGCTGAAGTGTTATTGTCCCATATAAGAAATACAAACAACTTTGTTATACCATCTGAAGAAGTAAAAAAGAAATTTGATGAAGCCACACATTGTCATATATGCAAACGTGTATTTGACAATACGAAGAACTTTACAAAAACTTTTCATCATAACCACCACCATGGACACTTTGAGTTTGCAGCATGCAGCAGTTGTAATTTAAAAATCAAATACAAACATGAGTTTTCAATCATCTCACAATGCGGGAGCTCCTTTGACTACCATTTATTAGTCAGTGCAATGAGAACTAATTACTTTAAAGCTAAAGATGTTCAAGTAATTGCAAAATCATCTACTGAATTTATATCTATTACAATCACAGCAAAGGATACTTGGCTTCCAAACTTACATCTTCAATACCCTTTAACTGACAGCACTGAAGACGAATATAATGGAAAAGCACTACATTTAAAAGTTAAAGTTAGATTCATGGATGCAGGTGTGTTCTTTGACTCTAATTTATTTGAACTAGTTGAGTCCTTAAATGCCAACAACACAGAAGATTTAAAACTGGTTTCACAATGTATCAAATACATTGTACCAACACGATATACAAAAAAGAAGTTACAGAATCAAAGACAGCAAACAGATGAAGATTCAAAGTACTTGCAAAAACCACTTTACTTTCCTTTCAAATCCCTTATTAATGCTTCTGTACTGTCACATCTCCTGCCTGCAAGAGAAAATTTTCAAAAATCAATAATTGACGACGAGCCAATTGCGGATGATGACTGGAAGCTTGTACAAGATGTGTGTACTCAATTCAACATAACAACATTACGCGAGTATACTCGATTTACGTGTATGCTTAATACAATTTTACTTGCTGAAGTATGGCAAAATTATAGAAAACTTGGACTCAAGAATTACGAATTGGACCCAACGTACTCAATGACTTTGCCAAGTTTCTCCTGGGATTGTTTTTTGAAATTTACTGATGCCAAAATCGATTACATTAGAGATAAACGCATATTGGACATTGCAACTAATGGAATTCGTGGCGGTCAGTGCATCTTTACACAAAAACACGTGGTTGCAAATCACAAACGATGTCCAGAAGGGTTTGATTCAAGTAAACCTCGCAAGCAATTACTCTCACTAGATATTAACAGCCTCTATGCACACAGCATGAAAAATCTAATGCCAGTATCAGATTACGAATATATGGAAGCTGAAGACTTGGAAAAAATAAATTGGGCTGATCCTAATCTTGGAAACGAGGAGGGAAGTTACGGCTACCTTTTAGTTGTGGATTTGGAGTATCCTAAACACTTGCATGACCGAGATGCAAATCTTCCTCTTGCAATGGAACAGCGAACTATAAATTTGCAAGATGTCAAGGCTCAAACAAATTTGAACAAACATGCAATGTCTTGCGTTGACCAATATATTTCACGCCCACGATTGATGTTAACACTGCACAATAAATACAAATATACAACTCACTTTAAAGCGTTGCGGTACTACTTGTCAAAAGGATTGGTACTGTCAAAAGTACATTGCGGGGTACGGTTTAAACAACAAAGTTATTTCAAGAAATATATTGAAGCAAATTTAGCAAAACGCAAGATTGCCAAAACACCTTTTGAAAACAAATCACTTAAGAAAAACTCTAATGTAATTTATGGCAAAACATTGACTCAAATTCTTGAATTTGTAGAAGCACATTTGTGCACAAGTGCAGCTGAAGCAGAAAAATCTCTAGCTAATCCCAGATGCAAAGACTTTGATGGATTGTCTGAAAATCTCAGTGTGTTCATTCAAGAATTAAAAACATACCGCGTTACTAATTTACCATTGACTGGAGTTGCAATTTTAGAGTTTGCAAAAGTTTATTTCTATGAACAATGGGACCGTTTGTGTGAAACGTTCCACAACAAAGCCTACTTGGATTATTCTGATACAGACGGTTATGAGATGCATACTATCGACGAATTCAATACGTTCTGAGACGACATCTTTAATGCCAAAGAACATTTTGATTTCAGCAAAATCCCTCGTGACCATAAGTTCTTTAAAACGTATGAGAATCAGTACCCAAATCTGCAATCCCTGAATAAAGATGAGAGCGGAAAAATCAAAATCCAGAGTTTAGATTTAAAAGAAATAATTATTTTAAAACCAAAAATGTACAGCACATTGTTTCTTAACGACACTGAACAGCAGAAATGTAAAGGGATTCCTGCAGTCGCTATGCGTCAGTGTAAACACAATAAGTACAGACAAATGTTAGAAACTAACAAACCAATAACAATAGATGTAAATTCAATTAGATCTAGAGACCACAAGCTGTACACAATAAATTATAGCAGACTAGCATTTAATGCTTTAGACTTGTCTCGTATATTCCCAGATCTAAATAATTGTAATTATAGTTTACCATTAGGTCATAAAGATTTAGATAAGAAGTAAATTTTGTTTAGTAATGTAAACTTGTAAATTATTATAACATTTGATAATTTCAGTTGTAATTAATGTTAGTATAGTACTTACTTTTTTTTAATTAGAATTAGCAACCCCAATTGATTATATGATTTAATTAACTAGTGCGTATAAAATAGTTTTAATTATAGTCATAAGAAGTGTTAGCTTTACTCTTAATATTTAAAGTTAGTTTTACTTTACACTTAAATTAAGTTTAGAATTAGAGCACACATGCAACAAAATTAGTTAATTGTAATATTTTAGATTAATTCGTAGGTTGTGTATACATGTACATATTATATTTGCAGTTGCAGTGTGTGCACAAGTTTTAAGAACAGTAGTAATGCATTTAGTTTAATTATTAGTTAACATTGTGAAATTGTAATTGTATTAAAAAAATTCGGAAAATATAATAAAATCTTGTAAATAACGTGTATTACCACCGATGGCGACCTTATTCAAGCTACTGGGTTCAACCTGCATCTGAATAGCATGAATTGTGCAAAGCGCGGAGACAAAGCATTTACTACAAGGACGAGAAAGCTTATTAGCGAAACAACGGAGGAAATAGCTTTATTACATGAAATCGCACATAACCACCTTCCAATTCTTGCAGCCTGCGCCACGACTTGAGCTTTGCACCATTACTTATAAACTCAAAGAGCTGGTATGATTGTGTAGGACATTATCCAATGCAAAATTTAGCATAGCTAAAGTTTTCACACGGCATTAGAAGCGATATAAAACTGTCAAAAAGTTTCTCATCGCTTCCCATCATACTTACAGCCCCATTACCATTATACGCTCCCCATCTCTTCCCATACTGTAGCCCACATCCTTCCCCACATCTCTCTTGTCCCCACGGGGGTACTACCCCTCACCCCTACCAACAAGCCCCTCCCCAAAATACTCATCTCCCACTACTCTCCTCTACTCACGTGACATCATTTGCGCCTAACCCCTAGCTCGTTTTCCTAATGTCAATGCGATAACAGCTTGGCGGGGGTATCAAAAAGGAATATTCACTTGACATCATTTGCGCGTAACCCCTAACCTGTTTTCTTAATGTCAATGCGATAACAGCTTGGTGGGGGTGTCGAAAAAGAATAGTCACGTGACATCATTTGCGCGTAACCCCAAAGCCTCCACAACGATATCCCAGCGTGTCTAAAGTGAGAGACTGAAAGACCACTGTAGCATAGATTATTGCTTGGATTTGTACTTATGCTGATCATGTGTAATTAATACTTGTATTTGCCCGGCACAACTCAAACAATGAAGTATGTACATTTATATTTTGCGTTTGTTTACCATGTGCTTACACGTAAATAAGGGGTTTTTTGCTTCTATTCACTGTAATATGTTTTGACATGGGTCCATTTAACTGTTAATTGTAAAGAAATTGTTAGTCGGAGCTTTAAAAATCAATACAGACCTGCCTGCTCGCTTTTGTGGTGGGTTAAAACTTGTTTTATGAAATTTGTATTAATACTGTGACCTGTAGTGTACGGCCAACAGACGGATAGACCGAGGGACAGACGGATATGACCATTGCATAAGATGCTTAAGCTCTGTCACTAATTTATTAGGAATTAACGTTTGCAATATTTTTACTAATTTAATTGCAATGAATGTCGTACTATACAATTCAAGTAAGTTTTACATTTGCTCATTAGATCAATTAAAATTGCTACAATTAAGTAATTTGACGTTTGCATTTTTCTACGAATTTATTTACAATTACCACAATATGTAGGTATCTTTAGGGTCTTGAATACCGTTATCGTAACGGCACCAAGTTAGCGCAGGCCATTACTGACCCATTGCTATCCCTATTTAAGACTTAACTTAATAATTAATATATCCCCTGTCGAATCGACCTGTAGCAATAATATATGCTAACACGTCTTTCCTAGGGGCTTCTGTGATTATTTCATGCGAGTCCTTGCTGGGACCAAAGAACCAGTTCAAACTTTGCATGCGATGATATGTAAAGATGCGACACCTTACCAGATAGTGTAGTACCGTTTCGTCTTCCTCGCCACACTCTTGGCATAACGGGGAATTTACAGCGCCCATACAGTGGAGATGCTTTTGCAACGGGCAGTGTCCCGAGTAAGTGTACGTCAGTAACTGCATTGCCCGCCTCGATAATGACACAAGTGAGTTTGAGCCGGTTACGTAATTCGGCTTTACAGAAAGTAGTTTAGCAATTTTGCAGTCCTTCCTTTCTTTCCACCTGCGCAGATGTAGAGTACGCTGCCATGAGCGGATCTCGCTGTGTTTTACGCTGTTAGATACAAGGAGTATGGGTTCAGGCCCCATTTGAGCCATTTTACCTCCTTCCGTCAACATGTGCGCACCACGGGCTAGTTGATCGGCACATTCGTTGCCCTCAAAGCCCATGTGAGCAGGTATCCAGATGAGTTTAACCTCGTTTGTTGTCGCCAACTCTGTCAAGTCATTAAAACACTCCTTGAGAAGCTTAGAGTCTGTATTTAGTTTGGTCAGAGATCTCAAGGCGCTCTGACTGTCACTAAAGAATGTGATAGTTTTGTCACTGTAGCTACGTTCAATTAAGCCTTTGCTGCTAGGGAAATTGCTACCACCTCGGCTTGGTAAACCGTGGCGTATTTCCCTAGTGATTGGGAAATTTTACAGATTACACTTACGTTCTCTATGTCTTCCCGATCTTCAATACGGCAGCCACAGCCTGAGCTGTCGCCATCTTTGGAGCCGTCGGTGAAGCATACAATGCCCGTGTACCCTACTGAAAGATGTCCTTCCAGAGTGCCTTATTCTGAATCTGTACCACTAGGGTCCTGCTCAGCTCATGCGTACTATCATTATCCGAGGGCATTTGGAGAACCGGGACATTTCTTGCCCAGCTATTGCTTAGCCCTACGTGATTTTTGATACCTTGACTTAATGAGTTGTTTTGCCAATGGCCTTGTCCAATGAGCCTTTGTCTGGTCTTTAGTGCTAAGCCCATTAGATAGATTACCACAATAAGGTTACGTTAAGTTTTTAGAGAGAGAGAGAGTGAAAACCTAATTTAAACTGATACACAATCGTACTTGCCAACACGACACAGTAGAACATAATACAATTTTTAAAATAATATTACAGGGTTTTATGTAGTATATTTATTTTAATCGCTAATGAATTAGAGACATTCAAGTTGGAGTAATCGAATATAAGTGGTGGTGCGCGATTCTGTGTGTCCCGCGAACCGCTCCCAGAATTACTTCTTTGACCATGGCGTATGGTAGTATAAATTGTTTCCTAAAGTCTTCAAAGAATTTGGTGATGGTTCCTCTGGCTCCAATAAGAAGACCAATCACTTTTATTTTTTCCAGACCGTACTGCTCTTGAAAATACGGAATGCATGGTTTGTATATTGTCTGCTTTTCTTGGTTGACTTTGTTTGCTTAATCTGTGTGTTTTTCAAACCTCACGGTAGGATCAATTATATAGCCTATTTTTTTTGCTGGTCATAACAGATTATGTCAACTCTTTGACTAGTTGCTGTGCAAGTGACTTCCTCATGAACCTTCCAGAATCTCTTTGCACCGGAGTAAGCTTTTCGCAAATTCTTTGCAGATATGGTACGTATTTCGTGATGTTTTGTGTTTTGAAGTAGATCGCCTCTCGGGCAGCTACCAAGGACATGACTAAGGGTTTCTCTCTTGTTGCAGTGACGACAACAAGGCTCACTTAGGCAGCGACCGGAAACTGATTTCACCGGGTATACATTAGCTGACATCTTTAAAATTGACACCCACTCTGAAGAAGTCAGACCTTGTTTATCCCTAATGATCCTATTCCCCGTTGGATATTCTTGAAACAGTTCAACTCCCATTCTTTTATGGGGCAGTGCACACCATTTAACGTATTCACGGTCACGTAGACTCTTTCTCAGGATTTGGCTAGGTTTTGTTTTGGGTCTTGCTAAGACCATGCCATTTATTTTTACTTCCTCTAGTTTTAACTCCTTGATGCACTCGCTCATTTTATCTTCCATATTTCGAATGTGGGAAATAAATTGGTCCTTGGAGTTTCGAAGGAAAAGTTTTGAACGCCTCCCAAGTTGCCCGCACAATTTGAATACCCCGATGACTTCTGGAGGAATAAAACATTGCATCCGGAGTGTCCGCTGGAAGACTAATGATTTCTTTAACCGAGCTGTTTACTAACTTGTCCAGATCCAGGAGGAATTTTGAGGACAATTTGTTTAGGGGCGCATGGGCAGTGGGTGGATGAGCGTTGGCCACAAGTACTGGTTGATAATTTTGAATTTTTGATTCAGATACAACATTGGAGTACCTAAAATATTTTGCAGGTCCTTTTCAAAATTCTTTATAATTTTTTATAGTTCAAAAACAATTTCATCAGTAAAATTAACCCCTAAGTACCGAATACGTTCTTTTGCTGTGACTGCACTAATATGACAATTATTATTAAGTATTAAAGGGTCCTCGCTTATTTTACCTTTCTTGATGTTGATGATTTTTGACTTCGTAAAATTTATCTCATAACCAACCTTTTTAAAGTTATTGATAGCAATTTTGGTAAACTCTTTGAGTGCGTCCATATAGTGTCCGAATATTGCTACGTCATCCGCAAATGCCTTGGCAGACAAGTTTTGTACGTCTGGATGAATCTGAAATCCATATAATGCAGCAATTTTATGTTCAGTGAGTTCTCAAATCACGTGATCGATTGAGATGTTGAAAAGCCGTGGTGACAATGGAGATCACTGAAAGACTCCTCGTTGCACCACAATTGGTTTTGAAATTCCAGCACAGGTTTGGATTTAGGTCTTGTTGTCTTTCATAAGAGATATTGTAACATTTCGTAGTAGCGAAGGGAGGCGAGTATGATGCAAGTTTTTGGCTATATGGCTTACGATTGATGAATTAATATAAGTACCTGGATGCTTTGTGAAGCCAACTTGGTTTTTATTGAGATGGATATAGTCGTCTAGTCTTTTGTCTAGAACGCGTTTGATCACTCTTTTTAGTATGGAACAGATCGAAATTGGTCTCCAGCTCCCCATTTTCTCTTTCTCATCGGCGTTTTTTAAAATCAAAATAGTTCTTGCTTTTTGAAAAGTTTTTGGGATTAAATTCCAGTTTTGCATGATTGTGCTTATTTGGGCAATGACAGAGTAACAATCTGCACCAATTTTTTTAAGGAGACGAATCGAAACCCCATCAAGCCCAGAGGCTGAGTCATTGTTGATTCCTTTAATTGAGGCTTCGATTTCTTGTGGGGAAATATGTGATTGGTAACCGTCATTCAAAGTATCTTGGTCTTCCTTATTTAATTTAGAGCCATAATCTTCTAATTTTTGAGTGTTCAGTATTCCCCATCTGTCGTTGTAAGATGATTTGAGATCACATAGAGAGATTGCACAACTATCAGTAGCAAAAGTTGACTTCATTAATATCCGTACTGCTTTCTTTCGAGAATAATGAAATAGATGCTGCAATAATTCAAAATTATATTTTGCTTTACGTCTTTGACGATCCCGTTGTGACGCCCTTTCGGGATGTGAAGTAGTGTTATACTTTGCTTCGCTTTGTACAAATGTTTCCTTTCGCTTTCTAGCTTGTACAAATTTTGTGTTAGGGTGCTTTGGTCCTGGCCAAATTTCCATTGACTTCACAAAATAGGCGGAGAATTCGTCTACTGTTTGGGAAAATTCATCTAGTGTGGGCTCACTACTAATCATTCATATTCTTCCTCTGTGGATAAGGAGGGCGGACTGTATGATTCTGCAATGGCTTTCCTGCTTTCTTCAGGATGGGCACAGGAGATGTGCCTATTTAAGCCTTTAAACAGTTTGTCACAAAATGGACACTGTTCTTCTTGCCTTTCAACTTTTTTTTTCTTTGGCATTTTGCTTATTCTACAGTTACACACAGTTGCTATTAATTAAATCTTAATCAACAATAATATTTTAGTTTTGCACATTGTAAAGATTAGTATTTGTAGATAAATAGAACATTACTCTTGAGTAATTATTATTGTAAATTTATTTTAACCACTTGACCTTTACATCCAAAGTACAACAATAAAGGAACATTTAAAAAGTTGTAAGACAATTTTAATGATAAAGCCACGTACATGCCTAAATTAACAGGAATTTATTACTGTTTTCGTTTGGTACTGAACTGAAGTAATTAGTTATTTTACTTAAAATCTAAAGTTTGTTTAATTTCACAATTTGTGAGTTCAAATGCCAGCATTATTTAGTCATATATAATGTGAATCTAATATTAATATTAGTGTAAAATTACCTCCTCGTTGGCATCAACCAAGATGTCACACAAGTGTAAGCTATTTTTAAATAAATAGCAGTTCAGGCTTGACTTTCCTCATTCCGTACATTCTATGTTAAATCTATTCTTCGATCTGGCTCGGTTACTTATCAATATGCTAATTTTAATTTAACGAATACAAATTTTTTTGCGTTTATGCTCTTTTATAGAATACAATGATTGCTTATCAAACCACAATACAATTACATGTTGCTTCTTTCAATACGAATGCTAACATTTACTTATTATATTTAGTTAGGTTGGCAAGTAAAGTAGAAGGGAACAGACAAATGAGTTAACATTATTTTGAAGTTCTCATTTCTCATAGCGATAGATTGATAAAAATTTTAGTTAATCATAAGCGATTCAATTTCTCTCTAACAATCTATTCTCAAATTTTTAATAACATGAATTTCTTCTTTATCGTACTCAAATTTAATATCAGGAAACGAGGGCAGCACGTTACAAACTGGTACATACATCAATAAACAACTACCAACTAATCAACTATTTTATTATTTTGTTAAACATTATTAAAACAGCAATGCACGTAAATATGTATCTACTTTTTTCTAACTGCCGCAAGGCATAGAACATACACAAATATTATCATTAATGTTTACTTCTTTAACTTTTATACACTTATAAGTTTCAAGTATTATTACATGAAAATATATACTCACTTTAATACAAACAATCATGCCTGTTTACGGCTACCGACCGGAACAGCAGAACATATCGCAAGAGCCGTTTCGGTCGGTAGCCGATTGAAAAACCGTCGGTTTTCCACCGTCGGCTTTTTACTTTGTTTCTACATTGAAGGGATCCTCCACAAATAACGTCAAGCGTCGTTTCAATGGTTAAAGGGACCGTCCATAAATTACGTCAAGGGTCGTTGCAAAAATAAAGGGGCCGTCCATAAATGACGTCAAGGGTCGTTGCCAAAATTGATGGAGTCGTCCATAAATGACGTCAAGGGTCGTTGCAAAAATTAAGGGGCCGTCCATAAATGACGTCAAGGATTGTTGCAAAAATTCAAGGGGTCATCCATAAATGACGTCAAAGGTCGTTGCAAGAGAGCCCTGGTGGTCCATGGGTGCCGAGCGAGACATAGCGTCTGAGGCTCTCCAATGCTGTTGACGGCGTGGGTTTAATTCCCGCTAGCTTCGGATCTCTTTCGTGAGAAAGTTGATCTTAAACGCCAGGCTCTCCACATGTGTGGCGACCTATGTCATTAAAGGCTTACTTGGCTCTGTGTTAGTACGGGGTAAGCTAGTCACACGGGGGTTCGTGTTGGGAGAACTGATCAATTGATTAGAAACACCAAACCCCTTACAAATAAAATTCCTTTGACCTTTGACCTTTTTTTGCAAAAATTAAAGAAGCCGTGCATAAAAGACGTCAAGGGTCGTTGCAAAAATTAAAGGGGTCGTTCATAAATGACGTCAGAGATAGTTGCAAAAGTAATTGGTGTCGTCCATGAATGACGAATATGGTATTTTTAAACATTGACGGCGTTATGCCCAACTGAGTTCCATGTACCCTTTTAAGGTTTGGGACAACCATAGACGTCAATTATGAACGACCCCTTTAATTCTTGCAACGATACTTGACGTCATAATTAGACGATACATTTAATGTCCTTAAAAGACGTCACAGGTCAGGTCACAAAGGTAATTTGGGAAGTGATGACATTACATGTTAAATATAAACATTTTCGAAAAAGTGAAGCTGATGAGAGGGTCCTAAAAAGAAATATTTTTCGATGACGTTATGTAAGAATGATCCCAATCGTACTCAGGTTTGAATGCTTAACCTCTTTAGCATCATTAGTATATATAAAACATTAGTTGTATTTTATGAAAAATGGAGATAGATTTGCTTTTAGTCCAAAATGAAGATAGTCAGATTTGCTTTTAGTGCTGAATAGAGATGGTCAGTTTTGCTTTTAGTCCAAAATGGAGATAGTCAGATTTGCTTTTAGTGCTGAATGGAGATAGTCAGTTTTGCTTTTAGTCCAAAATGGAGACAGTCAGATTTGCTTTTAGTGCTGAATGGAGATAGTCAGTTTTGCTTTTAGTCCAAAATGGAGATAGTCAGATTTGCTTTTAGTGCTGAATGGAGATAGTCAGTTTTGCTTTTAGTCCAAAATGGGGATAGTCAGATTTGCTTTTAGTGCTGAATGGAGATAGTCAGTTTTGCTTTTAGTCCAAAATGGGGATAGTCAGATTTGCTTTTAGTGCTGAATAGAGATAGTCAGTTTTGCTTTAAGTCCAAAATGGAGATAGTCAGATTTGCTTTTAGTGCTGAATGGAGATAGTCAGTTTTGCTTTTAGTCCAAAATGGGGATAGTCAGATTTGCTTTTAGTGCTGAATAGAGATAGTCAGTTTTGCTTTTAGTCCAAAATGGAGATAGTCAGATTTGCTTTTAGTGCTGAATGGAGATAGTCAGTTTTGCTTTTAGTCCAAAATGGGGATAGTCAGATTTGCTTTTAGTGCTGAATGGAGATAGTCAGTTTTGCTTTTAGTGCTGAATGGAGATAGTCAGATTTGCTTTTAGTGCTGAATAGAGATAGTCAGTTTTGCTTTTAGTCCAAAATGGGGATAGTCAGATTTGCTTTTAGTGCTGAATAGAGATAGTCAGTTTTGCTTTAAGTCCAAAATGGAGATAGTCAGATTTGCTTTTAGTGCTGAATGGAGATAGTCAGTTTTGCTTTTAGTCCAAAATGGGGATAGTCAGATTTGCTTTTAGTGCTGAATAGAGATAGACAGTTTTGCTTTTAGTCCAAAATGGAGATAGTCAGATTTGCTTTTAGTGCTGAATGGAGATAGTCAGTTTTGCTTTTAGTCCAAAATGGGGATAGTCAGATTTGCTTTTAGTGCTGAATGGAGATAGTCAGTTTTGCTTTTAGTCCAAAATGGGGATAGTCAGATTTGCTTTTAGTGCTGAATAGAGATAGTCAGTTTTGCTTTAAGTCCAAAATGGAGATAGTCAGATTTGCTTTTAGTGCTGAATGGAGATAGTCAGTTTTGCTTTTAGTCCAAAATGGGGATAGTCAGATTTGCTTTTAGTGCTGAATAGAGATAGACAGTTTTGCTTTTAGTCCAAAATGGAGATAGTCAGATTTGCTTTTAGTGCTGAATGGAGATAGTCAGTTTTGCTTTTAGTCCAAAATGGGGATAGTCAGATTTGCTTTTAGTGCTGAATGGAGATAGTCAGTTTTGCTTTTAGTCCAAAATGGGGATAGTCAGATTTGCTTTTAGTGCTGAATAGAGATAGTCAGTTTTGCTTTAAGTCCAAAATGGAGATAGTCAGATTTGCTTTTAGTGCTGAATGGAGATAGTCAGTTTTGCTTTTAGTCCAAAATGGGGATAGTCAGATTTGCTTTTAGTGCTGAATAGAGATAGTCAGTTTTGCTTTTAGTCCAAAATGGAGATAGTCAGATTTGCTTTTAGTGCTGAATGGAGATAGTCAGTTTTGCTTTTAGTCCAAAATGGGGATAGTCAGATTTGCTTTTAGTGCTGAATGGAGATAGTCAGTTTTGCTTTTAGTCCAAAATGGAGATAGTCAGATTTGCTTTTAGTGCTGAATGGAGATAGTCAGTTTTGCTTTTAGTCCAAAATGGAGACAGTCAGATTTGCTTTTAGTGCTGAATGGAGATAGTCAGTTTTGCTTTTAGTCCAATATAGATGTAGTCATATAGTCATATTTGCTTTTAGGGCTGAATGGAGATAGCCAGATTTGATTCTTTGCCGACGATATTCCACTGAGCAATGCTCTAGCATTACAATATGTGTACAAGTATGCCAAATTATTTCACGGGATGCACGGGTTCAAAAAAATGATTCGGTGCCCACCGCGGTAAATCGGCTACCGTGGATATCCACGGCCAGCCGCGTCTGCGAGAAACTTCCAATCGGCTACCTATCAGCCGTTGAACAGGCATGCAAACAATTAAGCGCTGTGACCGTCATATTAATTAGAGCATAATCAAGCTTAATTTAAAATTATTTTAAACACTCGTCTTTTGGTATTACTAGATCAATAGACTTATAGAATTACACTAATTAAAAATTTAAATTTGAATAGATAGACAAAATTAATAGCAAAGCTAGTTGCATTTTTAGTTAAAACTATTCAACAAGCAGATATTACTGTTTTCAAAAAGAAAATATAAAAAGGTTTTAAAACAAAATTAACAGAAACGTAGCTGTCTGACAAATTTAATGTTCTATGTACATATCTAAAATAATAGCAAATGAATTTTACATTCGAACAAAGGTTTGAAATGCAGGGGAATTAGCAACAAGCAACTCAGTCGTTTTTTCAGCCACATACAATAAACTATTTGCAACTGATTGACGATCAAAGTAATACGAGTGTCCTGAACGAAAATTGAGAGGATGCATGCATTTCAATTGTTTTTGAAACAATCTAGATTTAAAACGAGTTTGCCTTCTGTACGAGTCCAGAATCTTTGTTGACAGCTCATTAAATTCTCCTGCAGTCTTAACCAAAAAGATGAGGAGGGCAGCGTTGAAAGCCAAGTTAAAAGCAAACATAATCCGAAGCGCTGTAGAGTCCGCTTTAATTACCATGATGATCGAAATACAGGTGTAGAATTGAAGTGCTCCGTGAAACATGAACATTAGCCAAGTGACTGTGCTGTTAAGGATATTGACCGCCAGACTGATGGCATGATATGTACGCAAGAACATTGTCGGATACCGGAGCGTTTCTCTTGACATGTAGTGTCCAGCATCTTTGTCCAGGCTATTTAAAAATACATGTCAAGTTTTAATTATTGTCGAATACTATTTCCTAAGTCAAGAAAAATAGCATAATATAAGTATAATACTATAAGTCAAAAATTAAGCAGTACCAGGGTTATACCGTTAATAGATACAGACCATACCTTAATTCACGCAGTATTTTGTACGTTAGATGAGCAAACGTTAGCGAAATAAGTCCCGTTCCAAGCCCAATAACACAAGTGCCTAGATGACAGTATGACATCAGGATGATATTAGCTATGAATTTTGCAACGATCAACCAAATTGTGTCTTGTTTGTCTGTAGAAGCTTGAAAAACGTTTAATGGATTTCTGGAATCTACTGCAATAAGTAATACTAGAACCCAAAGAGCCCAGCATGCACGATACGATCCTCCAACTAAAAACCACAGGAATTTCTCTTCCCAACGTTGACGCTTCCGACGAATTTTATCTCTAGAACTAAGTTGGTCTGTAATCGTACAATGAGCATTTTTTGTAGTTATTTTCACCAGTACAATTAATACGAACGAGGAAATGGTATCACATGGAACTCGCCAATTTTGAAAAGTCTTGTCTACTGAAATCAGGCTACTTTTAGGAGTCGGGATCCTAACTTACTCGACTGCATTTTGCGCTGTTTGGTCACAGTAGCTTGCCAAAGTTTTAAAAAATTCTGATACTTTGGCACCCCTGTAGCCAAAATTGTTTAGTAAAATTAGGCCTCAAAAATAATGTTTTACCCAAATTGTTGTGCAATAATAAAAAATTTTGAATTTTAAAAAATCCTAAAATAACTTTTCAGAAAATATTTATCAAATTTCGTCAAAATCAGATGAGAATTGAATAAATTTACAGGGCGGCAAAGTATTAAACTTTAGCGGGCTACTGTGACCAAATAACACAAAATGCAGTCGAATTACTATAGATCTCTACTATTAAAAAGTAGCCTGATTTTTGTAGACAAGACTTTTTGCAATTCGCAAGTTCCATGTAAAACCATTCTTTTGTGGAAGGAAGTAAACAAGTTACCTTCAAAATAACGGGACATTTCTTTTGATGCTGATAGAAACATTGGTAGTTCTTCAATGTTGAGCGCAATATGTAATTGCAGAATAAAAATTACAAATGGTACAAGGGCAAGATAGTAGACAATAAATAACTCTATTGATGATATGTTTTGTTGGAGTGCATAACACTTATGCGCTAATATGATGCCAATACAAACGACATAAACAATATTAAAAATCCAGCCTGCAAATTGAAATTTGGAATTAGTTACGTACATGCTTTGATTAGTGTCATCCCACTTGTACGGGAAAAAACAGGACTTTTGGCCAAGTACGACAACTTTACCTATATATTTTAAACAGCGACTTCCAAACAACATGTTAACGTATTTTGCGGTTTATGCCTTATAAAAATACAGATTTTAAAATAAATTTTGCGATACGAGTAGAAACTGGTAAAAGGTAACGTTGCTCAAAAGTATAGTATACTTATGATTTGTCCTTTGAGTATTTTGGCATAAATCAAACCTGCAAGATCAATGAAATTTTAACTTGAACTTTCCTTACTCACAGTAACTGGTTGAGTCTAGTTCCACGAGCTTCGGTTAAATCGACCCAATCGAATAAATTATTATTATTATTGTTATTATTATTATTATTATTGATTTCAGGTATGCATGACGCACGTTGTCCTAAAAAATTAGGTTTCATGGCTAATGATTGCTCACAGATTGATTGTTTATTGTTTTGAGTTATACTAGTGGACATATTTAAATATATAATTAAGTTATTATATACTTACAAGGGCTTGATTGTTTTTGAGTTCAATAATTCAATATATAGTTAAATATTATTAGGGATAAATTCTGAGCATTAGGTTTTTGATTTTACGCAGCAATTTATGTCTTTCTAACGTCGTAGGCACATTACAATGTTAAACCTTAAATGAATAAAGTCAAATTTTACAAGTTAATTTAGTATTAGCAGCTTCTATGTTATAGAAACAAATAATAAGTTTTTTTTACTATATTAGTTGAAACGACGGAGGACTCAAATATTCGTAAATTGATAAAGGAATTTTAGCCAGAGAAAAGTTAATAGAAACCTAAGTGGCTGTTTACATTGAATTCACTTAGCTACAAATTATTTTATATTCGATTCTAATTTAATTTAAATTTATAAAAGCTCATCGAGGACAGAAATGTTTTTTTCCCTTTGATTGATTGATTGATTGATTGACTGAACTTTATTAACGTGTTATTTAAACCAATTTGGCGCAAAGCCATTCTTCCTTCGGTAACACAGAATAATTATAGTTGAAAAATTATCAAGTATTTTGTAGAGCCTTAGCAAGAGTAAGACAAAATAACAAATAAATTAGGTAACAAAAATTACTATTAGTGATATTATGAAGTAACGCTAACAAATACGATAACGATAACAACTTAAGATTAAGTAACAACCTAAATTATTTGTACTATAAGTATTACATTCTGTCTGCTCTCTCTCAATAAAGCTATGTATGAACAACTAGCTATTGTTTAACATATATAACATCAAATTAACTTTAACAAACACGACAACAACATACGATTTGAAATTAACTTATATAATTAGTTGTACTATAAATATTACAGTGGGGTCGCTCTCTCCCTTTAAAGCTATGTTGGAACGACTAATTAATATCTAATTAATATCTAACATAAACATCATTACGTGCATTGAGACACGATTGTGAGATATTATATTTAAATGTATTCAGTGGTAGGTCTAAATTTCTTTCCTCTACTGGGATCATGTTCCAATTCTTTCCTTTCAAGTTAATGTAGATGTTTAAGAATATGTTTCTATGTTTTTCAAATTCTTTCCTGTGCGTTCATGCCTATTGTTGAGGCTTAAAACAAGTATAATTTAGTCGGTCTTTTAACATTGAGGCAATCATTGACAAGGGATTTTTAGGAAATTGCGTCTTTAACGATAAAATGCCATAGAAATCGTAGTTTTTTAATTCTTTCAATTTTTTTATGTGTATGAAAGCATCTTTGGCATAACCACGAAACAAAATTTGAGTCTTGTTTAAGTTCCATCGCAATTTCTCAGATTTTTTTAACATCTTGTTGTAAGATGCCCATTCTGATGAAATTTCATAACATAAAAATGTTAAAATAACTACCCATGTTTACCATGTGCACATTGTAATTTGACTGTGAACATAGTGACTACATTTTTAGAAGCAATACTTTAGGGTATCCTTTAACTCTCAAACTATCTAAAAAAAGTTAAATTTAAGTTTATTAAGGAAAAATACATAGTTTCAAACTATTAAACGTAAACTCGTATTCCTTCCCCTGGCCTTCATGAAATGCATCTGTAAGAAATAATTACATAACTGTCTTTACGAGGTTTGAGATAATTCATAACAGCCTGGTTTGAAGATTTAAGTGAAAATGGTAAATATAACTTGGGTGTCATGGTTTGAAACAAGAATGGAATCACAATGAAGGCGTAGCACGTCTCTTGGTACTTAGGCAACTTCACGTGTCTATTAAGTCGCGTAAAGTCAACAAAGTTTTGAGTAGATGCTTTCAATGTATTTAGCGTTTTAACAGCAGCCTCTTGAACTTGTCTTCCAAACTTATAAACTTCGGAATTCTCTGTCTTCACTGTAAACCGGCAATTTTTAAGTGGCTTCCAAAGAAGCTCCAGTTTTATTAGTGGTGGACTATGAAGTCTAGAGAGTGTAACGTAGAATTTTCTAATCTCTCCCCTTTTCCTGCCTGTCTGCCACAAAACTGGAAGTTCTAGTCGGGCAGGGACCGCGCTACGCTTCCCGGTCGTGGTTCCACTACTTGCTAGACCGAAGACTGACCGCGTCTCGGTATCCGCTTCTTGGGATGTAGGACTAAGTAGCTATGTCCGACCGCGATACCCCATCCGGTGGTCTCGCTGCGGTATAGAAATGGACATATATTGCACAGCAATATTTGAAAGTTTAAAATTTTGTTTAAAATATAGTACAAAAATATAAACCAGGGCGGTTTCTCTCAACCCTACACTCTTACATACATACACCCTGCTCCCCTGATGCTGCTGCACCGCATCGCTGTCGACTTGTAGTAATACCTTCTCTTGACCGGCGATCTTGATGTCTTGTTCGCGGTCTTCGGTCGCTTCTGCTTCAACCTGCTCCTGATGTGTCTCTGGCTTCTCCATCAGCAGCCCGGCCTTCGCAAGACTTGGCAGCCCGCTTCTGGTTTCGTATTCGTACCTCAACTACCGAGTTTAGGAATCCCATCACCTGTGCCTCTAGGTTCCTTAACGCGTGTTGAACCGGGATTACCTCCTGTTGGTCTCGCTTGGTCACCTCATCTCCTCAAGGACGCGGTCGACTCAGGTTTCCTATGCGTTGCCTCCACTGAACATTTCTATTTTGAGGCCTTGGTCGACCAAGGTTCACTTGATTTCCAGCATCCCTATTTCTATCCGCATCATCCAGGACGCGGTCGACTGGGGTATTTACTGCGCTCCTCGCTAATTTAACTCCGTTTAGTGCCTCTAGTTGTACTTTCAGCTATTCCCCCGGACTGTTATCCCCCTTCTCCGGGTCGCTAAGGTTACTGCAAATCAAAGTTCAAACAAGCCACAGCATTTATCTCCTATGCGGCCTAAACTGTCGCTTACAACTAACAGTATACCAAACCAGGCTTTCCTGCCGCTCTGGTTACCCGTGTTGGTCCTGAACATGACCAAACTTGAGTCTCCGATCCGCTTTCGACGTCTTAACCACGTCATGAAACCATGAACCCGGTGTCTCAGTTACGCCCGGTAATAATATTGCATGGGATTAACGATTTTCTCTTACTTGCGGGCATGTGGCCACGCCGAAGCGTGGCCTTACTTAAATAATTTGGACACTGGCCAAACTGGTGCTTTGCTCAACCTGGTGTTGCGGCGGATAAACTTATCTGGGACCGCCGCCCGTCATTCCTATCAGGGGTTACCTACCCTGGTCCTGCCGTTTTGCCAACGGAAGACAACTACCACCAAAGACTACAGCTGTGACCGACGACCGCGTCGCCGGTCTTCGGTGCCTGCCTACCGCAACTGAACTACTTAAGCCTCGATATTTATGCACCCGGCGCTCTACCGGTGTCTACCTACGATGTTCCCTCCAACTGTCATACCGATCCCGGTCTACCTGAATCGCTACCTTAATCTTTCTTTTCGCACGGGATTTGAGTACTGTACTCCCTAACCTGTTTTTAGGTTGCGGGACGCATATGTTCCGCCCTAGCAAGTATCTTTATGCACCGCCTACCGCGATTTCGGTGCCCTCTTTGCTAACTGTAGCTAATGGGGGTTACCCAAGCTCATGGGCCTGGGTTGCTGACTCTCCGAAGCTTTGCGCTTCTCACCGCCTACCGGGTTCCACGTTTGACTGGCATCTATGATGGTCATGAAAACTGATACTTCTCTGTTCCAACTACCGCATCCCGGTCGCGGCTATCATTTATGATGGTCTTTGGGCCGAATTTGCAACTCCAACTTACGATTTTACTGCTTTGCTGGCCGGTACTTTAGATCTAAGTCTGGATTTGACTTGTTTACCCTCACTAAGGTTTAAACTTTCCCCGGCTATCATAATGCCTTACTACAAGGCTTGCGCCTTCACGATGACGGTCCCCTTGGCTAGCGTAGTTTCTACGGTCTGTGGTACCTGTCTCATGTAATGAAGATTACGCCTTACTGGCTTACTAAGCCTTTGCCCCTTCAAACTATCCTGTCATGACCTACGGGTTTCCAGACTCGGATCCTAGGCATGGTGATTGCGGACCTCGGACTTACATCTTTTTGAATGCCTTTAGGATAGTAGCTGCATTATATCCGCTCACAGCTTTCCGCTAGACCGAGTATTTCGGTATTCCCTACACTATCATTGTATGCGATGGTCCATAAGGGTAAGGGGTTTCACTCCAGCTGGTTTATCTTTGCTCCCGCAGCTTTAAGCCTGAGCTTTTGCTCTCGACTGTCCTACCTGTGAAGGATTTAGACCATCACCTTAGCTAAGATCTTACCTTCTACGCCCGCCCCTACGGTGGAGATCGGGACGAGCGTGCGGCGCAATTTAACGTCGTACACGCCATAGGACGTGAGAAAGAATAAGGTTTGTGTCCGCCAAGACAACCCTATTCTTCCCACCTTAACCTAAAACACTATTTTTTTATTTTTATAAAACTTTTTTCTATTTTTGTGTGTCATGCAATTTATTGTGATTTTATTTTTAGCAAAAATTGTTTAAAAATAAGATTAAAAAAAATTAAAGAAATTAAAAATTATTCCACTACATCTCTATGACACTCTCGGTGTCCTCTCCGGTATCAATAAAATTGATGCCCAAGTGGTCAGGTGCTGTATGCGCTCTGCTGGGATACCGCTTCGGTGGTGGTGGGTCATCAATGTTATTCTCGTATTCGTCAGACAGATCCAGAGGTCCTATACCTCCCATCCAACCCGTACCACGATCAGTACTGTCTGTCGCGGTCGTACCTCTACTTTGACTCATACTGGAGTCTAGTGAGGGCTCGGTTTCCGGTACTGGTGTTTTTACGAGGTTTGGGCTTACCGGCGCTGGCCAGTTCTCGGTATCCGGTGTCCCGCCTTCTGTACAGGCCGGAACTATATCGTCGCCTACGGTTTGCTCATTGGTCTCTTTTGCGTGGTATGGCAACATAAGGGACGTGTAAAACCTCGAAGGATTGCTGCCCGGTTTCTCTGGGTCTTGGATACTGTATGTAGAGTTTGAGTGGACCTCCACTATTTTCCACGGTCCTGTATACCGCGGACCCAGCGACTTCGCGTATTTATCCTCTTTTGATGACAGTTTCTAATTTACGATTTTGACCAAGTCACCTACTTTATACGTTTTGATCGAAGTATTGCTTTTGCCGTAGTTAAGACTCTCTTAAATTACACCGAGCCTGCTCTCGCATGTCTGTTACATCTTGCAGCAGCCTTCGACCAAACTCTTCTTTTGTCATACCCATCGTCTCCTGTAACTGCATTTTTCGGTCAATGGGCAACATAAAGTTAAAGTTAAAGTTAAAGTAGCTTTAGTTTCAAGAAGTCAAGTGTTTCAAATCATTTAAGATCTGTTCTTCCAACCCCCGTGTGACTAGCTTACCCTGTACTAACACAGAGCCAAGTAAGCCTTTAAGGATATAGATCGCCACACATGTGGAGAGCCCGGCATTTAAGATCAACTTTCTCACGAAAGAGATCCAAGGCAAGTGGGAATCGAACCCCCGCCGAGTCGACAGTAATAAAGAGCCTCAGACGCTATGTCTCGCCCGGCACCACTGGACCACCAGAGGTCCTTGCCCTAGCTCCTTGCCTAAGTTCAGCTGACATGGTAAATACCGAGATAACTTTGACTTTGCGGTGTTTAATGTTAGCATATAGTCGTCTATCTGGTGCGCCTACTTCGTCTGTGTTGCTAAGCAAAACGCTTTTAAAATGGTTTTTATGTCCCTGTTTGACCTTTCGGACTGATTCGGGTTTGGATGGTATGGCGCTACGTGCACACGCACCGCCATCTACTGCCTTAACTGGTCATTCCAGTCATTACTGGAAAAGTATGACGCATTATCGGAAACTACTCGTCTCGGTTTACTGAACGACTAAAACACTTTCCACAGAAATCTAAGTATTTTAATCTATGACAACGAGACCAATGGTTTCATGCTGACCTATTTGGAGAACTCATCAACACAAACCACGATAAACTTAAAACCTGCGCTCGCGGTTAACTCCCCTACGATGTCCACATGCACACACTCAAACACATCATTGCGGTATGAGTGAATACCCATCTTACCGGGTTTTGCCTGATTTGATGCTTTTGCTAGTTGACAAACCTCACAGGTCTTAATATATGCTTCTACGGTCTTAAGCATGTTATAGAACCAAAACCTTTTGCGGATCCGGTCGTAAGTCCGCTCTCCGCCTTGGTGTCCAGCTATCGTACTATCATGGAAGTGTAAAATAACATCTCTCTCTATCGACTGCGGTATGACCGGTACTATGCGCTTCCTGGTTGTGGCTGCTTCCGGGTCTAAAAAGTTTGCTTGTATGAGAGGATGTGCCCATTTGATGTGCCTACCCTTTCTCAAGAGCCTAAATGGTAACACTACCAGCCAGCACCGACCGCCTGGTACTCTCTTCCTCTTCTACTCTCTGTTCCCCCAACTTATCTACCTGCTCGCTATAGAACCCGCCATCCGGTGTGCACCTATTTAGTATTGACCGCGACCTGCTTTGGTCTTTGCATCGGACGTATCTACACAACACATTGTCCACGATTTCGTAGTCGTACCGGTAGTTTGACCGGTAACCTACCCTAGTAAGGCTCTTTGCGATGGTGGGCAGTGCCTTGCACTCTCTCTGCAGGCCCCGCAGCATACCCTTGTCCAGCATATCCTTATGAATTTCCACATTGGTTCTCGAGTTCGTGAACGTCGCTAAGCACAAATTGAGCCGGTTTGGATCATCATCTTCGCTGGGATCCGTTAATGCGCCTCAAGAAAACAGATCTGCAAGCTTGTTTTCCGTTCCTTTCACGTATTCGACGTCATTAACAATATAGCCTAACTCAATGGTCGACCTTACAATGTTGTGTGTTGTAAAGGCGGTCATTCAGGGCTGCATCCTTCAAGTACGTCAATGCTTGATTGCCGCCCCAAACAATGACATTTTCATGGTATCTTGTGAATGGTTTAAACACTTGGTTTCCATATCTGATTGCTAGACACTCCTTTTTGCGAGCGTCGTATCTCCGCTTGGCCGTATTTAACAGTTTACTGCGGCATTCAATCATGCGAAATTGATTTTTACCCGCAATTTTACAGTAATATTTTTGCGCGAGAACCGCTCATAATCCCGTGTCACTGGCGTCCGTATACACGTACAGCGGAAGGTCATGATTTATGGTATTGGAAGCTGTTTCCTTTGCCACTTCTTCTTTTATCGCGTCGAATGCCGCTTGCTGCCTTTTCTCCACCAAAACGGTATATTTGGATCTGCCTCCGGTCTCAGCTTTTGCAATATGGGTTCTAGTTGCGTGGCGTATTGCGGCATGAACGGCATGTACCACCCCATAACATTTAAAAACAGCTTCACTTTTTTCTTCGTTTTCGGTGTTGGAAAATTACGGATCGCCTTTACCTTCTTTAGGCACTTCCGGATCTCAAAACGATTGATAATATGGCCTAAGGACTCTACTTCAGGGACGTCAAACTCGCACTTTCTCCAATTTACTGACAAATAATACTCATCTAGGATCTTAAACAAATGCTCCAGATGCTCTTTATGCAGTTGCTCGGTTTTGCTAAAAATCAAATGACCGTCTGACTTAACATGCACCGCTTTTCCCATACGTTTACTGAGAATCTTATTCATAAGCTTCCGAAAAATCATTGGCGCGGTTTTCAGCCGCTTCAGTAACACGTTCCACTCATAAGAAGCGTTCTGAGTGTAAAATGCCGTGTACTTCTTTAAGTCTTTGGCTAACGGTATTTGCTCACATCCCGCTCGTAAGTCGATTTTTGATATAAACCGGGTGCGTGAGAGACGTTTTATGATCTTTTGAGTATCAGGAACTGGGATCTGCGTCTTTTGTATGTGGCTGTTCAACTCTATGTAATTCAGCGCTAAGCGCTTGTCGCCGTTAGATTTCAGTATTACCAACGGTGATAAAAAACATTCCGAAGACAAACGCCGTATCTTTCTCTGTCTCTCCATATCATGCAATGTCTCGTCTATCGATTTTGCTATGGCCGGCGGTCTGCGTGCCGGTTTACACTGTATGGAGGGACAGTCGACCGGGATGCGTAAATCATAAACTAGCGCATTTGTGATTACCGATGTATCGTCGCTCCGTACTACCCTCTGGTACTTCTCGGCTGAAGTTTCAACAAAAGCTTGAATTTGCGTTTGCTTTATCCATGCCCGGTCATGCTCGTCCACGGTGGGTGTCAGTGATGAACCACAGCCAACTTTTGCAGGCTTCGCCAATAACCCGCGGACCGAATGACTGACTTTTTTTTCTTCCAATTGCACGTTTCACCGCATTGCGCCTTCTACGTCGTTAAAACTTAAACCGTGCTTTCACCGAAACGTTTTTCTGATGAATATAGGGCACATTAGTCCCTTTTGTACCAAGAAAACTTCCCTAAACCAACGGCCTGCAATAATAAAGTCTAATGTTACTTCTCCGCCTGCCGTGACTACCGTACCGTCGAACCCCGACATTCGGACTTTTGAACTTTTCGCCTTCAACCCTCACCTATTGCGTTATTTCTTAGATATGGCGAGTGCCGTACAACCCGAGCCCATTAAAGCAAAATATGGATATACTTTATCTCTATGTCTTATATTTACAACGGCGTGAGGGGCAATATTTATTCTATGTAACCGACACGGGTCCCATTTTCTGTCCGTGTCTGGACCCAGTTTAAGGATGCGGTAGTGTCTGTTGTTGATAACTGGGCAAGCTTTGCCTCCAAGTCGTTAACAACCTTCTGGAATTCGTTCACTTCCGCTGTCGGTCTGACGCCGTATGTCTCTTCTTTTCTTCCTCTTCGCCTTCTGCATCTTTTTTCGAGCCTTTGTGGTTCCCGGTTCCTCCAGGTCTGTTGGTATTGAGACCCGGCCATGCATATTCTCCAGTGTATCGGTTGGTGAGAAGTCTGTTGGTTCTTTGTTGCTGGTACTGATTTCACTTTCATTGGCTACTATTTGCAAGGCTATAAGTTTTGCTCTTTGGGACCGACAATTTTTTGTCTTGTGCGTCCCCTTTCTGCAGAAACAACACCACATCCGGGTTTTACGGTTTGTGTTTTTGTTTTGACGCGGCCTTCTGTTCTTTTGGAGGTCGGGGTGTCTATCACATTCTAGTAATGACGCGGTTGGTTGTGAAAGTGCCTGGTTGCTGCCCACCGCAGCCTCGGTATTTGCCCTGGTCTTCTGCCGCTGCATAGTCCTACCGACTGTGCGTACCCAGTCCGGTTTGGTCGTGGTAGTATGCGGTGCGGCGGCTTGGCTTAAGGATGCCAATTTACTACTAATGATTGCGTGGTCCTTCTGTATTTCCCAGACCGTCCGATGCATTGAACGCATGTCCTTTTGCATTAGTGCCATATGTACCAATACCAACCCAACCGTTTCTTTATCCGGCGGTACGTCGGTTAAACCGACTCGTTCCTCCTCACTTATCGGTGTAAATTCGGTCGACTCTCCTATGTGCGCTGAGCCACAAAAGTTCTGTACTCCGTTCTGCTCTGCTTTTACATCATGCCCGTCGGTACCGCGCAATTCCTTGCTTTGTAGATCCGGTTCCAGTGATTTCCATGTACCGCCGGCTTCCTCTGTCACAAACTTTGGTTTGGTTATTCTTGTGGTCTTCGGTCTTTGCTGTCCGCTTAAAACATGAAAAGTGTACCGGCCTCTTTAACCAGGACCAGACCCATACGGAACTTTTTTGTTTTCGCCCTTTAGTCTTACTGAAAACCAACTACCACTTGTTTTGCGGTCCTTATACCCTTACTGCCGCGATATGTGCTCTGCAACTGCTCTACGTGGACAAAATAAACCGCGCAGCAGCCGAACCCCGGTGTGCCTGCTCGCCACCGCAAATATACACCGGATAGCGCGCACTATGCAAGTAAATGTATTACGCTTTTACCTATTCTGGTCTATGATGCTTTGAAATACCGCCTGTGTTAAACCTCGCAGCTGCCCAAATCCCGGTGTGTCTACTTGCTGACGCGTTTGATGCGAGTTAAATATGAGTATTTCATGTACTACGCTCCTAAAAATCCGGTCTATGATGCTTTCTGATGTCGCCTGTGTATGACTACCAGCAAACACACTTCGATCGAAAACCTACTAGAAGCCGTGCACGTCTTTCCGCGCTCACGCACTTAACGTTATACGTTTTAGGAGTAAAAAATAATGAGGAACCTGTAATTCTTACTCGATTTCGTTTGCGGAGGTTCCTGTACAGGACGAAAGTCTTGTGTCCGTCATGGTCGCCAGTGTAACGTAGAATTTTCCAATCTCTTCCCTTTTCCTGCCTGTCTGCCACAAAACTGAAAGTTTTTTTCGGGCAGGGACCGCGCTACGCTTCCTGGTCGTGGTTGCACTACTTGCTAGACCAAAGACCGACCGCGTCTCGGTATTTGCTTTTCGGGATGAAGAACTAAGTAGCTATGTCCGACCGCGATACCCCAAAAAGTGGTCTCGCTTGCCCGGTCCTCTTCCTCCCAGACTCTTCGTTTGACATACCAGGAACGTCCTAGTAGGACCGACCGCGCCCCGGTGCTTCGGTGTATGCTTTGTGATGGGAGATGGGATAAACAAGTGTTATGGTCGGTGTGCCGGTGTCGGTATGAAGCCTCGCGACTGACACCCGGAATTGATTTAATGACCGCAATAACTCCGGTACCCGGTTATGCTATGCACCACAACACTTCCTATGCCGGCTTCCACGGGCCGTAAGGTCTCTCGAAATCAATGGTTCTACACCGTTCACTTTACAGGAAATGTTCGTTTAATAATTCCCGTTCTCTGTCCGATTCGTGTTTCACAATTTACAAATAAACATACCGCCGCAACGGCTACAAATTAACTAATCTATTAATTGCACTTATTATACGCTAGTAAACAACAATAACGTTCGCAACTAGAATTAATGGAGGAGTAGATAGATTACTTATATGATGGTAAATAAATAAAAACAATATGGCGGCGGGCTACCTTATTACTTGACCTTAATAAACTCTGCTCCACCCGACGTTGTATACCGTTCGGTCTCTAGTTAGGAAGTAAAGTCAAAACTCTTAGTTTGGACGAGAGGAGCCCAGCTCCGGATGAGAGTGCCACGTCACCATCCAACTCGTCAACCGTCGTTCCTTGCCCTGCCCTTCTTCTCCATTCCCCTATACTATCTAGCCCGCTTCTGTCCTTATACCTACATTCCCTCACTGCTATAGACCGCGGAAAATAACTGACCGAGCTGACGTCTCTCTCCGGTTGTTGCTCTCAGCTCCATTGTTCTATTCCCTCCAATGCTATTTATAAACGGCTTCTTACATACATTAATATTTTCCTTTACAAGAGTCGGCTTAGAATAGAAGTATAGGCGTCCTATTTTTGATAATTATGCTCGCGAAAGCTATAAAAAATAAACTAAACAAATTGGCTAGCCTTAAAATTTGTAATCACATTAAGGAAGTCAAAGTTGTATAAAATTTTATTTAAAAATCAACTAACAACAAGAACAAAACAATACCTAATAATCAACATATCTAATAAGGTGTGTTGATTAAAATAGTTAAGATACAAGATTTGCCTATGAGGCAAACTGATAATAATAATTGAAAATCCAAATTAAACAATAAAAAATTTAAAATTGTACAAACTCTAACTCATTCCAAGTATTTGTTAGGTAGTAAACCCTATGAAATGAGATAACATAGCTATTGATTGCCTATAGCTTGATTGCTCAGTTTAGGCATGAAATTATGTTTTTCACATAAATTGGCTTCATTGGTTTTTGGCTTTCATTTAATGACGTTTTATTAGGCATATATACTGCTAGTATGATATTCTCGATTTTAGTTGGGAGTTTATTGCTTGTTTACTTTAAATGTCAAAATAGTAGTTCTACCAATTTACCTAATTTTCTAATAAGTAAATTACGTTATCCAGTAAAACCATTACAAATAAACTGCGTTGTAGAATTTCCAGCATTTCAGGAACAATATGGGATCAAATTTTATTAGTATAATTAGTAGTTAAAACCTCATAAAATTAAATATACACTACAAAAGAAACAAAATTGCAAGATCCACCGTGGGCCCGAAGTAGATGCTGAGCTTACAGCAAGTTGGTCTCATCAATGGAAAAAAATGTTTTTTTAGCAAGGTTAACAAACACCTAACTTAACCCCAAGCCGTTATCTTTTGTAAAACTAGGCTAGGTACGAGCTTTGCTGGCCCTAGTAGGCCAAGTGCAGGTGCTTCCTATTTGAATCGGCTTGAGTAAAATAGCTCTGGTAAGCGTGAGCTAGGCACGAGTGTTGATGATAAGATTGGACGGGTTGCGAGTGGTCCTAGTATAGGTTGCATTAGCACATGAATAAACTAGCTGGGAAGAAGTGGCTCCGTACCGAGTGGGAGCAGCAGGAGCGATTTCGGTATGAAGTATTTCGAGGTCTAAAGTCATAGGAAAACAATAAATAAAAGAAGGTTGAGGGTCACACACAAATGACGGCATCATAAGCTTTAAAGAAAATTTGAGTCACCCGCACGTCACCTTTCTAAGCAATGCGTAAATGGTAATTTTTTTCGTAGAGCGCCTGGTTTTAATTGAGCCTTCTTTAACTTCAATGAAGTCATTTGTGTGTGGCCCCTAAACGACGGTAACCTTGAGTACGACGTACCTACCTAGAAATAGAGGTAATTTTGAACGCTAATGCAATGTCAACGGCAGTTTTCAATAGAGGGCAAAAAAAGTTGGAAAAATATTGTAAGTTGCTCCAGTTAGCTGCTAACTGTGCAAAACCCATTCATGCGATCTTGCCCAAAAACTATAAAGCACTGCGCGGGCGCTTTTATAAGCGATTAAAAGTTATTAAGAGAAAATGAGGTCAAAACTGTAACCTTGCGCGTACGACCTACAGACATTCGGACAGAGAGACAGACAGACCGACAGACGAACGGACAAAACCATTTCAATAGATGCTTATGAGCTAAAGCTCAGCATCTAAAAATCCAGCGCTTCGCGCCGGATTTGCCTACCGTGGGCCCGAAGTAGATGCTGAGCTTATAGCGAATATTGACTTCAGTCATTCAATGAATCTTTTCACATTATTTACATACAATACACTATATACCCTCTAAAGTGCAATATTTTAGTGACGACATTGTTGGACGATCCTAATATGTACAATTATTTATATTTCATGCAAAAAATACTATTTTACATAATGTTTGAACTGATAACGGGTGTTTTTTCAAATGATCACATTTAGACGACGTCATTTATGGACAATCCCTGTGTGTATACTGGTAACAGTAAATTTTGATGATATAAATCTACCAAATTTTGCATTTAGCACTAACAAGGATCCTTAAAATGGTGATTTTGTGATGACGTCATTTATGAAGGATCCCTGTATGTATGCTAGAAAAAGACGGTGGTAGGAATTATCATTAATTTGATTTTTGAGCTAAAGACAGAAGAGATGTCTATACTCTAAATAATTAAATGACTTCATTTTTAGATTATCCTTGCATGGCTCCTATCTTTTGTTACCCTGGAAGTTGAAATTTAATGTATGAAAAGCTTATGTATGAGATTTACTGGACACTAAAAATTACGAACTGCGTGCCATTCGGTTAAAGTATGTTCCTTAAAATTGAGAATTTGAATGACAACATTAATAGTTGGTCATTAACTATCTATAAGCTTCGTTTGTATGTTCACAGCATAAAGTAACAAAAGTTGGGGTGGGTTTTGTAAAATGGAAATTTTAAATGACGTTATTTATAAACGGTCCCTTTGCTTCTACGATCAACGTACGTATGTTTACAGCATAAAGTTAAAAAATCGTAAATTCCACCCGTTTTCCATTTCACGTTAAATATTTTATGTTAAAATGCAATTGGTTTTTGCCAACATTCCGTACTCGATGCAGATAAACATAGATTTTTCCGAGTGTGAATCAAATACAGGATAGCGAACCTAAAATATAAAGTTCGTATGCTTGACCAGCTTTGGGTACGGACACAAATGACGACACCTAAATTTACCAAAATTATAAGCCTACCCACCCGTTGGTCACCTTTTTAAGTATTGCTTAAATGGATGCCCTTACCGGTGTGATTCAAATACAGGATAGCGAACCTAAAATATTAAGTTCGTATGCTTGACCAGCTTTGGGTACGGACACAAATGACGAGACCTAAATTTACCAAAATTATAAGCCTACCTACCCGTCGGTCACCTTTTTAAGCATTGCCTAAATGGATGCCCTTACCGTGGAATGTCAAGTGACCCACTCTTAAGGTAAGCAACGCCATTTGTGTCTGAAAACTAACAGCCTTAACGTCGTCAAAACAAAAAGCAGCCAGCTCGTTTGCAAGACACGAAACGTAGCAGGACTTTCTGTTGGAACGACTGGGAACAAAGCCAACTCGCTTACGGCACTCTATGTATCTTATGGGTTCTATATCTGACACGCTCACAAATTCGTATCAGACATTTCTTAGCTCAGGCCATTACTGACCCATTGCTGTTTACGGGACTCTAGGTGTCGCGTGCTCCATTCCAACCTTGGCTTCGAGGCTTTGAGTTTTTAGGACGTATTTTACGAGTGACCCTGAATTCCCTCCCCCCCCCTTCGAACCTAAAAGGGATTATTTGTGGAGTAGCGGAGCATCAGCTTGTAGTTGGTAAAGCATTAGGCATAAGAAATATTTATATTTTTAAGATTCTGACTTGTTTAAATTCTTAACAACACCCCCCCCCCCCCTTCAAGAGATAATTCGTAGGTTTGGGAGTGCAAGTATTTAAAGTTTTTTAATGGTTTTAGCAAATAAATTAAGATTTTTGGGACGTCATTTGTGGGTGACCCTAAGTACACGCCTCCTTCTTAAGGGGATACTTAGTGGGTGGTGGGTGCAAGTATTTAAAGTTTTTTAATGGGTTCAGCAAAAAAAAAATAAGATTTTAGGGACGTCACTTGTGGGTGACCCCAAGTACACTGCTTCCCTTTAGGAGATACTTTGTGGGTAGGGGTGCAAGTATTTAAAGTTTTTTATAGTTTTAGCAAAAATAGTTGAGATTGTTGGGACGTCTTTGTGGGTGACCCCAAGTACACCTCCCTCCCTTAGGGATACTTTGTGGGTGCGGGTAACTTCTGCTTGAAACTTCTGCGGGTAGCTTGTGCCGATGACTGGTGCATGTTGCTGGTGCATTGACTGGCGCCTGTAACGAAACCATTTAGCAGGTGCATTTGACTGGTGCAAAGGCAAATCATCCGTTTTTAGATGCTGAGAATTCATAGAAATGGCTATGTCCGTCTGTCTGTCCGTCTGTCGATGTTTCTTTTTTTGTCGTGCTCCACAGGTCACAGTTTTCAATTTAATTTTTTCAAATAAATTTTAAATGATGGTGAATGCGATGGAATAGAACCCTAATGTTTTTAAAATTAAACAGACTCACGAGTTTTTTACAATTAACGATATAATGGACCAACTTTTTAGCATTAAAATGCATGCAGGAAAAGCGGGTCTTTGGCAAGACTTTACATGCATTTCAATTTCAATACTTGCCACTGAAGCTAAGTAGGTGGGTACATGCGCCGCACGTTCCATATACTTGACATTCAGTGAATATTCGTAATATAGAAAACATCCGATGAACAAACATAGGGTTTTACTAGTAGGAATCCAGGGATCGTTCATAAATTACGTCAAACAAACTTTACAATTTTAGGGACCCCCACAGTTATAAGTTCAAAAATTAGCTTAAAATATATCCTTAGCATAGAATTTAACTAGAATGCATGCAGGGATCGCCCATAAATTACGTCATACAAATTTTACCATTTTAGGGACCCCCACTGTCATTAGTTAATTGTTTCTTAGGATCGTCTGCAAAAGACGTCACAAAATTATTATACGTTTATTGGAATCGCCCGTAAATGATACGAAAAAAATAATTAATATTGTCTGTAAATGACTTTACAAAAAGTATCACTGGCTTATTAGGATCGTCCGTAAATGACGTTACAAACAATTTTACTTGTTTATCATAATAGTCCGTGAATGACGTTACAAAAATAACTCTTTTATTGGGACTGTCCGCAAATGACTTCAAAAAAATATAAATCGTTTATTAGGATCATCCGTAAATGACGTCACAAAAAATTTCACTTGTCAATTGAGATCGTCTGGTAATAACGTCAAAGAAAATATCATTTGTTTATTAAGACCGTCCGTTGATGAAGTCACGGAAAATATCACTTTTTTATTAGGATCGTCCGTAAATGACGTCACAAAAAATATGAGGGTGACGCGCAAATGATTTCACGTGAAAATTTCTTCTACACGTTACGGACTGACCTATATGTGTTATACATGTTCAGAGATCGTCCATAATAACTTCCCTCAAATACCATAGTTTCTAGTATCCCAAGTCCCAACGTTAAATTTGTTTTCATCCAATTTTAACTACATGTCACGTACTTACCTATAAGCGTAACAGATATTCAGGGATTGTCTATAATGACGTTATTCGTGATTGGTGCAATTTATAAAAAAAATTCAGCATTATTAAATTACATGCTACGAACATTGGTATATGTCTTACTGATTGACGAGGAGCTTCCGTAAATCCTATATCATCTTTGAGCGTAATATAAATTGTCTTGCGCCTTGGTTGAAGCTCAGCATCTACTTCGGGCCAGCCAACGGTCGACAAATCCGGCGCGAAGCGCCGGATTTTTCTTTAATGCTTTTAGATAGCTAAAAAAGTTGGTCCAGTCAACTGTTAATTGTGAAAAACTGGTTAGTTCGATCTCTCTCAAAAACAATAGAGCACTTCTCCCTCGCATTTATAACCATTTGAAAAATATTTGACGAATATTGCTTGAAAACTGTGACCTGTAGCGCATAAAGAACAGACAGACAGACAGACAGACAGACGGACGGACATAGCCATTCCTATAGATGCTTAAGCTTAGCATCTAAAAACTATAACTACACGAATGAGAAAATCAAAAACTATAACTAGATTAATGCGAATAACAAAAATTTGTATGACATAATTTATGGACGATCCCTGCAAGCATACTAGTAAAATCCTATGTTAAGGATACATGTCGACCTAATTTTTGAACTAATGACAGTCGGGGTCTCTAAAATGGTAAAATTTGTATGACGAAATTAATGGACGATCCCTAAATGCAAACTAGTAAAATCCTTTGTCGAAGACATATCATTATGTCAACCTAATTTTTGAACTAATGACAGTGGGGGTCCCTAAAATAGTAAATTTGTTTGCGTAGTTTACAAACGATCCCTGCATGCATATGAGTGAAATTTTATGTTAAGGATATAATTTCAACCTAATTTTTGAACTGATGACAGTGGGGGTTGCTAAAATAGTAACGTTCGTATGACGCAGGGATATATACATATATATATAGCTAATTCCTATTCTCGTTATGTAAATGTTTGGGTATATTCCATTTTTTAAAAAAACGTCATTTATGGACGATCCTAGTATGCATATTAGTAAAATCTCATATTGAATATATTTGATTACTCAACTCTTGAACTAATGACAAAGGGGATCCTAAAAATGTTAATGTTTGAATAACGTCATTTACGGACAATCCCCGTGTGCATATTAGTAAGATCCTATGTTAAATATATCCGATTACTTAATTCTTAAACTAATGACAAAGAGGATTTCTAAAATGGTAATGTTTGAATGACGTCATGTAGGGATGATCCCTGTATGCATACTTGTAAGATCCCATGTTAAATACAACTGATTATTTATTTCTTAAACTAATGACAAAGGGGATCTCAAAAATGATAATGTTTAAACAACGTCATTTATGGACGAGCCCTGTATGCATATTAGTAAGATCCTATGTGAGCGGCTTGTTTTAATTTACCGACCCTCAGCTTAAATGACGTCATTTTTGTGTGGCCCCTAAACGACGTTATCCTTGTCTACAACGTACCTACATGGAAATGGAGGTAAGTTTGAATGCTAATGTAATTTAAACGGCTGGGTTTTGTTTAGGAGAAAAAAAATATTAAAAGTTGCTACAGTTAACTGCTAACTGTGCAAAAACTATTCATGCGATCTTGCCCAAAAACTATACAGCACTGCGCGGGCGCTTTTGTGAGCGATTAAAAGTTATTTAAAGAAGATCAAGTCAAAAATGTGACCTGTAGCGCACGACCTACAGACATTCGGACAGACGGACCGACAGACAGACGGACGGACAAAACCATTTCAATAGATGCTCATGAGCTAAAGCTCAGCATCTAAAAACTAATGCTAAATTGTCAAAAATTTCAATAATAGAACTAGTATTCTTAACGAAATGTATGTAGATGTTTGTTGCATTAGGGAAATTAGTTTTCCAAAGAAGCTATGTATTCTTGCAATTATGCTGAAACATTTAATACGTAACATCCGGGACTTATGTTGAAATGTCGAAAATATACGAGATAGATACTGTTGGAATTATCTACATAGATAGTTTCCCAATTAGGCCCACAGGTAAGTTGGCCGCGCATGCTCGTTACGTTCAAAAGGTAGTATACAAATTTTGTATTGTTGAATATTCAACCAAGTCTCGATTCCCTCTTGGTAAGGCCCCGCCACTCATAAAAAACTGTACCACATTATATACACATGCTTCAACGCAACAACGGGCATATAAGTATAACGGCGTAAAATGTTTTCCCACCCCCGAGTTCCTATTCTTACTAACTCCTTGCCCTCCACGTTCTCTCACTAACATGTTTTTGGAGTGGATCTTTTCTGTTTTTAATTAATTAGTTACAAACTGCGTGGGCCCTGTGGTAAGTAAAAGTCAACATCTTTTCATTAGTTAGTTGTCATATGGAAATAATGATCTCGTCTTAAGTAGCCCTGAAAGGAAGAGGGGGGGGGGCGTAAAGTGGACTAACGTAGTGTCCTAGTGTCCCAATTTTAACGGAACTTATAGACCTTGATTTCACTACACCTTTTAACAATTGTTAACTATTACAATGATTAACTAATCATCCATTTTCACGTGAAATCTGGAATAACAATGATTAATCTCTAAACAATTGTTAACTTTTATCAATTGTTAAAATCGATAAATAGTGCTTAGCAATTGCTAACTATCGTGTAAAATCGCACTAACAATTGTTAAAATTCAAAATTCCCCGCAGATACCCTTGCTAGCTTCGCGCACTATTTAGTTTTTGCCTGTCAAATGCGTTCAGAGTGGAAAACTGAACTGTATCGTACCATTACCCATAAACTGCTACCGTGTACTTAGAATATGGAAAACGAGACAGTTTTCTTATGAGAAACTAGTATTTAGTTCAGCTTAGCTCTGTAAATGAGTATAATTTTTTAGTTTTAATAATAAATAATAAAAAATTAAAGTGGCAATGACTTCAGCAAAATCTCGGGAAAGCAATTGGAGCAAAGAAGAAACTATAGAACTAATTTCATTAGCTAGTAGTACTGAGTGGCAGGAAAAGTTTTCGAGAGGTAAAAAATCTCACACAGTAGTCTGGTCGGAACTTGTGAAATTACTTTCAAGACAATGTGATAGTAAAGGTGCCAAAAATAAATGATATGGCATCAGACGAGAGTATCGAAATATTAAAAAGTAAGTGTTATTTGTTACGTGTTTCTGTAGTCTCAATTTCAACCTCTAGTTACTTACTTTCTTATGTAAAAATCTGTTCAAAAGTAGCAAATATATTTTCGTAATTATTTCATTAATTAGAAGCTTGTAAACTGGGGATGCTTGCCCTGCGTGTAGGGATGTGAAATATTTGGGGTAAAAAATTACTTGTACAAAACCAAGACTCTTGGGTACCCAAGACTTGCATTCTTTGGGTACCCAAATAGTCTTGGGTACCCAAATACTCAAAATCTTTGGGTACCCCAAAAGTATTGGGTACCCAAATACTCAAAATCTTTGGGTACCCCAAAAGTATTGGGTACCCAAATACTCAAAATCCTTGGGTACCCCAAAAGTCTTAGGTACCCAAATATTCAAAATCTTGGGCTCTCATACTACCAAACGGACTTACAATAAGACTCTAAAGAATGTATATACTTGATTCAATCGTTCTTAATTTTTTCACAATTAAAGTTTAAAAAATAATTGGACTCGCGTCACATTTATTTATTGTTTTACTAGGAATTATTTTTCAAAAAAAAAATTTTGTTTTGAGAGTTAAGCGTCAAAATTTCAGCAACATAAACATAAAATATTATAAAAATTTATGTTATGGTATAATACTCATATTGACAATAAAAAGTCAATTTGGCGTGAATTTAGTTAATATGTACATAAAATAATTCTGTTGTAGGTTAATTTGTTTTGTTGTCGTAAATCTATTAAATTGACAGCGCCAGCAGCTTAACATTAAGTACACATATGACAGATTTAATATAAGAATTAAATGGAATTACGACAGAATAGGTTTAGCTACAGAATTAATTTACGCCAGTAAGAACATTCCCCTATGATATTTTTTGACCTTATAGAAAAGTTCTGTTTGTACATGTACACAAACGGTGGAACAAGAATTCTTCGGAAACATTTTATATGTAATTAACGCGTCTTATAGGCTACGTGAATACAAACTTTCCTGAGGTAAAACTAAATTATTTTTTTTTGATAACTAAAACTAGAACCTAATAACTTTTTGGTAATACTTTCTTAGTTTTTTAGTACATATTAAATGGTTAGATATTTAAAACATTAAAGATGGTTCAATTTTGAGAAATCATAAGTAACAAAATAATTTATATATTATGTACCCTAAACTTTACATTTGCTTGAATTATTAAGCCCTGCAGCAAATAAAAACAAAATTTTGATTTATGAAGTGAATAGATCTTACATAAAATACAACTCGAGAATAAGTACGAGATATTATTCTTTTTTTATAGGTCAAAAAAGAGTAATTCTAACTTAATTTTACATCTTAGTCAAGACGTCTAAAACTTGTGAACTAAGAACTAATATCGAGTGGTCGAAGTGGTCGTGGTCACTAGTTCCTAATCAACTAATCACTAGATAGAAAAGGGATGCATCGTGAAGCACAACACATCTGCATTAAAACAAGAACATACAAAAATTATTTGAAAGCGTATTATGCTTAGATGTTTAAATTTGGAGCCACAAACTATTTCGCCTTCACACGGCTTCACACAAGCATTATTGTTATGATCAGTCATGTAATTTCAATGCTATACATATTAAACTTCTAGCATTCTTTGGGTACCCCAATACTCTTAGATACCCAAATATTCAAATTCCTTGGGTACCCAAATAGTCTTTGGTACCCAAATACTCAAATTCCTTAAGTACCCCAAAAGTCTTGGGTACGCAAATACTCAAATTCCTTGGGTACCCCAAAACTCTTAGGTACCCAAATACTCAAATTCTTTGGGTACCCCAAAACTCTTGGGTACCCCAAAACTCTTGGGTACCCAAATACTCAAATTCTTTGGGTACCCCAAAACTCTTGGGTACCCAAATACTCAAATTCTTTGGGTACCCCAAAACTCTTGGGTACCCAAATACTCAAATTCTTTGGGTACCCCAAGAGTCTTGCAAAAGTAAAGCTGTATTACATTCTAAAACGTATTAATAACAACAAAATACCCCAAAAATCGTAAGTTAAAATTTTTTGACAACCCAAGACTCTTGGGTTACTCTTGGGTAAGATGGCGGAAATTCTTGGGTTTTGGGTTTTGGGTGCTGACATCCCTACCTGCGTGGCCGTATTGGGAAGTTATAAAACGGTACATGGAGCCTCGGCCGATAGAAAACAACGACCTTGTCATTGACAGTATTACATTTTTGCAAGTATTATTTAAATAAACTTAAAAAAGTTGATTTAAATCATTTAGGTTAGGAAGATAGATTTTTAATGTTGATTGTGCCATGGTTATAGGAGATGCTGTCATATAAAATAAATCATACTCATTTTTCTATTTTTAGACATAAGACAAGCAATGACACGACTGAGTTTTCTTGTGGGGAAGCCTCAACAACGTCCGCGTCACATACACCTGAAAATGAAATTCCTACGAGCAATGAAAACGAACCAGTAAACCGTCAGACTCAACGAACGCAACTTAAACGAAAAGGAGAAGACTTTGAGACTTCCTTCACGAAATTCATCAAAGATCAGCAGGTTGAGGCTGAAGAAAATTGCCAAATCAACAATCAAATGATTAATTTGTTAGAAACGCTTATTACCTGCCTTCAAAGCCAAGGTACTACTACTACAGTATTGTTGCAAAACCCTTCACAACCTTAAGACTAAACAGTTAAATAAAGGTTATCACTAGTATGTACACATAAAATGTAAACGATCAACAATTTTATTAATTATTAAACTATTTAAAGCTTTAACTTAGTATTCTAATTTAACATTAAAATAAAATATGTAAGTTTAGAATTGAAGGCTGCCCAAATATTATCCTAGTCAGTATAAAAAGTGTTAACCTCTCAACAATCTCTATTTTTGTAAAACTGATTATATTTTGTTGATTAAGAGTAGTGATAAGTTTATGGATGTTTTTTTCTTTTATGTTATTAACATAACTCAACTAGCAAATATTTTTGTACTATCTAAGCATTACTAATAAAATTTAAAATAGTTTCATCTGTGCCGTTGAGTATAAATTCATTTGCTCCATTATTAAATACAAAAATTTCCAAATAATCGCTTTTTCCAGTTTCTGAGGAATTATAATCGCAGCTGTTGCTGGTTGTAGGAATCGGAATTTATTCTTAATGTTGTATGTATTCCGACATCCAGCTAGGGATAATTTCATCGCTTTGTTCTTCGCATATGTTGTGAAGAATGCAACAAGTCTTTAAAATCATTGGCATGTCTTCTTTTTATAGTTTAAATTTACATATATACAATTATCACGGTTCTTAGGCATAAAATTATAGCAACACTATGAAAAGAAGTAATATTACCTAGCTTTAGGTCTCCTAAACGCGCATTCTACAACCATTTGAGCTCTTGAAAGACAGTAATTGAAGTAAAACTGTTTCGAAGTAAGACCGCGGTGTTCAGGATATGGTTTTATCATTGTATCAGTTAAAGAAAAGGCCGAATCTCCAATAATATGGTAGCTCTGTTCCTCAGGAAAAAGCTTAGTCTTAATTGGCTCAGAGGACAGCCGAGAATTGGAATAAACCAAGCTGTCTGAGTTTTTACCTGATTTAAATATCAAACATTATATGAAAACTGTAATATATCAATAAAGAGTAATATATATTTCAACGACTACTACCCTACCACTCTCATATAAAGCTGCTTTTTATTTAGTTATTTATATAATTTGGTATCCATTGTACACAACAGGCAGCTTAACATATATTTTCATGATTAACTTTTAATTACCTGTAGCACCAGCAGACACGTATCGAAACATATACTTGTGGTCAACTAGAGCCAAGGCTTGCATTGATTTCCATCCCTTGTAGTTGTAGTAATCTTCAGGGCAGTAGTTTGGGGATAAAATTGGAAAGTAGGTACCATCGCATGCTCCCACACAACCCAGAAAATTCCATCAAGGGCTTTAACCAAAAACAACTTCTTTAAAGTCTGCTTCTAGTGTTGGAAGTTTCATCTTTCGGGCACTAAGGACTTTACAAATAGCTTTACATCTGTGAATAATATAATTCAAAATGTCATGTTGTTTGTATTTTAAAATATTTTGAAAAAGTTTTTTACCTATTTTGTGATAAACAGCAAACAACCTTTAGGAACAGGACCGACAGTAGATTTTCCGATACCATATGCAGTAGATATAGTATCGTAGTCAGCTCCTGACTTCATGCAATGCAGTGCTACAGCTAGCCTTTTGTCAACGGGAATTGATGATCTTATTTTTGTATTTTGTCTTTCAATATGTGGTTTCAGGACATCAACTAAATAATCAAATGTAGATTTTTCTATTCGGTATTTTGCCTTAAATCGTGCTTCCTTCATTTCAGGTACTGCTAACTCCCAGACAAAATTGTGCATGTCAAACGTCCACGCAGTTTTTCTGCTAAAAATATAGATAATTGTATAACGTTTATATTGTCTGGATTTATATTGTCATATGATACATTTTTAACAACATTTAACTGCATGTAAAAAAATTTCAAAACAATTAGCCGCTAAATAACAGTATTAACAATCGTAAAACAATAATTTTAATTTTTTAGCACTTGAAATAGTACTGAATTTTAAAAACCCAGTTTAATTGCGTAATCAAAAATGCAGCATGTATTGCGATATATGATTATATTATATCTAGGAGCAAGCTGACTTTGACAAGCTGATAAGCCTAATATTACAATGTAAAATACAATATTATAAAGTGAACAATTTTACCTATACGGTTTCTGCTTCTGTTTTCTACAGTAAAATCCCAAAATGTTAGCTGCTTAAAGTGTCTTTACACGTTGTCGTTTTTTCAATAAATTAATTAGTGCAAAAATTGCAGCAATAGTAGTCAGTTGCGACAATTCATCCATTTTTATTAAACTTTAGATTTATTTACTGATGTGGAAATAATGATAAATATAATTTGAATATGTTCTGATTTGGCGGTTAAAAGCTTATCAGTGAATACTTATCATAGTGAAATCACGCTATTCATTCATAACATAACAGTTGACAACTATACACTATTTACGATTCGTTTACTGTGAAATCGCAAGTTTACCAATTGATGTGCTGTTGTAGTTGTCGTTTTCAGTTGACAATGCATTGACTGATTTGCAGTCAGAGTTCCACTTGCCATGTCTATGGTTTCTGTCGAGTCCATATGGTGCCACACGAGGACTGTTTTGAATTGTTTGCTTTGGCAACATCAAAAGTCTGTTTCTTCCTTAAGTTAATTTAAAATTTTGTTCTTAATGTTGTCGCGATCGCTTTGTTTCTTTTTCTCGTTGCATAGTTGAGTAGTATAGTTGAGAGTTGTATTAAACGAGACCAACAAATTAGGAGACAAGTTGACTTCCAAAGTTGAACACAGAATGATCCTAAAAATGGCAAGCTTTGCCTAATAATATCATTGATTGTAGTGGCTATAAGTGTTAATTGTAGCGACGTTTTAGTTTGGTCCTTAAGAGTTTGCAGTTATGCTAATTTAATGAGACGGGTGATCAAGACGGGGGTCAGAAAATTGCGTCGTGTGATTGGCTAAGGTGAACCATAGTCCTACCCACCACCCCTTTTTACGAGTCCCAGAACACGAAACCATAATAACAAGGTTCCAATACTTGTATATTTTAAATTCAGTTGTCCAGCAAAATCCAATTGAAAAGTCCATCTTCAGGAGAGCTGCTATTGTATGAATGTTGTGGATCCGAGCAATTTGTACTGTAGCATGCTGACTTTGATAAGCTGCCAGTTTTGTGGCGCTTTGGTTTTTGCTAAGAGAAGTTTATGGGCTTGACCAACAGAAATTAAATACTTTAATAGAGACTTGAATGCCAGGTTTCATACTAACAATTTTAGTTCAGTTTAACATCGATTTACTTGCGGACAGTGCCACGGAAGTATAATATATTTTTCTTTACAACTTCAAAGACTTATTTGTCCAAACACTCGCGAAGTACAACTTTGGCTACAACCACCACCTGTATTATTACAAAACGCACTATCACCAGAACGAGAATCACATGAGCCAGCGAGAAAAGTTTGTTGTAGACACATAAAATGCTGCTCGTGTAAACAAACTTCTTTTGAGTTCGCCAAGGTTGTTAAAAAAACGTTGCAAATTCATAGAAAGGCAATTCGACGAGGCTTACTTAGACTATTTTCAGAACCATTGCTACACGAACCACTGTTGCCACAGTGGCGTTTTTATGTTTTTAATTTAAATCACTCACTTTGCCTAATCTGTTTTTACAAGCATCGATGTAGTGCCAAAGACAACGAAGATTGTAAGTGTGAGTGTAATTTGACTAGTTCTATTTCTGATACAACTTCAAAGTGAGAAACCTTCTACTCATTTGATCAAACTCGGTTTGACGATTTGACGCAAGCTGCAATATTACAAATGTCTCAACCTCCAGATGTGTCGTATACTTTTATGTCACCCGCTCAGAAACGAATTATCGATCTTGTCAGAAATCAAATTGAGTTGCCTGAAAACCAGTTTTACCAAAACCCATAACGTATAATTGTCACAAGTACTCCAGGAGCTGGAAAGTCTCAGGCTCTAAAAACAATAAACCATATAAGAAACCCTCTACTCATTTGATCAAACTCAGTTTGACGATTTGACGCAAGCTGCAATATTACAAATGTCTCAACCTCCAGATGTGTCGTATACTTTTATGTCACCCGCGCAGAAACAAATTATCGATCTTGTCAGAAATCAAATTGAGTTGCCTGAAAAACAATTTTACCAAAACTCATAACGTATGATTGTCACAAGTACTCCAGGAGCTGGAAAGTCTTAGGCTCTAAAAACAATAAACCATATACTGTCACAAAAACAAAGTCGCGATCGCAAGTTTTCATTTGGAACTGTTTGATTTATCGGGATCTGCGCTTCAAGTGTTAAAGAAACTACATTTACCTATTATTTGAAATTTGACTGCGTACAAGCGGAAATTTGTTAGACTAACGAGGAAATGGTCACAACCTATAAGTTTAAATTTCCACGTCGTATTTTTTTCTAAAAAGAGCATGTCAAAAAAGTAAGAATGGCCTAGGAACTTGTGTTGAATGAGCATCTTTGCTCGCTAAAAGATTTTTTTGAAAACATTAAATTGCCTATGTTAATTAAATGGACGCTTTATTTAAATGACTATTTAGGTCTTTAAATGTGCCTCTAAGCTACATTTTTAATCACATTCCAATAAAATTTAAGTGTTTTGATTGTTATGATATTATTTTTAAAGTAATTATTAGGATTTTAAAAATCCGAAAATTTTAAAGTTTTTCAAAAATACCTTATTCAATAACTTATTGTAATGATGCTTATTTGTGTTTTTCGAAAAACTTTAAAATTTTTGAATTTTCAAAATTCCAATAATTACTTTAAATAATATTATAACAATCAAAAAACCTAAATTTTATTGGAATGTGATTAAAAATGTAGCTTGGAGACACATTTAAAGACCTAAATAGTCATTTAAATAAAGCGTCCATTTAATTACCATAGGCAATTTAATGCTTTCAAAAAAATCTTTTAGCGAGCAAATATGCCCATTCAACACAAGTTCTTAAGCCATTCTTACTTTTTTGACATGCTCTTTTTAGGAAAAAATACAAGGTGGAAATTTGAACTTATAGGTTGTGACCATTTCCTCGTAAGTAGGCAATGAAATATCACACATAGATAGACTTGCTTTTTAAAACGTCATAGTTTTATTATTAGACATTGTTTCAACTCAATTTCACATGCGTATTGTAAATTATGTAACTGGCTGAGTCTCACCTGCCAAAATACTGTACAGTTCTATATAAAATATGATGCAAGTCTGTAGTAGTTTGAATTTAAAAATTAAAAACCAAACAAATACTATGTACACCTTGTCAATAATATATTGTCTAATAATAAATAGTGTATAAATGTAAATGTGCCTCAGAGTGTATAACTAGCATTGATTTTAGGACTGTATGCATTTACAATTAGTAGTTGTTCAATGTAGGTCAGTATTAATTACAGCTCCAAAAATGGTAGAAATACGTATATCATATTTTAACTCTAGATTCAAGGGTTAGTATTCAGCCCTTAGTGGTTTTCTCAAGAATAACAAACGCTTTCATGACAAAGCAGTAGTTAATAAGGAGCTAAGTCAGCTGCGTTCATTTTCAATGCACCGGCCTATACGCAAAAACTTTAAACGACGAAGAACTTGAGTAAATATATAAGGAGAAATCTATTGTGCGAATTTAAAAGTGATGGAAAAGGAATTTGCCAAAGATAATTCTGGCTATGCAAATATCTTATTCTGTATTGATGCATTTTCTAAAAAGCTTTACTGCCGTTTTATTAAAAACAAGAAACCCGAGTCAGTCATGAAAGCTTCTAAAGATATTTTTAAAGAATCAAAGAAGACCCCAATATATCTACTCACAAATTAAGGTGTGTCAGCTAGCATTGTTCTACGTATATTATAATGATAATATAAAATAGTTATATAAATCCAATTAATTTAAACTATTATAAATTGTAGCTTGACCCTATTATATTAATTTGTATACAGGCACAGAATTTCGCGCCGAGTCGTTTAAACAGTTTTTAAAAACTCATGGAATCAAGAACTTTAACACATATAGCGAGACAGAGTCTAGTATAGTAGAGCAGGTTATAAGGTTAGTTTGTCAGGATTGTAAGCCTGTATATATTAAGATACAATATTTTATAGTCACGTATACTAATAAATACATGCTTTGTTTGGTATAGGACCATCTTTCAGCGGATTGCTAGGTACATGACTGAGAGAAAAACAACTAGGTTCATAGATATTTTTCCCGCCTTTGTGAAGGTATACAACAACACATTCCACTCAACAATACATATGGCGCCCTCTCAAGTTAATCGATTAAACGAGAACCTAGTCTGGAGAACAATGTTTTTTAGATATTATTAACAACACTGCAAATAGAAAGGCAAAACATTCCCCTGGCGACCGTGTTAGAATTAGCCGAACAAAACTCTTATTTGATAAAGGTACATGTATAACATACACGTAGGTCAACAAACACAGTATATATAAGGAGATACACTGTAGGTTTTACATGCATTCGTCGTTTGTATTTCAAACAGGATATAGCCAATCGTACTCGAAGGAATTGTTTCTTGTAAAGTCAGTAAACTTTGAGACTATACCTATAACCTACTACCTTGAAGATCTGAATAACACGCCTATAACAGGAGCATTCTATAGTAAAGAGCTGAGCCTAGCCTAATATCTGCTACAATAGAGCCTTCTGGATTCTTGCCCTTGTTTTTCAATGCTATACAACAGCAATTTTTACAAAAAAGAAGAAGACTGGACGGCCATAACTGCTAGCCGTTAGACCGAGATCCCATTGGTTCCGAGAATATATACGTGACAGTTACAAGTGACTAGCAAAATAGTGTATATACAGATAACTCACCAGCAAGCTTTGTAGCCGTATAACCCTACCCTTCGGATCTGCAAAACTATGACGTTGGACTCGTAAGCCTGAGGTATACTTCAAGCCCACAACCTGCTATGATGCAACCTGTTCAGAGACCACGAGCACGTAAAGTGCAAAACACAACTGCTGTTAAAGTGGATGCAATTAGCAAATTGTTTCCAAACTAAAAGCCAACTATCAAGACATTTGTCAACTTTCAAAACCAAGAAACGACTTTAAAAGAATTTATGAGTGGACCCACTACCAAGCTAATGCTAAATAAAGACACTGTGCCATTTGACGTTGCACAAAAAGCATTAAGCTTGGATCCTGCCAATAAACATATGCTACTTCAGAACCTGTCCCCATCAAATAGTGTCATTATTGAAATTCCCGAATCACTTTCATTATTTTTCAAGCAAAATAGATCCAGATTTATGTCAGGAAACCATTATCCGTATGCCAATGTACTTAAAACTGACATGGAAAGTATTCGCATTGGTGCAAACTTTAATTTTGGAGCTGGCAAAATTCAGAATATGGAAAACATTATACAGCTATACCAAGGCTTTGAGAACTTTTCAATGTTTAGAAGAGAGAATAACCATGGAGATTCTGATTTTCGCAAATTCTTTGAACGATTCAACGTTGAGATGAATGACCCAGAGTTTTATAATATAAATCTAAAGATTGAATTTCCGTAAGATAAAAGTAATACAAAGTGCAAGCTTACATTTGAATGCAGTGAGAACAAGTATGTAGTTCTGCCTAAATCCATCGCATTGTGCTTAGGACTGCAACAGCACGACAAGTTTTATAATGGCGTCTACAAATCTGAATTTGATTTAGATGAAGAGTTATACAATAACATTGTGGACTATGAATATATATTCATAGTATATATATATATATATATGTATATATATGAATATATATTCATATATCCATATGGACTTGCGATTATTCAAAAAATATGCAAACTTTATTCCAATGAAAAAACCAGAAGAACTAGATTTGGATCACGTGGTGCATGAAATCAATCGTACTCTGTTGGCAAATTTGTGGGCTGATACGCGAGTACAGTTTGAACATGCGGATGGACACCTAAGTATACCAGGCATGCGCGAAGATATCACAGTAAAGCTGCCACTACTTGTGATTCGATTTTTCAGCTTTGATGACAATTTTATATTCAAACCTGGCGAGTCTGCGCAACTGAGACAGGAATTAGCAAAGGAAGAAGAACGAGAAGTAGAAAAAGAACAATTTGAAGAAGACGTTGAGCCTGATCACACTGTACCAGCAAGGAGGCTTTTTGTATTATGCAGCTTAGTTGAAAACCAGTTATATGCCTCTCATTCACTGCCGTTACTGCGATCAGTCAATATATCTAATGACTACACTAATGAGACTGTCTACAGCTTTGTCCCTATACTGTTTGTGCCATAACACAGACAACAACATCAAGTAATGAGATTCAGTTTGGTTAATGAGTACCGTTCCCTTGTGCAACTTGATGCCAATACTCAGACTATAATTGAATTGCAGTTTCGACCTCGCAATTTCTAAGCAAACAACATCCTGCCAAGTATAAAAGGCAAAGACGTGCAAATTTGGCAGTTATTATTATTTAACCTCTGAAGTGACAACATCAAATCTTTTAAAGAGCTTGTTTTAAAATCTTATTATTGCAAACAAGTCTAAATGCATTCAAACTAGTGCTTAAATAAACATTGTTGTTTATTAATAATGCGTAGGATACTGTGAAAAAACATTTACGACACAAATTCAAGTGTAGTAGACGAAGACATTGTAAAAGATAGCTTGCTTGGTGAATACTGTGTTCTTGAACCTATTTCTGCAAATCAAACTAAACACAGCAACAAAAGTTAAATGGAGGCAGGCGATAATAGTGTAGCAATTGAAACTGCAGAACCTGTCGAAAATTCATTAAGCGATTCAAGTGTCGAAGAAAATCAATATCTTGTGCTATTAAAGCAACGTAAAATCACTTAACCAACTGCCACAGGCCGTAAATGCAGAGTATCTCATTGTCGCATTTCTTGCAATAAACACAGAAGTACATCACGTAAACCACCAGCTCGAGCCACTCAGAGTGGAGAAGGAAGGATGGTGCACAGGCGCACTTAAGCTTGAGGATCACGGGGCAGGCGTGTTAAGAAGAGAACGCAAATTGGGGGTCGGCTGCAAAAAACTTCAGTCTTTTGTGTGAGACGAACTGTATCAAGCAGGAGTTCTACCCAGACTGGGGCAGGACGTAGGCGCAATATCAGCCGACGACGGTTAGTTATAAACTAGTGTTTGCTGAAATTTTTGTCATTCAACATCCTGACTACCACGAAGCAGTATCAAAAGTCTATTAGCAGCTCCAAAAATCATGGAAACACAAGGCTTTTACGACGAACCGACAGTGTACGAGGGGTTTCAGAAGTCTATTCAAAGCAACTTAGTGCTTGATAAACTTCCCCCGACCAATATAAGTCTTGAAGATGCACCCAAATATTGCCCATATGATCCAGTGCTCAGTCCAAGGGATAATGAAAATCCCCTTATATTCGACGTACTTAAATCCCCTGGAAAATACTACAACTTGAACGAATCCTACTTGGAACTAGCTTGCTGTGTAATGCTAGCAGATGGGAAGGAGATCGCAGCTACTAGCGTGTTCGCTCCATGTTCCATGCTGTTCTATGGCCTATTCAGTAACATAGAATTCTTTCTTAATAGCCAACTCGTCAGTGACAACTCAAACCACTATGCTATTACTTCCTATTTAAAACTTTCATTAAACCCAATGGAAAAGAAAAATGAAATGTTGGATCAGCTGTACTACCCAAACATTACTCCTGATGAATTTAGGAAAACAGACACCGGATTTTTGGCAAGATACAATATTGCAGCACAGTCAAAACCGTTTACTATGGTGGAAAGACCCGAGTCGCCATTCTTTGAACAAACGCTAATGCTGCCTGGAGAAACTGATATCCGAATTATCATGCGCAGATCTCATCCTGCCTTCTGCATTGACGCTGAAACTGAAACAAGGTCTGGGTATGCGGGCTGTCCATTCCGTGTAGACATTGTGAATGCTGTACTGTACTTGAAGCGGCAGACAGTATCTTAAATGGCAATTAAGAAACATAGACTTATTCTTAACAATGGGACTTTGAAGTATCCTTGTCTTGAACCTAAGATCAAGAACTTTGTCATTCCATCTTGAGTCAGCTCTCACTCATTAGATAACTGTATAACCGGAAGGTTGCCACAGTATATAGTTTTTGGACTTGTTGATTCTGCAGCGTACTTGGGGAAGCTAAGCAAATCATTTTGCAACTGTAAACACTTTAATCTCAGCGAAATAACAGTTTCAATGAACTAAGAAGCAATAGAGTACAAGACATTGCCTATGAGCTTTAAAGATGCCTCTGGAAATGTTCAAGATAATTACCTACTTGCTTTAAACACCTTGAAGAAAACTGGAGCCAACCTAACTCTAGGGAATGGCATATTTTAGCAGAACTACACCCAAGGAAGAGTCCTGTTTGCACTTGAGCTAGTACCAACACAAGCTAATGCACTGAGTGTGAATAAATCTGGTCAAGATCAAATCCAGTTGAAATTCAGAACCCTATTGACCACGTCTGTTACAGCTATACTGTTAAGCCAGTACCGAACCGTAGTTGAGATTGACCGAAATAAGCAAGTTATCATCATTTGTTAGGATGTATGTAGCAAACTATTAAGCTCCCTGCCAAAACACCGTAGACAATTGTGCATAAAATCACGTGTGCGAATTCAAGACATGTCTGTTGCTAATTAGAAGCTGATTGACCAACAACAACACGCACGTGCAAAATGAATACAGCACAGTTGGAGCAATCTCTAGGAATCTTACTTGGCGGAACAAGCATCAAATACTACGTAATTGCTGCAGACGAAATGAAGATTACATTAAAAAACGCAAGAAAAGAAACTAGCAACGGGGAACTATCGTATCCAATTGCAATAATACAAAATACAGACAAGCTAGAGGGCACTGGGCGTCACTGGATATGTTAGTGGATCGTTTCGAGAGAATTCTTTGAATATTTTGACTCCTATGGTTTCCCAATTCAGCAATACAAAAACCTCCAGGTGCCAGGCAGATACGTTATTGCAGAAAATTGTACAGCACTGCAGAGTGGACGATCTACTGTTTGCGGAATGTATTGTTTATATTTCTTATATTCGCGTGCAATTGGTATTTCATACCAAGATTTTAAAAATAAATTCACATGTTCTGTACTAGTTAATAATAGAAAAGTTAAAAAGTTTGTAAATATAATCCCTATGTTAAGCAAGTGTTCTACACATAGATATGAGTTACAGTCTAATACATGTAAAGAATGTTGTCCCGAGTTTTGTAAAAATATGTTATGGTATCCCTAGACTTAGGATGTAACATTAAAAAGTGTATATTGTAAATATATAGCAATTAAGCACCCGTTTTCGTAAATCTATTGTGTATTGTAATCCATTTAAAAATAAAACATTGTCTATTTAATGTAAAAACACAGTTTATTGTAAAACTATTGTAGTATAGAAATAACATTGTATTAACTATATATATATATGTTTTTGTATATAATATAAGTCATAAGTAATTGTTTAAGTAAAATTGTAAATAAATACACAGAGTACTATATATATTTGTAAAATGTCTGAATAAACGTATGTTAATTGTATAAATAATAATAAAAATGTATAAAATGTAAATAGTTTAAGAATTACTGGCAAATTGTATAAGAAATAGTTGTATAAATAATTAGTTATTATAAAATATTGTAAATATTTCTTAAATATACTTGTTCTTTGTGAGTTCTGATCAGTTGTTGTTTGCACTTGACGATGGCAACATCAGATACTGTTGACTTTAAATTAATACACCCTTTTACGGCTATGCTATGTGGCCCTAGTTTTTCTGGTAAAAGTACTCTGTGTTTAGAAATTGTTAAGCGCCGTAGGCAAATAATTGGAAATAATATTAATAAAGTTTTGTATATTAGTGTACATACTGACCAACCAGAATTTTCAAGCACTGATTTCTTAAAAGATACGGACATAAATTTAACATCTGATATTGATAATATTGAGTCACTGATTCAAGAAATAGACAGCCCATGTCTTGTTGTTTTGAACGATCATGTAAACTTTATAGAAGCAAATCATAAGGCTAGACAATTAGTTCAGAAAATATTCACACAATTGTCTCATCATATGAATTTTAGTCTAATACTTATTCTGCAAAACGCTTTTTCTAAAGAACTGAGAACCACTAGTTTAAGTACGAAATATTTAGTTCTCTTTGACGTGCCTAGAGACCGTAGCATAATTAACCAAATTGCAAGACAAATTGCACCTAGTCGTAAGAAGCTTTTGCAAGAAGCATACGAAAAAGCATGCAGTCTACGCCAACATAGTTACTTGTTCTTGGACTTGCATCCACAGTGCCCCAACCCACATATGTTTGTGCGTAATAACATTTTCCCTGTAAATAGTACTGACATTTATGTATACAAATAACACTCATCATGTCAGTAGAACGAAATAGAAAAAGTCTGTTTAAAGAGAACTTTGAATATCTATCACTTTTAGCAAACTCAAAACCAAGAGAATATTTAACTTACATTAAATGTGCAACTGTTGATTTGCTTTATGTTATAGCAGAGTGTATATTCAACGTAGATAAGTTTTGCAAACATATAGACCCGCGATATTCAAATCAAATAAATAGACTTGTAAAAACTTTGAAACGAACCAGTCTAGATAACATGGAAAAACCATACATCAGAAACAAGAACCTTGTGCGTCGAATCCTAGCAACGATATTCCACAAAGTTTACAACAGTCAAATATGCCGTGTTACACTTCTGTCAGATATAATTTGTGCTGATAAAATATACAATTCATACAATTAAAATAATTATGGCTACTGTTATAAAAGCAATTGAACCTAAACTCTGCGCTGAGCTTATGAAAATTCGAGACAAGCAAAAGGCTTTGAACGTTGCCAAACAACTTCGTTGTATGCCGGAAAATAAAATCGATTGTTACAAAGAAGTTGCAATGCACGTTGGTGGAAACTACAAAGAACCAAATGATAGTTCAACCTTTAGTGGTCTATATGGCGTGGAAAAGTTAGAACAACTACCGGTTCAGGAGTAGCTTAGCTACGAGCAAGTAATGTCTCAAGCTAATATAAAGAAACCACAAATAAAATCAACTCAGGACCGTGGATATGCATACGTGCAAAATCGCAGCAATAAAAGTGCATCAAAGAAATTTTAATCTCGATATATATAAATAGAGCTGCCATCAATTGAACAGTGTCAGTCTACCTTGTAATGCCAAAGTGTTCAATACAAAGCTATAGAATGTTTTTGCAACGTCTAGTATTTTTTCTCCTACTTGCAACATGTTGCAACACTGTAGTGCATGCCCAGCATGAAATAAATAATCCAATGGTTGACACTAAAAGCACCGCTGTAAGCTTTAAAAGTACACCAAACATTAATGGTTTATTTACAAAGGAAAAGATAGCCCTAAAAGCAATACAAAACACCCTCCAGCAGAACAAACCGTCATTTTCTAGCCCTAATAATACGGCATCTGCCGTGACCAAGCCCAGTTTATTTAACACGTTGATTCTTTAAGCTTTAAAATATATGCTTGAAAATTTAAATACGCAAATTGGAATTATACTTGATGTAGTAGACTAGTACAACCAACACAAAGCAAAACCGGTAGTAAATACAACGTTTGACTTGATAAGTGAGTGCAAAATTCATCATTACGTTTAAAACAAATATATATATATGTATATATTGTACTAAACATATAATGCGTATATACCACGTGTACGATTTGAAAGCATTGCTAAATGTGCATTTGTTATTGTTTCTCTTTCTGCGCATGTGCAGCCATCTACGTGTCGTTTATTCTGGTCCTACTCCTCTTTGTATTTAAAATGATTAAGATTTATCGCAATGGAAAACTATGGTCCATAGTTAAAGCAAAAGTGGTTAACCAGAAACAGGTGGCTACCACCCACCACGGATCGACTATAAGTACCGCGGCAGACTCATAGGGACCCTCACACCATCTTAAGCACTCCTCTGAACATCAACGTTTCCATCTCAAGCCACTTGTCTCAAAGAACAGCATTGGAACATACGAAAAGCATCGACTCTACAACACTACTTCTTCTCAGACATGGATCAACTAGCCCTTGTACCAAACACGACCGTTAAGTACCACGAACAACCAAACTTCCCAACTGTTCGCAAAACTGGAACTACTGACTATGTACGTATATTTTGGTGTCAAGTACATGTGATATTACATTGTATATTTCCTTCCGTAGTTATTTTATTGTTTAATATAAGTTTAATTTTAATCATATTGTGTTTGTTGGTTTAAAGCGCTTTGAGTGTTCCATGCCTTGATGTCTGTTCGAATGCAGAAGATATGTGGCGTATCAAGCTCACGTTGAGGATATTCATCACTGTGGAGATTGCAACCGATTCTGTTCTGACAAAACCCATCACTTATGTCTGCAGCCTGGTAAGCGTCTTGCACAGTATGACAACAGAAATCAAAATCTAACTGGCGGTCGAATTAGTCGTTCAGGAGCAACTAACGGACTTGATACTACTACCAGCAGTGAAGATAGTCCCGCTGGCTCATCTCGTCACTCTCGTCGTTCGTCAATTATAGATCAAGATGTATTTCAAGAGTCCTCAAGAGCTCATAAGGGACTAATGGTGACCTACATGCATCAACCAGCTAAAGAGTTTCAAGACATTACATACGTTTTGACTGAACTATACGAGTCAATTGTGAGATTGTTAACTCAAAACTTAGCTGTACATATTAGTATCAAGGCTCAACTTATAATAGATGTAGTATTAGAGTTAGAAACTATAGTAGAAAACGAACCAACAAAAAAAGAACGTAGCATTAAGTTTGTGTCTAAGAATTACGATATAATGAATGAAGACGAAATTGAAAACTTTATATTCAATAGTGCAAGTGAAGTTATACAAAGGGTTAACGACTTTAATAAGCACGGTACTGGTTGGACAGTTCAGCAAGTAAATTCTATTCAATTTAAAGTAGAGGTTTTAAATTTATTTTCAAATGCTCAAGCAAAAGGATATATTAAATTTCCAAAGTTAAATTATAAAAGAAGTGGATACTTAAATATTAAAAACAAATGCGATGACTGCTTTAAATTTTGTGTTGCTGCTCACGCATACCGCAACGAAATCGTGGCTGGGTATAAAGTAAATAGCAGCAGTCTAAATTTAATGCCACTCGGTGTGCAAAAATTAAATTAGAGAGTCCCAAACAGTATATTTCCTATTTTTTGCAATTTAATTTTACTTATATTAATTGTCCTTTGCGTATTGGCGAAGATTTAAATAATTTTAAAATTAAAAATAATCTTAGTATTAATATTTAGAGTCACCGCGATAACGAAATTGTCCCTATAGGACGGTCGCGTAATTCTGAGTTAACTGAACTGTGTAATTTATTTTTAATTTATAATCAAGAAGAAGAAAACAAGACCAAATCTCACCATTTAGTTCTTATTACTGATCTTGATAAATTTAGGTGTAATGGACGAACCTATAAAGCTTTTTATTGCGAATTGCGTTTAAGGAGTTTTAATTCTGGAAAGAATTTACAACAGCACAGTGACAACTGTCAAGTTCGTGAAGAAATAAAAATTATTTTTCGTGAACCATGGGAAAGAGTCAAGTTTGCAAAACTATGGCAAACACTTCCGTACCCCTTTGTCATTGTCTATAGGTTCTTCACGTTTGCAAATTCTATTCAAGATTTAAAACGTGCAAAAAATAACACAAAGTATACAACAGAAATTACACCTGCAGCTTATTCTTTTATTATTATCAGGCGATTTCAAGATAAAGACATTGTTGTTTCTATAGAGTATTTCGATAGGGAAAATGTAGGTAAACATTTTTTTACACGTATATTTTACTAGGCAAACAGGTTACTTACACATATTAGAGAAACAAATAACAAAGTAAAACCAACAGAAAGTGTAAGAGCACAGTTTAAACAAGCTACGCACTGCCATCTGTGTGAGCGCAAATTTAGTAAAGAAACCAAGACGATCAGGACCTTCTATCATAACCACGACCATGGCAATTTTAAGTTTGTTGCATGTAGTCGTTGTGACTTTAGTATCAAATACAAGCACGAGATCCCAACTTTGTCGTACTATAGAGGTTCTTTTGATTATCACCTTTTAATAAGTGCAATGAAAATCAATTGCTTTTCTTCTTAGGACGTAAAAGCGCTTGCAAAAGCCCCAAAAGAATTTATTTCAATAACGATAACTGCTAAAGATACGTGCCTTTCTAATTTAAATTTAGAATATCCTTCTGAAAATTCAAAGCTTCCCAACTATACTGGCAAATCTTTTGCTTCAAAAGTTAAAATACGTTTTATGGATGCCAATTTATTTTCTGACTCTGATTTATTTGAACTTGTAGAATCACTTAACGCAAAAACCTCCCAGTCACTTAAAATAGTACAGCAGTGTATATATAAATTTTAACCTACAAAAAGCCATGATTCTTTTGCAAAGAAACTCAAAGTATCAAAACTGTGCCATGACGATCTTGTGCTTTTACAAAAACATGTGTATTTTCCTTTCTTGTCTCTTACTAATAATACAAGTCTTGATATACCTATTCCCACAAGATCTTGTTTCAGAAAATCTTTACTTGATGATTTGCCAATACCAGACAGTGAATGTGAGCTTGTTCAAAACATCTGTGCAAAATTCAACCTTTTTACATTAGCTGATTATATGCGTTTTACTTGTTTGCTAGATACAGTATTACTTGCAGAAGTTTAGCAAAATTTTCGAAAATTTGGAATAAAAACATACGAAATTGATCCTACCTATTCTTTAACTTTGCCAAGCTTCTCATGGCAAGGTTGTTAAAGCAATCAAAGCTAAAATAGATTAGATAAGAGATTACAGGGTATTTGAAATTGCAAAAAACGGAATAAGGGGGTGTCAATTTATATTTGCAAAGAAACATGTGACTGCTAATCACGAACGTTGTCCGGGTGGGTTAGATACATCACAGCCACGTAGACACTTACTCTCACTAGACATCAATAGTTTATATCCACATAGTATGAAGTCACTAATGCTAGTGTCTGATTACGAGTACATAGAAACAAAAGATCTTATAAACATAGACTGGACAAACCCTAAATTGGGAAGTACGGAAGGAAGCTATGGGTACGTACTGGTTTGTGACTTGCAATACCCAGAGCATTTACATAATCGGCACGCAAACTTGCCTCTTGCCATGGAACAGAAAATATTAAAGCTGGAAGAAATGCCGAGCCAGTTAAATTTAAAATATCGCAAAAACGCTTCAATTAAACATTTCATATCCCTACCAAGACCTATGTTAACTCTTTATGACAAATTAAATTACACAGTTCATTTTAAGAATCGCGCTCCTTTCTTTTAAAGGGAATAGTTCTCTTAAAAATACACTGTGGCGTTAGATTTAAACAACAACGTTACTTTAAATCATATATAGATGCCAATTTAGAAAGACGCAAGCAAGCAAAACCCGTTTTTGAAAACCAATTACTTAAATTCCAATCCAATGTTTTGTATGGCAAGACTTTAAAAAAAGTTAAAGATTTTGTTGAAACCAGTATTTGCACCAGTACCGCCCAAGCTGAAAAACTACTTGCATCACCACGATGTAAAGATTTTGATAGTCTGTCTGATTGTTTAAGTATAATTACGCAATATCCTAAGAGGTATCGTGCAGATGACTTGTCACTCACAGGACTGGCAATTTTAGCCAATGCAAAAGTTAACTTCTATGAAAAGTTTGATATGTTGTGTCGAATATTCCAGAACAGAGCTTACTTAGATTATTCAGATAGAGACGGATATGAGTTAGATATATTAGATCCCTTAAATACATTGTAGGATGATATAGTTAGTGCACGTGCAGAATTTGATTTCAGCAAAATTCCACGAATTGATGAGTTTTTTAGGCGCTACGAAAATCAATATCCAGAGTTGCATCTTTCAAATAAAGACGAGAGTGGCAAAATAAGAATACAGAGCTTAGATGTATCAGCATTAATTACACTTAAGCCTAAAATGTATAGTATGTTATATTTAAATAGTAGTGAACAACTGAAATGCAGAAGTGTTCCGGCTCCTGCGTTACGCCAATGCAGGCACGACAAGTGTAAACAAATGCTTGAAACAAACAAGCCGTGTAATATTATTGTAAATTCTATACGAGCAGTAGATCATAACATGTACGTAGTGAGTGTAAATAGATTAGCATTTAACACATTAGATATATCAAGGGTATTTTCAGACCCCAATGATTGTAATTTTAGTTTGCCCTTTGGCCATAAAGATTTGTTAAATAAGTAAATATATTATTCTGTAATAGTTGTATATTTATAGTATTATAATAATGTAACCTAGACTGTTAAGTATACCTATGAATTAAGTGTTCTGTATTTGTAAGACTTGTGTATTTTAATTGTTTAGTGTATAAGCAACCCAGCTGTTTAATGTCAATGTTATTTGTGAACTACATATATTTATTAAATAATTAGCTCTAGCTTGTAAGAAGTGTATATATTTATAGTATAGTGTAGATGTAACCTAGATATATAATGTATATACTGTTAAGTAAACCATTAAATAGTTAAGTGTTCTGTATTTGTAAGACTTGTGTATCTCAATTGTATGGTATATTAGCAACTTAGCTGTTTAATGTCAATGTTATTTGTGAACTACATATATTTATTAAATATAAGGCTCTAGCTTGTAAGAAGTGTATGTATTTATAGTATAGTGTAGATGTAACCTAGATATATAATGTATATAATGTTAAGTATACAGTTAAATAATTAAGTGTTTTGTATTTGTAAGACTTGTGTATTTTAATTGTTTAGTATATAAGCAACCCAGCTGTTTTATGTCAATGTTATTTGTGAACTACATATATTTATTAAATACTAAGCTCTAGCTTGTAAGAAGTGTATATAATTAGTATAGTGTAGATGTAACCTAGATTTATAATGTATATACTGTTAAGTATACCGTTGAATAATTAAATGTCCTGTATTTCATGTATATAAATGTTGTATGAATTGTAATAAATTCAAAATATTGTAATTTTGTATATAAACCTGCCTGTGTACTGATACAGCTCATACACAATTTGATTGGCCTGGGTGATGCATCTTATTATATGGCGCTGCACACATGCTTACATCGCTGTCTCAATTTGCATTAGCTTTAGCACACCTTCGCAAAGACACAAATAATTCGCAACACTTACTATGCATTAACTCTCCTTCTTTTTTGTCTCATTTAATTGCATCTTATTACTTCAAATCGGACTATACATTACGGATTTATTACGCACCTAAGTACCTACCTACCTCCCTTTCTCCATTGCCCGGGTCCAGCCCCCCAGCCTCCCCAGCCTCTTATCTCCACCATACAGATTCCCAGTACCCTTAATCTTCCTCCTTATCTTCCCACTAATTAACTTAATCTTCTATTCATTAAAGAGTAATCCTGGATGGTAACACGCAGTGCAACACTGCATAAAAATTGTAGAAAAAAAATATAATGTATAGCCTAAACGATAGAGTTTGGACAGAGCTTTCCATTTATCATGATATTATGTAGTCTAGTTGCATAAGAAATGATAAAAAGTGCGTAAACTTTTTTCCACCAATGGGATTCGAACTCTGAGTACCGGGAAAACCGTCTGCATGTTTAACACCTAGTCCACTGTGGCAGTTGATTTCTATGGTTCTGCCGTGGTTGTTGCCGTTCCGTTGCTTGAGTTTAAACTTTCACATAGGGGAAGTTAAAACTAATGGGGAACGTGGCAACAGCGACAACTTTAATCCTAATTAATAATTAAAATCTAATTGTTTGTAACTTCGTACGCCTTCTCCGCTCTGCAAAATTTCCAAGACAGCAATATAGCTAATTTTTTTCCCTATTTTTTGAGACATGAACGAAAGTAGAGTTGAGAAGGCGTCCGGAGAAAAAAAATAAACAAGCTGTAACACTTAAGCATAGCCAAAAACCCGGGTATTTGTGATTTTTTAGGAGTTAAAATTTCAAAAAAATCAAGTGTGTGCTAAACGGCCATAAAAAAATATGCGATAACAAAAATGTTCATATTTTGACCATGCGTTGTTTTAAAAAATAAAAAAGGTTGGAGGTTTACTCGGGTATTACGGGATACCATATGCATGTATTCCACTAAAACCGAGGATCCTTACTATAGGAGGTATGGGGCACTAGAAATAAAATATTTCGTTGACATGTGAAATAAAAAAAAATATCGACCAGGTCTCCTTGCGCGGTTTCATTTAGTGTTTCTCTAAATAATCTTCCGAAAGCTAGTAATTGCCTGTAGTGACGTCATAGACCTAGAGATTTGGATATTTTAATGACATCATTAGCCCTTGTTTCCCCCGCACCTGGAAGTAATTACATACGAATGCACTACTAGGCACTTATGCCCTTCTCGTTCATTTTATACTGCTTCTGCTTCTGCAAAATTAAATGAAGTGACTATGCGTCAAGGATGAAAATTTATAAAACAAAGTCACAGTTAACTTGTAAAGCAAAAAAAAGGAGTACCTTGTGTAAGAGTTGTCAAATTGGTCGCTAAAAGGTTCATACAGAATTCCGTCCGCGCAGCATTTTTCGGAACTGGCTTTGCAAACACCATCCAACGCGGCACACTTAAAAATCAAATTTTGTTGTTTAGCAGTCTATTGGCTTATGCATAGCATATCGAGTGTGAAAAACTAAAATTACCCATGTCCAATTTAGGCTACAATGAAAATAAGCTAATGCCATAAAAACAAAATAAGAAACTTGCATCAAATGTAAATTAGGATGTTTTGAAAAGGTGCAAAATGTTCTAATTCCATGTTTCTGTGAAGGTGCAAAATGTTGTAATTCCATGTTTTTGTTTACGAATAGGTACAAAATGTTCTAATTACATGTTTTTTGAAAAAGTGCAAAATGTTCTAATTCCAAGTTTTTGAAAAGGTGCAAAATGTTCTAATTCCAAGTTTTTGAAAAGGTGCAAAATGTTCTAATTCCAAGTTTTTGAAAAGGTGCAAAATGTTCTAATTCTCTGTTTTTGAGAAGGTGCAAAATGTTCAAGTTCCATGTTTTTAAAAATGTGCAAAACTTTCTAATTACGTGTTTTTGAAATTTACCGAATGTTCAATTTCAATGTTTTCGATACATATTTGAATATTTTTGTAGATATTTAAAATTGTTTTTAGCTAAAAATGGATATAGGTCATTTTGGTTTTTCACAGACGATATGACTTGTAAATATGAAAAACAATAAAAACTACTAAATGTGTGCAGGAAGAACCCGAAAGATAGCTCAACTAAATAGTTCAACTGCGGAGAAAAGTATCCAAATTCATACATTAGAAATTTGACACTGCAAAAAAGGTGATGATGGAACAAACGGTTAGACAGACGCTTAGGTTCAGTAGTATTTAGTCAAATTTATTTCGGTTGCAGCTATTTTGTGGTTTAGCTTCCTTTTCATTACTTTTAGGAATATAATAATAATAATAATAATTTATTCAAAGTCGATATGACCTTATGGTCTACACAACTTGTTGATTTTACAATGATAAATTAGTAGTATTACAGAGCAAAGTAAAGCGAAAATAAATTAAAGCAGGCACGCACCATAGTTATTGCCATGTTTTTCAGATTTCCACTCTTGCAGCACTCTCCTATAGTCATAATAGCTGTCTTTATTAAGCATATCACCTGTACATAAGTAGGCTTTGCAGTAAGTATACTTTACTGGAAAGCAGTACAATTTTATTAAATGAATTGACACTGAAATAAAGTCCACTCAAACTCAAGGCACACATGGCGTCATTTATGGACGATTCTTAACAACTAATTATATTTCTGTGTTTACTACTCTGTGTTATGTGCTAAATATATGATTTGACGACTTAACAATAGTTCTACGCTGCTGTTTACTGTTTTTGTAGTCATCGAAAATAATAACTGGGATAGGCAGTTTAATATACACTTGAATCATTTTCTCTTGTTTCTTCTGTATGAATGCTGCTAATTACACGAATATGTAGTGAGTGCAGGATTTTTTAAAAGCTAAGGTACGCGTAAATTTATATGATTTACATTATCTTCATCCTAATACCAAAAACAAGTACTGACTGAATTTAAGCAAAAAAAATGTACAAAAAAAATAATAGTTGTATTTCTTATAAGTTATATTATTATAGTTACTATTATTCTTATTAAGTTATACCTAAAACTATAATATGCCGTATACTGTACTTGTACTGTGCGTTTGCAACAGCTATAAAAACAGCAGAGAAGCATTTTTATATAATAATTTAAACTGTATTGTAGGATCTAACGTATATCTAGTTTTAGAAAACAGGCAATACGCTATTAAATCAACTTTTCTAGTTGACCTATTTTTGGCAACACTATGAACTTTCTGCTTTACCACGAAACCACTGTCAAGAAATGCTTTTTTTTAAATACAAATAAAACCGTGATGTCGATTGTTGCATATGAGTTCCCCCCGGACACAAGGACCTAATACATGACCAATACTTTCTTTCTCAGCGCCGCAATGCCTACACTGGGTTCTGTCTAGGCTGCTTTCTGGAATTACTCTTACACTAGAAACGTGAGCATTCAGTTTCAAAGTGGTCACTCATTCAGAAGTAGTGAGGCCTGTTTTATTCTTCAGTAATTTGTTGCCATTTGGATTGTCTTTAAATTACCACATCCATGCACCAATCAATCGCATTTGACTCCACATTTCAAATTCTTATTCACGAAGCTTGATGCGCACTCTTCTAATAATTTTACTTTTTGCTTTAAAATTGTTCAATTCATCTAATTCTTCATCGTTAAAATTTAATGCCTTTTCGCACTGATTTAATTCGTCTTTAAGATCTTTTGCATATGAAACATACATATCATTTGAACCTTGTAAAACCATGCATATGTTTTGTTGTAAAAATGCCTCCAATTCTGCATTTGTTATGAAAACCCCCTAAGGTTTTTAGAAGTGTGCAGCATAGCATTTAGAGTGTCTGTTGGAATCCATAAAATTTCTTTGAAAGAACTTGGTATTATTCGATCCAGCCAGATCCATTAAAAATGCTTTCGGCAGTTCATGCAAGGGTGCCTTTGGGAGTGGGTAGATTACGACTGGTCAGATATAATCATTATTATTAATTATTTTGTGATGTGGTTGTAACATTTGTGTTGAAACATAATAAAATATATTTTTAAACTAAATGCATGTAATTAAGTAAACTGTATGTAGCGTTAATTGAAAATAATAATAATAAAAATCAATAATTTACCTAATTAAATGCTTTGTACTTTTGAATTAAATTAAAAAATATTAAAATTACAAAACATCTTTTAAAAAAACTTCTGTAACACATAACTTTAGAAAAAAAAACTTTTGTAAAAACTTTTTCTGGAAATATTTAAGTCTTTAAACTAGAAAATTGTTATTTAAATGTATAAACATCCTTCCATTTTTTTAAATATATTATCCTTACACATTTAAATTCGTCCAACGTTACTCCTATTGTTCAAATTCAATCAATATGCGTCGTTGCTTGATTCATTTTTAAGAATAAGTTACGTGCATATATTGCATATACCACCTTATAATAGCATAAATGTACATACATACAAAATTGCGTCATATGTAATTTTATGCATGACCCCGTCCCAATCCAAACACAAGTTATTTATGCATGCTCCGTCAACCTTCCTTTCCAAAATCTAATGACTCCCTAACCCCGCCGTGTAGTTTTTCATCACGAAATTTATCAAGTATACCTACTGATGTGTTGTAATGGTTTTTGTTATGATCTACTCAATTTTAAATCGAATGTATAACGAAATAAAATAGTAAATACTTCAAAATAACAATTGTTTTTTATTTCGAATAGAATTGATCCCAGCGCAACATATATTATAAAAGCCGCTCTTTGAACGTCAATAGTTAAAGTCAAATAAAGCTCACTCCCACAGCAGGAACAAAGGATGCCGTATTTAGTGTCCACCTTGTGCAAGTGAATAGTTTTCAAACCATTGCCCATATCGTCGGTAAAGGATCAAGTGCTATATGGCGAATGTGCGTCGCATATCAACATATCGGCGTAAATTACTCTGCCATAATTTAACATCCTCGTGGTTAACTAGTGACTATGTTTCTTAGCGTGTACGTTCCCCATTCACTCGTATGGATTATGCATAAATTTGCTATCGTTAACGAATTGCAGTAGCCGTAATTAATCGAAATAAGAGATGCTCACAATTGCTTTAAGCATAAGCATGCAGAATGGACATGATCTTAATGGTTGTAGCTGGATATGGAGAGAATCAAACTTGATCCTTCGCCGACGTTATTCGTAATGCTCATAATATTTGAGTGTAATATTATTATTTGAACACACTTAATTAAATAAATTCATAATTTTGAATCCAATTTTACATGTCCGTCTGTCTGTCTGTCTGTCTGTCCGTCTGTTCTTTATGCGCTACAGGTCTCAGTTTTCAAGCGATATTCGTCAAATATTTTTCAAATGGCCACAAATGCGAGGAAGAAGTGCCCTATTGTTTTTGAGAGCGATCGAACTAACCAGTTTTTCACAATTAACAGTTGACTGGACCAACGTTTTTAGCCATCTAAAAGCATTGGAGAAAAACCGGTGATTTGCCTTTGCACCAGTCAAATGGACCAGACACGCACCAGTCGAAATTTCAATTTGCCGCTTTGCATCAGCCAAATGCACCAGCTAAATGGTTTCGTTACAGGCGCCAGTCAATGCACCAGCAACATGCACCAGTCATCGGCACAAGCTACCCGCAAAGGCTTCCAGCAGAAGTTACCAGCACCCACAAAGTATCCATAAGGGGGGGAGGTGTACTTGGGGTCACCCACAAAGACGTCCCAACAATCTCCGCTTTTTTTGCTAAAACCATAAAAAATTTTTAAATACTTGCACCCCCACCCTTGAAGTATCCCCTTAGGGAGCAGGGGGGGGGGATTTTGGGGTCATTTACAAATGACGTCCCAAAAATCTTAATTTTCTTGCTAAAACCATTAAAAAACTTTAAATACTTGCACCCCCAACCCACAAAGTATTCCTTAAGGGGAGAGGGTGTACTTGGGGTCACCCACAAATGACGTCCCAAAAATCTTAATTTTCTTGATAAAATTATTAAAAACTTTAAATACTTGCGCCTCCCACCCACTAAGTATCCCCTCAGGGGAGGGGTGTACATGGGGTCACTCACAAATGACGTCCCAAAAATCTTCATTTTCTTGCTAAAACTATTAAAAAACTTTAAATTCTTGCACTCCCTACCCAAAAAGTATCCTATAAGGGAAAGGGGTATACTTGGGGTCACCCACAAATGACGTTCCTAAAATCTTAATTTTTTTGCTAAAACCATCAAAAAACTTTAAATACTTGCACCCCCACTCACAAAGTATTTTCTAAGAAGGGGAGGTGTACTTTTGGGCTCTCACAAATGACGTCCCAAAAATCTTAATTTTCTTGTTAAAACCATTAAAAAACTTTAAAGACTTGCACACCCCACTCACTTAGTATTCCCTCAGGGCAGGGGGGTGTACTTGGGGTTACCTAAAAATGACGTCCCAAAAATCTCAAATATTTTTGCTAAATCCATTAAACAACTTTCAATACTCGCACTCCCAACCCCACGAATTATCTCTTAAAGGGAGAGGTGTTAAGAATTAAAACAAGTCAGAATCTTCGAAATATAAATATTTCTTATGCCCAATGCTTTACCAACCGCAAACTAATGCTCCTCAACTCAACAAATCATCTCTTTTAGGTTTGGAGGGGGGGGGGGAAGGGAATTTAGGGTCAATCGTAAAATACGTTCTAATAATTCGAAGCCTCGAAGCAAAGGTTAGAATGGAGCAAGCGACACCTAGAGTCCCGTAAACAGCAATGGGTCAGTAATGGCCTGAGCTAAAAAATGTCTGATACGAATCTGTGAGCGTGTCAGATATGGAACCCATAAGATACATTGAGTCCCGTAAGCGAGTTGGCTTTGTTCCCTGTCGTTCCAACAGAAAGTCTTGCTACGTTTCGTGTCTTGCAGAAGAGCCGGCTGCTTGTTGTGTTGACGACATTAAGGCTGGTAGGGGTCAGACACAAATGGCGTTGCTTACCTTAAGGGTGGGTCACTTGACATTCCACGATAAGGGCATCCATTTAAGCAATGCTTAAAAAGGTGACAAGCGGGTGGGTAGGCCTGTAATTTTGGTAAATTTAGGTGTCGTCATTTGTGTCCGTACTCAAAGCTGGTAAAGCATACGAACTTAATATTTTAGGTTTGCTATCCTGTATTTGAATCACACTTGGAAAAATCTATGCTTATCTGCATCGAGTACGGAATGTCGGCATAAACTAATTGCATTATACCATGATATATTCAACGTGGAATGAGAAACAGGTGGGATTTACGACTTTTTAACTTTATGCTGTAAACATACGTACGTTGATCGTAGAAGGGAAGGGACCGTTCATATATAACGTCATTAAAAATTTCCATTTTAAAAAACCCACCCCATTTTTTTTACTTTATGCTGTGAACATACGAACAAAGCTTATAGATAGTTGATGACCAACCATTATTGGCGTCATTCAAATTCCCAATTTTAAGGAACATACTTTAACCGAATGGCACGCAGTTCGTAATTTTTAGTGTCCAGTAAATCTTATACATAAGTTATTCATACATTAAATTTCAACTTCCAGGGTTAAACAAGTTAGGAGCCATGCAAAGATGATCTTAAAATGACGTCATCTAATTATTTTGATTATAGGAATCTCTTGTCTTTAGTTCAAAAATCATATTAATGGATATCTCTTACACCGTCTTTTTTTAGCATACATACAAGGATCCTTCATAAATGACGTCATCACAAAGTCACCATTTTAAGGATCCCTGTATTGCTAAATGCAAAATTTGGTAGATTTATATCTTCAAAATCTACCTTTACTAGTATACACACAGGGATTGTCCATAAATGACGTCGTCTAAATGTCATTATTTGAAAAAACACCCGTTATCAGTTCAAACATTATGTAAAATAGTATTTTTAGCATGAAATATTATTATTGTACATATTAGGATCGTCCAACAATGTCTTCACTAAAATATTGCACTTTAGAGGGTATAGATTGTATTTTATGTAAATACTGTAAAAAGATGCATCGATTGACTGAAGTAAATATTCGCTGTAAGCTCAGCATCTACTTCGGGCCCACGGTAGGCAAATCCGGCGCGAAGCGCCTGATTTTTTATGACTTAAAAGGATATTCTTGCACTACGTAACCAAGTCACTGACTTAAAGTCAGTCATGTTTCAAGCGATTTCCCGGAGTATACTGATTCTCGTGATTTTCACTCAAAATATTCCCAATGCATTTGGCGGTAACATTTTAATTTTCACGAATGCATTTTTCAGTCACAGTCATCGAGTAGGTTTGGAGCTGCTTGTAATTAAACTCGCTGACAGAGGGCACAATATCATATTTTTCACCCCACTTAAAAGTAAAGTTGAGTCTCCAGCGCATCCGAACATTAGTGAATTTTGTATACAAGAATTTTTCGATGCTAATTAACATTTTTTAAAAGAGGTTCGAGCGCGGAGTTTGAAAAATCAGGTAAAAACAAAGTACACTTAGAGGATGGACAGCGACACGTGGCTCCCTAAACCGCAAAGGTGAATGGGAAACCATTGGCTCATTATCGCTAGGACTGGCAGTTGATCACAAGCGGTAAACGATATAGAAAATGCTTGGCTAATGAATGGCCCTTAGGCAGCTAATAACAAATGGTAATATGATGGGTAAAGTGCCTGGCCAGTGAATGGCCCTTTAGGTAAATATAATAGCTCGAAGTGGCGAGGGAACGCAGACGCAGGGAGTGCAAAACCCCGTCGACACACACAGCAACCGACAAACTATAACGTGAGTCCAACCGTTGTGTGTAACTTTTAGGGTGGAGCTTCTTGTTATTCGTAATGCGAGGCTCAAGGACCGGAGCGCAACAACAAATGCGTACGTAGACTATACAGGTTGTCTTTCGTTCGTATTTAGCTCCCGCGCATGGTTCCTAGCTTTCTGCATAAAGACATGAAAGGCACGGCCAGGTCCTTTATGTACTGGGAAGGCATGCAGTGCAATGGTTTCTTCACCACAGACTTGGCGGTTTCAGCTTTCTGGTGCTGCTACTGTCATATTTTCCTGTTTTAAAGTCACCTAACTTGCAATTAAAATTACACTGCAATATTAAATGGTTGCTGCAACTATTAGTGTGTTGTTATTGTACTTTCAGTGTAGTGTTTTGCCATTTATTGAATATCCGTGACAGCCTAATATAAATCAAAGTGCAAATTGAATTTTAAGGTGCCACAAGTGCAATGGCAGCGAGGACACAGCAGACGAACTTGTCAATTATTACATCGGCGTGATGTGAATGTGATTATAAGTCAACTGACATTTGACCTGAGACGGACCTTGATCTGACCATTTGACTGAGTACGAGGATGAATATCTTTATCCCCTCACCGAGTTAAAAAATAAATCAACTGTTAACTTGATAATGTACTCCAACTATAGTTAACTTTGCAGGTTTATTGCAAAAGTTAACCATAGTTATAGTTACTGGTAAAATCTCGGTCAGTTCCCACACAATTCTACGCCTTTGTTTGTCCATTGCCACTGTGCCTGTGTATTAGCTTTTGGATTCAATTTAACGATGCAACATTCATCAAAATTACAATTATCAAAACTATTTGTGAATAAGTGTTAATCGACGGTGGTGGTGGTATACCTCATAAGATGGCTTTGATCAGCATCACTTTAGTTGCAAGTTACTACATGTTTATAGCGGGTTATGGTTTTATTTAGTTTAGTGATGTGTTTAAATGGGTGAAAGTAAAGAAGGAAGAGGGGAGTACGTCTTCAGATTCAGATGAAGGGATGCTGGAGGCTGGGAAGGGTGGGACCCGGGCAATGGAGAGAGGAAGGTAGGTAGGGCGAGGAGATGAGTGAAAAGCGAGATATATAATTTAATTAATTACAGTGTAGTGGGACAGAGACAGACAGAGAGAGAGAGAGAGAGAGAGAGAGAGAGGGAGGGAAAGAGATGCATAGGGAGCAATGTAGATTAGTAGGTAGGTAGGTAGGTGCGTAATAAATGCGTAATGTATAATGCGATTTGAAGTAATAAGATGCAATTCAATGAGCCAATGAAGAAGGAGAGTTAATGCATAGTAAGTGTTGCGAATTATTAGTGTCTTTGCCAAGGTGTGCTAAATATAATGCAAATTGAGACAGCGATGTAAGCATGCGTGCAGCGCCATATAATAAGATGCATCACCCAGGCCAATCAAATTATGTATGGGCTGTATCAGTACACAGGCTGGTTTATATACAAAATTACAATGTTTTTGAATTTATTACAATTTATACAACATTTATATACATGAAATACAGGACATTTATTAATTCAACGGTATACTTAACAGTGTATACATTATATATCTAGGTTACATCTACACTATACTAAATATATATACACTTCTTACAAGCTAGAGCTTAGTATTTAATAAATAAATGTAGTTCACAAATAACATTGACATTAAACAGCTAGGTTGCTTATACACTTAACAATTGAAATACACAAGTCTTACAAATACAGAACACTTAATTATTCAACGGTATACTTAGCAGTATATACATTATATATCTAGGTTACATCTACACTATACAATAAATATATACACTTTTTACAAGCTAGAGCTTAGTATTTAATAAATGTATGTAGTTCACAAATAACATTGACATTAAACAGCTAGGTTGCTTATACACTTAAAAATTGAAATACACAAGTCTTACAAATACAGAACACTTAATTATTCAACGGTATACTTAGCAGTATATACATTATATATCCAGGTTACATCTACACTATACTAAATATATATACACTTCTTACAAGCTAGAGCTTAGTATTTAATAAATATATGTAGTTCACAAATAACATTGACATTAAACAGCTAGGTTGCTTATATACTGAACAATTGAAATATACGAGTCTTACAAATACAGGACATTTAATAATTCAAAGATATACTTAACATTTATATATACATTACATATCTAGGTTACATCTACACTATACTAATTATATACACTTCTTACAAGCTAGAGCTTAGTATTTAATAAATAAATGTAGTTCACAAATAACATTGACATTAAACAGCTAGGTTGCTTATATACTGAACAATTGAAATATACGAGTCTTACAAATACAGAACATTTAATAATTCAAAGATATACTTAACATTTATATATACATTATATATCTAGGTTACATCTACACTATACTAATTATATACACTTCTTACAAGCTAGAGCTTAGTATTTAATAAATAAATGTAGTTCACAAATAACATTGACATTTAACAGCTAGGTTGCTTATATACTAAAAAATTGAAATACACAAGTCTTACAAATACAGAACACTTAATTATTCAAAGGTATACTTAACAGTATATACATTATATATCTAGGTTACATTATTATAATACTATAAATATACAACTTTTACAGAATAATATATTTACTTATTTAACAAATCTTTATGGCCAAAGGGCAAACTAAAATTACAATCATTGGGGTCTGAAAATACCCTTGATATATCTAATGTGTTAAATGCTAATCTATTTACACTCACTACGTACATGTTATGATCTACAGATCGTATAGAATTTACAATAATATTACACGGCTTGTCTGTTTCAAGCATTTGTTTATACTTGTCGTGCCTGCATTGGCGTAACGCAATAGCCGGGACACCTCTGCATTTCTGTTTTTCAATATTATTCAAATATAACATGCTATACATTTTAGGCTTAAGTGTAATTAATTCTGATACATCTAAGCTCTGTATTCTTATTTTGCCACTCTCGTCTTTATTTAGAAGATACAACTCTGGATATTGATTTTTGTAGCGCTTAAAAAACTCGTGATTTTGTGGAATTTTGCTGAAATCAAATTCTGCGCGTGCACTAACTATATCATCCCACAAAGTATTTGAGGGATCTAATATATCTAACTCATATCCGTCGGTATCTGAATAATCCAAGTAAGCTCTATTCTGGAATATTCGACACAGCATATCAAACTTTTCATAGAAGTTAACTTTTGCATTGGCTAAAATTGCCAGTCCTGTGAGTGACAAGTCATCTGCACGATACCTCTTAAGATATTGCGTAATAATACTTAAACAATCAGACAGACCATCAAAATCTTTACATCGTGGTGATGCAAGTAGTTTTTCAGCATGGGCGGTACTGGTGCAAATACTGGTTTCAACATAATCTTTAACTTTTTTTAAAGTCTTGCCATACAAAACATTGGATTGGAATTTAAGTAATTTGTTTTCAAAAGGGGTTTTTGCTTGCTTGCGTCTTTCTAGATTGGCATCTATATATGATTTGAAGTAACGTTGCTGTTTAAATCTCACACCACAGTGTATTTTTAAGAGTACCATTCCCTTTGAAAGATAGTAGCGCAATTCCTTGAAATGAACTGTGTAATTGAATTTGTCATAAAGAGTTAACATAAGTCTTGGTCGGGATATAAAATGTTTAATTGAAGCGTTTTTGCGGTATTTTAAATTTAACTGGCTCGGCATTTTTTCGAGCTTTATTACTCTCTGTTCCATTGCGAGAGGCAAGTTTGCGTCGCGATCATGCAAATGCTCTGGGTATTGCGAGTCACAAACCAGTACGTACCCATAGCTTCCTTCCGTACTTCCCAATTCAGGGTCTGTCCAGTCTATGTTTATAAGATCTTTTGTTTCCATGTACTCGTAATCAGACACTGGCATCAGTGCTTTCATACTATGTGGATATAAGCTATTGATATCTAGTGAAAGTAAGTGTCTACGTGGCTGTGATGTATCTAACCCACCCGGACAACGTTCGTGATTAGCAGTCACATGTTTCTTTGCAAATATACATTGACCTCCCCTTATTCCGTTTTTTGCAATTTCATATACCCTGTAATCTCTTATGTAATCTATTTCAGCTTTTGAGTGCTTTAAAAAGCATTGCCATGAGAAGCTTGGCAAAGTTAAAGAATAGGTAGGATCCATTTCGTATGTTTCCATTCCAAATTTTCGAAAATTTTGCCAAACTTCTGCAAGTAATACTGTATCTAACAAACAAGTAAAACGCATGTAATCAGCTAATGTAAAAAGGTTGAATTTTGCACAAATGTTTTGAACAAGCTCCCATTCACTGTCTGGTATTGGCATATCATCAAGTAAAGATTTTCTAAAACACGATCTTGTAGGAATAGGAATATCAAGACTTGTATTTTTAGTAAGAGACAAGAAAGGAAAATAAACTGGTTTTTGTAATAACACAAGATCGTCATGGCACGGTCTTGATACTTTAAGTTTCTTTGCAAAAGAACCATGGCTTTGTGTAGGTAAAAATTTATATAAACACTGCTGTACTATTTTAAGTGACTGAGAGGTTTTTGCGTTGAGTGATTCTACAAGTTCAAATAAATCAGAGTCAAAAAATAAATTGGCATCCATAAAACGTATTTTAACTTTTGAAGCAAAAGATTTGCCAGTATAGTTGGGTTGCTTTGAATTTTCATAGGGATATTCTAAATTTAATTTAGGCAGCCACGTATCTTTAGCAGTTATCGTTATTGAAATAAATTCTTTCGGGCTTTTGCAAGAGCTTTTACGTTTTTGGACGAGAACATATTAATTTTCATTGCATTTATTAAAAGGTGATAATCAAAAGAACCTCCGTAGTGCGAAATAAGTGGGATCTCGTGCTTGTATTTAATATTTAGGTTACAACGACTACATGCAGCAAACTCAAAATTACCAAGGTCGTGGTTATGGTGGAAGGTCCTGATCGTCTTGGTTTCTTTACTGAATTCGCGCTCACACAGGTGGCAGTGCGTAGCTTGTTCAAACTGTACTCTTACACTTTCTGTTGGTTTTACTTTGTTATTTGTTTCTCTAATATGTGTAAGTAACCTGTTTGCTCAGTAAAATATACGTGTAAAAAAATGTTTAACTACATCTTCCCCATCAAAATACTCTATAGAAACAACATTGTTTTTATCTTGCATTCGCCTGATAATAATAAAAGAATAAGCTGCAGGTGTAATTTCTGTTGTATACTTTGTGTTTTTTTTTGCAAGTTTAGAATCTTGAATAGGATTTGCAAACGTGAAGAACTTATAAACAATGACAAAGGGGTACGGAAGTGTTTGCCATGGTTTTGCAAACTTGACTCTTTCCCATGGTTCAGGAAAAATGATTTTTCTTTCTTCACGAACTTGACAATTATCACTGTGCTGTTGTAAATTCTTTTCTAAATTAAAACTCCTTAAACACAATTCGCAATAAAAAGCTTTTTTTTGACGTCCATTACACATAAATTTATCAAGATCAGTAATAAGAACTAAATGGTAAGAGTTAGTTTTGTCGTCCTTTTCTTGGTTATAAATTAAAAACAAATTACACAGTTCAGTTAACTCAGAATTACGCGACCGTCTTATAGGGACAATATCGTCATCGCGGTGACTCCAAATATTAATACCGAGATTATTTTTAATTTCAAAATTATTTAAATCTTCGCCAATACGCAAAGGACAATTAATATCAGTAAAATCAAATTGCGAAAAATAGGGAATATACTGTTTGGGACTCTCTAGTTTTTGTTTAGCCCAGCGTGTAGTGTATGGTTTGTTTGTCTTCTTATTTACTTTATACCCAGCCAAGATTTCATTGCGGTATGTGTGAGCAGCAACACAGAATTTAAAGCAATTATCGCATTTGTTTTTAATATTTAAGTAACCGTTTTTTCTATAATTCAACTTTGGAAATTTAATATATCCTTTTGCTTCAGCATTTGAAAATAAATTTAAAACTCCTATTTTAAATTGAATAGAATTTACTTGCTGAACTGTCCAACCAGTACCGTACTTATTAAAATCGTTAAGCTTTTGTATAACTTCACTTGCACTATTAAATATAAAGTTTTCAATTTCGTCTTCATTCATTATATCGTAATTCTTAGACACAAACTCAATGCTACGTTTTTCTGTTTTTAGTTCGTTTTCTACTATAATTTCTAATTCTAATGCTACATCTAATATAAGTTGAGCCTTAATACTAATATGTACAGCTAAGTTCTGAGTTAACAATTTCACAATAGACTCGTATAGTTCAGTCAAAATGTATGTAATGTCTTGAAACTCTTCAGTTAGTTGATGCTTGTAGGTCACCATTAGTCCCTTATGAGCTCTTGAGGACTCTTGAAATACATCTAGATCTATTAGTGACAAACGACGAGGGCGACGAGAAGGTCCAGCGGGACTATCTTCACTGCTGGTAGTAGTATCAAGTCCGTAGGTTGCTCCTGAACGACTAATTCCACCGCCAGTTAGATTTTGATTTCTGTTGTCATAGTGTGCAAGCCGCTCGCCGGGGTGCAGACATGAATGACGGGTCTTGTCAGAACAGAATCGGTTGCAATCTCCACAGTGATGAATATCCTCAACGTGGGCTTGGTACGCCACATACGTTCTGCATTCGAACAGACATCTAGGCATGGAACACTCAAAGCGCTGAAAATCAACAAACACAATATTATTAGAATCAAACTTATATTAAACAATAAAATAACTACGGAAGGAAATAAACAATGTAATATCACATTTACTTGACACCAAAATATACGTACATAGTCAGTAGTTCCAGTTTTGCGAACAGTTGGGAAGTTTGGTTGTTCGTGGTACTGAACTGCCGTGTTTGGTACAAGGGCTGGTTGATCCATGTTGAACAAATAGTGTTGTAGAGTCGATGCTTTTCGTATGTTCTAATGCTGTTATTTGAGGCGAGTGGAGTAAGATGGAAACGTTGATGTTCGGAGGAGTGCTTGAGATGGTGTGAGGGTCCCTATGAGTCTGCCGCGGTACTTATAGTTGATCCGTGGTGGGTGGTGGCCACCTGTTTCTGGTAAACCCCTTCTGATTTAACCAGGGACCATAGTTTTCCATTGCGATAAATCTTGATCATTTTGAATACAAAGAGAAGTAGGACCAGGATAAACGACACGTAGATGGCTGCACATGCGCAGAACAAGAAACAATAACAAATGCACATTTAGCAATGGTTTAAAAATGGACACGTGGTATATGCGCATCAAATGTTTCATTTAATATACATGTATATAATTGTATTAAACCTAATGGTGAATTTTGCACTCACTAATCAAGTCAACCGTTGTATTTACCACCGGTTTTGCTTCATGTTGGTTGTACTTGTCCACTACATCAAGTATAATTCCGTTTTGCGTATTCAAATTTTCAAGCATATATTTTAAGGCTTGAAGAATCAACTTGTTGAATGAACTGGGCTTGGTCACGGCAGATGGCGTAATATCAGGGCTGGAAAATGACGGTTTGTCTTGCTGGAGGGTGTTTTGTATTGCTTCTAGGGCTATCTTTTTCTTTGTAAATAAACCATTGATGCTTGGTGTACTTTCAAAGCTTGGAGCGGTGCTTTTAGTGTCAACTATTGGATTATTAAATTCATGCTGGGCATGCACTGCAGTGTTGCAACATGTTGCAAGTAGGAGAAGCGCCAGTGCGCAGAAAAGAAATACTACACGTCGCAGAAACATTGTATAGCTTTGTATTGAACACTTTGGCATTACAAGGTAGACTGACACTGTCTAATTGATGGCAGCTCTATTTATATGTATCGAGATTTAACTTTCTTTGATGCACTTGTATTGCTGCGATTTCTTACGTATGCATATCCACGGTTGCGAACTGATTTTAGCTGTGGTTTCTTTATATTAGCTTGCGACATTACTTGCTCGTAGCTGAGCCACTCCTGAACTGGTAGTTGTTTTAACCTATCGACGCCAGATGGAGCACTGATGGAGGAACTTTCACTTGGTTCTTTGTAATTTCCGCCAACGTGCATTGGAACGTCTTTGTAACAATCAAGTTTATTCTCTGGCAAACAGCGGTGTTGCTTAGCAACGTTCAAAGCCTTTTGCTCTTCTCGAATTTTCATAAGCTCAGCATAGAGCTTGGGTTCAATTGCTTTCATAACAGTAGCCATAGCTATTCTAATTGTTGAAATTGTATATTTTATCAGCACAAATTATATCTGACAGTAGTGTAACACGGCAGATTTCACTGTTGTAAACTTTATGGAATATCGTTGCTAAGATTCGACGCACAAGGTTCTTGTTTCTTATATATAGTTTTTCCATGTTAACTAGACTCGTTTTTTTCAAAGTTTTTACAAGTCTATTTATTTGATTTGAATATCGCGGATCTATATGTTTGCAAAACTTATCTACGTTGAATATACACTCTGCTATAACATAAAGCAAATCAACAGTTGCACACTTAATGTAAGTTGAATATGCTCTTGGTTTTGAGTTTGCTAATAGTGATAGATATTTAAAGTTTTCTTCAAACAGACTTCTTTGCTTTCGTTCCACCGGCATGATGAGTTTTATTTGTATACATATATGTCAGTACCATTTACAGGGAAAATGTTATTACGTACAAACATGTGTGGGTTCGGGCACTGTGGATGCAAGTCCAAGAACAAGTAACTATGTTGGCGTAGACTGCATGCTTTTTCGTATGCTTCTTGCAAAAACTTCTTACGACTAGGTGCAATTTGTCTTGCAATTTGGTTAATTATGCTACGGTCTCTAGGCACGTCAAAGAGAACTAGATATTTCGTACTTAAACTAGTGGTTCTCAGTTCTTTAGAAAAGGCGTTTTGCAGAATAAGTATTACACTGAAATTCATATGATGAGACAATTCTGTGAATATTTTCTGAACTAATTGTCTAGCCTTATGATTTGCTTCCATAAAGTTTAAATGATCGTCCAAAACAACAAGACACGGGCTGTCTATTTCTTGAATCAGTGACTCAATATTATCTATATCAGATGTTAAAGTTATATCTTTATCTTCTAGGAAATCAGTGCTTGAAAATTCTGGTTGGTCAGTATGAACACTTATATACAACACTTTATTAATATTATTTCCAATTATTTGCCTACGGCGCTTAACAATTTCTAAACACAGAGTACTTTTACCAGAAAAACTAGGGCCACATAGCATAGCTGTAAAAGGGTGTATTAATTTAAAGTCAACAGTATCTGATGTTGCCATCGTCAAGTGCAAACAACAACTGATCAGAACTCACAAAGAACAAGTATATTTAAGGAATATTTACAATATATTATAATAGCTAATTATTTATACAACTATTTCTTATACAATTTGCTACTAATTCTTAAACTATTTACATTTTATACATTTTTTTATTATTATATATACAATTAACATACGTTTATTCAGACATTTTACAAATATATATATAGTACTCTGTGTATTCATTTACAATTTTACTTAAACATTAACTTATGACTTATATTATATACAAAAACATAGATATATATATAGTTTATACAATTTTATTACTATACTATACTATTACTATAGTTTTACAATAAACTGTTATTTTTACAATAAAAAGACAATGTTTTATTCTTAAATGTATTACAATACACAATAGGTTTACAAAAACGGGTGCTTAATTGCTATATATTTACAATATACACTTCTTATTGTTATATCTTAAGCCTAGGGATACCATAACATATTTTTACAAAACTCGGGACAACATACTTTACACGTATTAGACTGTAACTTATATCTATGTGTAGAACACTTGCTTAACATAGGAATCATATTTACAAACTTTTTAACTTTTCTATCATTAACTAGTACAGAACATGTAAATACATTTATAAAATCTTGGTATGAAATACCAATTGCACGCGAATATAAGAAATATAAACAATACATTCCGCAAACGGTAGATCTTCCACTCTGCAGTGCTGTACAATTTTCTGCAATAACGTATCTGCCTGGCACCTGGAGGTTTTTGTATTGCTGAATTGGGAAACCATAGGAGTCGAAATATTTAAAGGATTCTCTCGAAACGATCCAGTAACAAATCCAGTGACGCCCAGTGCCCTCTAGCTTGTCTGTATTTTGTATTATTGCAATTGGATACGATAGTTCCCCGTTGCTGGTTTCTTTTCTTGCGTTTTCTAATGTAATCTTCATTTCGTCTGCAGCTATTACGTAGTATTTGATGCTTGTTCCGCCAAGTAAGATTCCGAGACATTGCTCCAACTGTGCTGTATTCATTCTGCACGCGCGTGTTGTTGTTGGTCAGTCAGCTTCTATTTAGCAACAGACATGTCTTGAATTCGCACACGTGATTTTATTCACAATTGTCTAAGGTGTTTTGGCAGGAAGCTTGATGGTTTGCTACATACATCTTAACGGTTGATGATGACTTGCTTATTTCGGTCAATCTCAACTACGGTTTGATACTGGCTAAACAGTATAGCCGTTACAGACGTGGTCAATGCGGTTCTGAATTTCAACTGGATTTGAACTTGACCAGATTTATTTACACTCAGTGCATTAGCCTGTGTTGGTACCAGCTCGAATGCAAACAGGACTCTTCCTTTGGTGTAGTTCTGCTGAGATATGCCATTTCCTAGGGTTGGGTTGGCTGCGGTCTTCTTCAATGTGTTTAAAGCAAGTAGATAATTATCTTGACCATTACCAGAGGCATCTTTGAAACTCATAGGCAATGTCTTGTACTCTATTGCTTCTTGGTTCATTAAAACTGTGATTTTGCTGAGATTAAAGTGTTCAAAGTTGCAAAATGATTTGGTCAGCTTCCCCAAGTACGCTGCAGAATCAACAAGTCCAAAAACTATATACTGCGGCAACCTGCCGTTAATACAGTTATCCAATGAGTGCGAGCTGACTCCAGATGGAATGACAAAGTTCTTGATCTCAGGTTTAAGGCAAGGATACTTCAAAGTCCCATTGTTGAGATTAAGTCTATGCTTCTCAATTGCCATTGGAGATACTGTCTGCCGCTTCAAGTACAGTACAGCATTCACAATGTCTACACGGAATGGACAGCCAGAATACCCAGACCTTGTTTCAGTTTCAGCGTCAATGCAGAAGGCAGGATGAGACCTGCGCATGATAATTCGGATATCAGTTTCTCCAGGCAGCATTCGCGTTTGTTCAAAGAATGGTGACTCGGGTCTTCCTACCATAGTAAACGGTTTTGACTGTGTTGCAATATTGTATCTAGCCAAAAATCCGGTGTCTGTTTTTTTAAATTCGTCGGGAGTAATGTTTGGGTAGTACAGCTGATCCAACATTCCATTGTTCTTTTCGATTGGGTTTGATGAAAGTTCCCGTTTTAAGTATGAACTAATGGCATAGTGATTTGAGTTGTCACTCACGAGTTGGCCATTAAGAAAGAATTCCATGTTACTGAATAGGCCATAGAACAGCATGGAACACGGGGCGACCACGTCGGTAGCTGCGATCTCCTTCCCATCTGCTAGCATTACACGGCAAGCTAGTTCCAAGTGGGATTCGTTCAAGTTGTAGTATTTTCCAGGGGATTTTAGTATGTCGAATATAAGGGGATTCTCATTATCCCTTGGACTGAGTACTGGATAATATGGGTAATATTCGGGTGCATCTTCAAGACTTATATTGGTCGGGGGAAGTTTATCAAGCACTAGGTTGCTTTGAATAGACTTCTGGGACCCCTCGTACACTGACGGTTCGTCGTAAAAGCCTCGTGTTTTCATGATTTGCGGAGCTGCTAATAGACTTTTGATACTGCTTCGTGGTAGTCAGGATGTTGAATGACAAAAATTTCAGCAAACAGTGGTTTATAACTTATCGTCGTCGGCTAATATTGCGCCTACGTCCTGCCCCAGTCTGGGTAGAACTCCTGCTTGATACAGTTCGTCTTACACGAGAGACTGGGGTTTTTCGCAGCCGACCCCCAATTTGCGTTCTCTTCTTAACACGCCTGCCCCGTGATCCTCCAGCTTGAGTGCGCCTGTACACCATCCTTCCGCCTCCACTCTGACTAGCTCGAGCTAGTGGTTTACGTGATGTACTTCTGTGTTTATTGCATGAAGTGCGACAATGAGATACTCTGCATTTACGGCCTGTGGCAGTTGGTTTGGCGGTTCTACGTTGCTTTAATGGCACAAGATATTGATTTTCTTCGACACTTGAATCGCCTAATGAATTTCCGACAGGTTCTGCAGTTTCAATTGCTACTCTATAATCGCCTGCCCCCATTTGGCTCTTGTTGCTGTCTTTATTTTGATTTGCAGAAATAGGTTCAAGAACACAGTATTCACCAAGCAAGCTATCTTTTACAATGTCTTCGTCCACTACACTTGAATTTGTGTCGTAAATGTTTTTGCACAGTATCTTACGCATTATTGATAAACAACAATGTTTATTTAAGCACTAGTTTGAATGCATTTAGACTGGTTTGCAATAATAGGAATTTTTAGAACTTGCTCTTCAAAAGATTTGATGTTGTCACTTCAAAGGTTAAATAAGAATAACTGCTAAATTCGCAGGTCTTCGCCTTTTATACTTGGCGGCATGTTGTTTGCTTAGAAATTGCGAGGTCGAAACTGCAATTCAATTATAGTCTGAGTATTGGCATCAAGTTGCACAAGGAAACGGTACTCATTGACCAAACTGAATCTCATTACTTGATGTTGTTGTCTGTGTAATGGCACAAACAGTATAGGGACAAAGCTGTGGACAGTCTCATTAGTGTAGTCATTAGATATATCGACTGCTCGCAGTAACGGCAGTGAATGAGAGGCGTATAACTGGTTTTCAACTAGGCTGCATAATACAAGAAGCCTCTTTGCTGGTACAGTGTGTTCAGGCTCAACGTCCTCTTCAAATTGTTCTTTTTCTACTTCTCGTTCTTCTTCTTTTACTAATTCCTGTCTCAGTTGCGCAGACTCGCCAGCTTTGAATATAAAATTGTCATCAAAGCCGAAAAATCGATTCACAAGTAGTGGCAGCTGTACTGTGATGTCTTCGGGCATGTCTGGTATACTCAGGTGTCCATCCGCATGTTCAAACTGTACTTGCGTATCAGCCCACAAATTTTTCATTAAAATACGATTAATTTCATGCACCACGTGATCCAAATCGAGTTCTTCTGGTTCGTTCATTGGAATAAAGTTCGCATATTTTTTGAATAATCGCAAGTCCATATATTCATAGTCCACAATGTTATTGTATAACTCTTCGTCTAAATCAAATTCAGATTCGTAGACGCCATTATAAAACTTGTCGTGCTGCTGCAGTCCTAAGCACAATGCGATGGGTTCAGGCAAAACCACATACTCGTTCTCACTGCATTCAAATGTAAGCTTGCACTTTGTATTACTTTCATCTAACGGAAATTCAATCTTTAGATTTATATTATAAAACTCTGGGTCATTCATTTCAACGTTAAATCGTTCAAAGAATTTGCGAAAATCAGAGTCTCCATGGTTATTCTCTCTTCTAAACATTAAAAAGTTCTCAAAGCCTTGGTATAGCTGTATAATGTTTTCCATATTTTGAATTTTCTCAGCTCCAAAATTAAAGTTTGCACCTATGGGAATACTTTCCATGTCAGCTTCAAGTACATTGGCATACGGATAATGGTTTCCTGACATAAATCTGGATCTATTTTGCTTGAAAAATGATGAAAGTGATTTAGGAATTTCAATAATGACACTATTCGATGGGGACAGGTTCTGGAGTAGCATATGTATATTGCCAGGGTCCAAGCTCAATGCTTTCTGTGCAACGTCCAATGGCACAGTGCCTTTATTTAGCCTTAGCTTGGTAGTGAGTCCACTCATAAATTCTTTCAAGGTCGTTTCTTGGTTTTGAAAGTTGACAAATGTCTTGATAGTTGGCTTGTAGTTTGGAAATAATTTGCCAATTGCATCTTCTTCAACGGCAGCTGTGTTTCGCACTTTACGTGCTCGTGGTCTCTGAACAGGTTGTATCATAGCAGGTTGTGGGCTTGAAGTATACCTCAGGCTTACGAGTCCAACGTCATAGTTTTGCAGATCCAAAGGGTATGGTAATACAGCTACAAAGCTTGCTGGAGTGTTATCTGTATAAACACTATTTTGTTGGTCACTTGTAACTGTCACGTATATATTCTCGGAACCAATGGGATCTCGGTCTAACGGCGAGCAGTAATGGCCGTCCAGTCTTCTTCGTTTTTGCGAAAATTGCTGTTGTATGACATTGGAAAACAAGGGCAAGAATCCAGAAGGCTCCATTGTAGCAGATATTAGGCTAGGCTCAGCTCTTCACTATAGAATGCTCCTGTTATAGGCGTGTTATTCAAATCTTCAAGGTAGTAGGTTATAGGTATAGTATCAAAGTTTACTGACTTTACAATGAACAATTCCTCAGAGTACGATTGGCTATATCCTGTTTGAAATACAAACGACGAATGCATGTAAAATCTAAAGTGTATCTCCTTATATATACTGTGTTTGTTGACCTACGTGTATTTATTACATGTACCTTTATCAAATAAGAGTTTTGTTCGGCTAATTCTAACACGGTCGCCGGGGGAATACTTTGCCTTTCTTTTGTCAGTGTTGTTAATTATATCTGAAAACATTGTTCTCCAGACTTGGTTCTCGTTCAATCGATTAACTTGAGAGGGCGCCATCTGTATTGTTGAGTGAAATGTGTTGTTGTATACCTTTACAAAGGCGGGAAAAATATCTATAATCCTAGTTGTATTTCTCTCAGTCATGTACCTAGCAATCCGCTGAAAGATGGTCCTATACCAAACAAAGCATGTAATCATTAGTATACGTAACTATATAATACTGTATCTAGATATATACAAGCTTACTATGCTAGCTGACTAACCTTATTACACGCTCTACTATACTAGACTTTGTCTCGCTATATGTGTTATAGTACTTGATTCCATGAGTTTTTAAAAACTGTTTAAACGACTCGGCGCGAAATTCTGTGCCTGTATACAAATTAATATAATAGTGTTAAGCTACAATTTATAATAATTTTAATTAAATAGATTTATATAACTCTGATACTAATTTATAATATTATTATAATATACGTAAGACATTGAAGGCTGACACACCTTGGTCTGTAAATAGGTATATTGGAGTCTTCTTTGATTCTTTAAAAATATCTTTAAAAGCTTTAATGACTGACTCGGGTTTCTTATTTTTAATAAAACGGCAGTACAATTTCTTTGAAAATGCATCACTGACGAATAGAATATTAGCATAGCCGGAATTATCTTTAGCAAATTCTTTCCCCAAGATTTTCAAATCCGCACAGTAAATTTCCCCTTCCATATTAACTAAAGTTCTTCGTCGTTTAAAGTTTTTGCGTACAGGCCGGTGCATTGAAAATGAACGCAGCTGACTCAGCTCCTTATTTACTACTGCTTTATCATGAAAGTTTTTGTTATTCTTGAGAAAACCACTGAGGGCCGAATACGAACCCTTGAATCGAGAGTTTAAATATGATTTACGTATTTCTGCCATATTTAGAGCTGTAATAATTACTGACCTACGTTGAACAACTGTCGATTGTAAATGCATACGGAGTCTTAAAATCAATGCTTTTTATACACTCCCAGCCACATTTACATTTATACACTATTTATTATTAGACAATATATTATTGACAAGGTGTACATAGTATTTTTTGGGCTTTTAATTTTAAAATTCAAACTACCACAGACTTGGATCATATTTTATATAGAACTGTACAGTATTTTAGCAGGTGAGACTCAGACAGTTACAATATTTACAATACGCATGTGAAATTGAGTTGAAACAATGTCTGATAATAAAACCATGACGTTTTGAAAAGCTAGTCTATCTACGTGTGATTTTTCATTGCCTACTTAGTCTTACAAATTTCCGCTTGTACGCAGTCGAATTTCAAATAATAGGTAAATGTAGTTTCTCTAACACTTGAAGCACAGATCCCGATAAATCAAACAGTTCCATATGAAAACGTGCTATCTCGACTTTGTTTTTGTGACAGTATATGGCTTATTGTTTTTAGAGCCTGAGACTTACCAGCTCCTGGAGTACCCGTGACAATCATTCTCAAAGCGTTTTGGTAAAACTGGTTTTCAGGCAACTGAATTTGATTTCTGACAAGATCAATAATTCGTTTCTGAGCGGGTGACATAAAAGTGTACGACACCTCTGGAGGTTGTGACATTTCTAATATTGCAGCTAGTGTCAAATCGTCAAAATGAGTTCGATCAAATGAGTACAATGGTTCCCACTTTAATGGTTTATTAGAAATAGAACTAGACAAATCACACTCACATTTACAATCTTTGTTGTCTCTTGCGGTAAGTCGATGCTTGGAAAAACAGATTGGGCAGAGCGAGTGATTTAAATTGAAAGCATAGAAACGCGATTGTGGCAACAGTGGTGTGTGTGGCAATAGTTCTAAAATTAATCTAGGTAAGCCCCGACGAATTGATTCTCTATAAATTTGCAACGTTTTTTCAACAACCTCTGCAAACTCAAAAGAAGTTCGTTTACACGAGCAGCATTTTATGTGTCTACAACAAACTTTTCTAGCTGGCTCATGTGATTCCCGTTCTGGTGAAAGTGCGCTTTGTAATAATACTGGTCGTGGCTGTAGCCAAAGTTGATCGTCGCGGGTGTTTGCACAAATAAGTTTCTGAAGTTGTAAAGAAAAATATATTATACTTTTGTGGCACTGTCCACAAGTGAATCGATGTTGAACTGAACTAAAATTGTTAGTATGAAACCTGGCATTCAAGTCTCTATTAAAGTATTTGGGTTCTGTTGGTCGAGCCCATAAACTTCTCTTAGCAAAAACCGAAGCGCCACAAAACTGGCAGCTTATGAAAGTCAGCATGCTACAGTACAAATTGCTCGGATCTACAACATTCATACAATAGCAGCTCTCCTGGAGATGGACTTCTCAATTGAATTGTGCTGGACAACTGAATTTAAAATATACAAGTATTGGAACTTTGTTATTATAGTTTCTTGTTCTTGGACTCGTAAAAGGGGGTGGTAGGTAGGACTATGGTTCACCTTAGCCAATCACACGACGCGATGATGACCCCCGCCTTGATCACCGGTCTCATTAAATTAGCATAACTGCAAACTCTGAGGGACCAAACTAAAACGTTGCTACATTAATAACATATGGCCACTACAATCAATGATAATAATAGGCAAAGCTTGCCATTTTTAGAATCATTCTGTGTTCAACTTTCAAAGTCAACTTGTCTCCTCATTTTTTGGTCTCTTTCAATACTACCGTCAACTATACTACCCAACCATGCAACAAGGAAAAGAAATAAAGCAATCGCGTCAACATCAAGAACACTCTTACAATTCCAAAATAACCCAAGGGAGAAACAGACTTTTGATGTTGCCAAAGCAAACAATTCAAAACAGTCCTCGTGTGGCACCATATGGACTCGACAGAAACCATGGACATGGCAAGTGGAACTCTGACTGCAAATCAGTCAATGCATTGTCAACTGAAAACGACAACTACAACAGCGAAGACTTGACCGGCTTTAATGCGCGTAGCATTACTGCTCAAGACTGGAAGTTTTTCGAGACGCCTGACACTACTGTTATTTACGAGACTCTTAAAGTTGAAGACCAAATTCGAGCACGGCTTGTCTACGACCAGTATCTGCAGGCCCATGTCTACTACTTTGGGCGCAAGAACTATGGCAACTCTAGCCATTCCAAAGTTTCGTTCACTGTATTTGAAAGCCATAATATTCTGGACTGGGCAATTGAAATGCTGAAGCAAAATAAGAACCATCCGCTGCCAGGGAAAAAGATCACATACCATTTGCCGTATTTCAAAAACAGAAGCAGTGCTGAGCTTTCAGAAGAACCGCGAAATCCAGCCAAGAAGTTTACTTACTGGCAAAGCCCACATTACACTCTACGCTCCGTGCGAGTCCGCTTTTCATTCAACACCATGACTGGAGCAATCAAAATGTTTATCAACTCTAACCCATCTGAAAACTACGCTCAGAAATACCCTGGGTATGGTGGCAGCACTGTGTCATTCAGTCTGATGGAAATCAACGCTTTGGTTGACTTTTTGACTACACAAAACGCAAAGCTTGCTGCATCTGAACCCCGCGATTTTACACCTCGGTCTCGTCAATTGAATACCCAAGAAGTCACACAGGAAAAACATAACCCAGAACCAGCCGTCAAAGTCCAGCCGGCACCACAACGTGTGAAAATTGATTGGAATAGGGTTATTTCTACTGCAGTAGCAGGGTTTCAACCGTCACCGGAACAACCATTTGACTATTCTGATGTTGCTGTCGTCACTGATTCAGACATTGACGACTCTGACAATTCTGACGAAGACTGCGATGCAGAAGACGAAAACAGCAATGAAGAATATAATTTGTAAACTGCAACTCACAAGTTTAAAGAAATAATAATATATAACATTTGTAGTAATGTGAATTTTGTAGTGTGTCCAACGGCAATATTAATTTGTGTGTGTACTAGTCATGTCTCTTGAAAATGTTGCCGAGTTCTTGTTATAAATTTAAAGTTTTGTTCTGTGTTCAATTTTAAAAAGCAGTAGCAAGTCGTGTGTGTAAAATATAATAATACTTTATCAATAGTTTATTACCAAAGTGTGAAATATTTTATACTCTCAATTTGTATAGGTGAAAGTTTAAAAAGTAAAATAAAATGTATAAAATGTAAACCTTGGGTTCTAGACTCGAACGTTTATAAATTAGATTTAATAATAGTGGCATAAATATACTGCAGTTGTAGTTCAGTTGCAACAACGAATTCTATTTCATGTAAAATATTTATTTTGATGGCACAAAACAAAGCA